>CM042140.1:77747128-77904628 GCA_023376005.1 Doryteuthis pealeii | reverse complement strand
CTTCAATGGCAAAACGTAAAAAAATACCTTTATTGAACCCTTAGAAACAGAAGGAAAATTAATGCATGCTAATGGTTCAAAATTTCCAAACGTTTGATGCAATTTTCTAAAACCGAAAAGGAAAGAAAAAAGGAAAAGAACCGTAAAAACCAATTTGGTTTTCTCAATCCATCCGACTAAGGAATTTCGCGCTTCTTGGAATCTTGGAAAATATTCCATTAAAATATCCCCCCCCCATCTCCTCGACAAAACAGAACGATAACAATTATTAGGATGCATCAAAAGTATTTTCGTTTTCAATCAACTGTGAATTCACGGGGAACACCTAGAAAATCCCAGATGCAATGCTTTACGTGGGGTATATTTAGATAATACAAGTGTAGGGACAGACTAAATAATTATCTCCACCCTGTCGGCTGGAGCAGTAGAATACACCAACTGTACCTCTGCATAGGAGTAAAATATCCCCAATGGAGCTGCCTGATAACCGTGGATTGCGAACTGTGATGATTAAGGACGGAATCCTGGTGGATGAGCAGTCCATGGTATGCACAGTCCACTTTGGTCATTATTCAGGCTAGTCGGGCGGTCGGAGTACCCCTTCCAATCTAACAGCTGGGCATGTCAAGCCATAGCACCTATATGATTGTTGCGAGCCAATTGCATTTATGGCAAACCCTAATCCTTTCATTCGGCTCTTCTGGGGAATGGGGAGTAAGCCTTCATCTCCATTTCTCCCAGATCAACTGTGATCAACTGTGACCGGGAATGGTAATATCTGTTAGATCGCATCTATGCAAACCGGTATTTAGTTCAATGACGTTTCATACGGCGTCAAAAAGGGGTGAGCCATACCTTATTGAAAATAAATATGGCTCCAAGAAAAGAATCGTCAATTGAAACAAGAACATGAATTGGCCAAAGAGAAAATGATGGAATTTTTGTCCGGTGTCGTTCGGGAAAATTGTTGGATCATTTGTTATATAAGGCGTGTTGTAGTCCACCGGTTAAACTTATATACTCGCCACGGTCACGTGATTTAAACCTCAGCCAATCAACAGCCCGAATACGTGGCCAGTTAACAATTTAATCACTGATATTGACAGTCATTCATTTCCGCTGTGTTCGACATTGAAGCGCTGACCAGTAACACTTAGGAACACCAAGGAACAACTGAAATCTCATACCCAACATTAATGAATACCAAGGAACAACCATCTGTGTCTTCACAAAGGATCGCGCTCTGCTTAACACAAGGGATGTCCAATGGACAGTGCTCTTGCTTGAAGCCTAAGGATGGGAACAAAAATTGTATCAAAAATGATGAAACACTTTTGTAAAGAGTAATGTTTTAAATTAGTGAAATCCATACATAAACGAATTAAGACTGTTATAAAATTCCAAGGTGCAGCAACTAAGTATTAGCACGAACTTTTCGTCACTGAATTCCATATGTTTTCCTCAATAATTTGTTATTTCACATTTTTTCCTCTGCATGGCTTGCAAAAATAAATTAAAGTAAGCTTGTTTAAAGAATATTTCATCAAGCCATCATGTTCAACTATTAAAGGAAACAACTTATCTGTAATTAGTTAATTCATTGCTAAAAAAAATAAGGGTACATATTCTTCTATAGGTTTTATCGGGTGAAGTAACATTAAAAATTGCTCGACTCTAAATTTCAGACAAAAGTTGTTTTTTGAAGCAAAATAAAAATCATACACCATTATATTATACTGTAGGGCCTGGCAATGAAAGGAAATTGTACTGTTGTATTAGGGAATTAGATAAACAGTGGTACCTGAGTGTCCCAATTTATGAATTTTCCGAGTTACGTGCTGTTTGTCTTTTTATGTTTTGCTTTGTGTTGAGAGTTAAGATTTGAGATACGAGCGAGCTTTAAATAAGCTTATGTAATTAGTTCAGTGAAAAAAGTTTCCAAATCATTTAGGACAAAGAAAAATATTATTTATATAAAAAAAGCATTAAAACATATTACAGCAAATATTTCATTACATTTTATTATTTTAATGACTAGCAAAACGAAAACGCCCTCTCGGCGGAGTAAAAATACATTTTGGAAAGATTGGGGTTAGAAAATTGAATAAATAAAATAGAACTTTTAATACTTTTTTAAAAAAGCATCATATTTACTCTACTCCACTGAGATATTTATTTTGTTTTACGACAGTATGGACCGCCAAAACGTTTCTAATGAGTTCTGATTTAATTATTCTGACCTTTATCTTTAGAGATAAATTCAAAAATCGCACGAGTAAAATATATTTTATTCGGATTTCATAAAATTAAATAAGCGGGGTCGACCAAGTAAAAACAATATTCCCCCTTATATATTTTAGGAATAGATTATTCTAAACATAAATTAATCGAAAGGTGTGAATAACAATCGAAATGTTCGCGAAAATTTGACAATTAATTGATTTTCAAAAATTAATTAGAATGCTAATATTTTTTGAGTAGTAATGACACTGACTATAAATTAAATACGCATTGATAAAATTAATTAATTCCTGAAATAACTGTCACGTAAGCAGTGACGTACTTTCGGTTACAAACAAATAGAGACCGAATTTCTAATATATATATATATATATATATAATATATATATATATATGGGGGTAGTTATTTTTTATACGAGTAATGAAAGTAAATTGTTCGATTACAGATGCAAGAGTTGTATTTCTTTATTATAGTGCACTATACAATTAAAAGCTGATTAAATTATGTGTAATTTTTTCACACAGGTGTGTTGTCCTGACAATAAGTTGCTAATACGCTTCTTGGAAACCAATGGTAACAATTGCTTTTTAATTGTAATGTACAGTATGATACACACACACACACACACACACACACACACATATATATATATATATATATATATATATATATATATATATATATATATAATCTAATGATTAAGCAATCTTCCTTAACACGTAGTAGCTTGTTTAGTAGTCGTAATTAGAAATTCGAATAGATTAATTTAACAGTGAACCCTACCCTAAATCAATGACAGACATCGGACGATTACCTGGTTAAAGATTTAACTCAGGACCCGCTGTAAATTACTTTCAGAGTGCCCAAACATGACCTAGAAAAATATCTGGTTTCAACTGATTAAAAATAATTTAAAAAATCTGATTTTGCATCTGAAGAGTGGAAAGGAGAGATAATTCCTATGGGTTCTCTAAAATAGTCTATTATGCTTTCATCCAAAATAGGGAGAAATAGAGAGGGGGATGGAGAATAGACAGAGAGAAACAGAGAGGGGGGAAAGAATAGATAGAGAGAAACATAGAGGAGAAAAGAGAAAAAGAATAGATAGAAAAAGAATATATAGAGAAAAATAGAGCGGGGGAGGAGATCATAGATAGGGAGAAACAGAGTGGGGTAGAGAGAAAATATAGAGAGAAACAGAAAGGAGGGAAGAGAATGGGTAGAGAGAAACAGAGAGGGGTAAAGAGAATAGATAAAGAGAAACAGAGAGGAGAAAAGAGAATAGATAGAAAGAAACAGAGAGAGGGGAGAGAATAAACAGACAGACAGAAACTGAGAGGGGAAAAAAGAATAGACAGAGAAACATAGAAGGTAAAAAGAATAGACAGAGAGAAAAGTGAGGGATAAAGAGAATATAGAGAGAGAAACAGAGAGGGGGAAAGAAAGTAGAGAGAAACAGAAAGGGGGAAAGAGAATAGATAGAGAGAAGCAGAGAGGGTAAAGAGAATATATAGAGAGAAATTGCGAGGGGAAAAGCGAATAGATACAAGAAATTGAGAGGAGGAAGGAGAATACACAGAGAGAAATAGAGAGAGAGAAAGTGATTAGAGAGAAACAGAGAGGAGAAAGAGAATAGTTAGAATAACAGAGAGGGATAAAGAGAATAGACATAGAGAAACAGAGAGGTGTAAAGAGAATAAATAGAGAGGGGGTCGAGAATATAATGAGGATAATAGAGAGGGGAAAAGAGAATTGATACAGAGAAATAGAGGGGGTAGGAGAATATACAGAGAATTAGAGAGGGAAACAGTATAAATAGAGAGAAACTGAGAGGGGGAAAGAGAATAGATATTGAGAAAGAGAGATGGGAAAAGAGAATAGAGAGAGAGGGGGGAGAAATAAATAGAAAGAATCATAATGGGTGGGAAGATAATAGAATGATAGAAACAGAGAGGGTAAATAATTGATTGAGAGAAACAGAGAGGGGGAAGAGAATAGATAGAGAGAAATAGAGAGATGAACAGAGAAATATCTAAATTAACTGAAATGATTTTTTTAATACATTTTTTTATTTTTTATAAAAACAGTTTCTAAAATAATTTTTCTATTTAACACATGCATGGGATTCTAATAGTGCGGATCTTGGAGTAACAGCAATGAAGATATACTACACACTCCCCAGGCCTCCACATTTAGTAAATAATACTCCAAAACACTGCAGCTTTGGCGAGTATAAAGTACCTCTTCATTGCCATGACTCCCAGATCCACTCTGACCCAAAGTGTCAGTACTTCTTAGAGTCCCATCTATGTGTCAAATAGATCTGTTTGAAAATTATTCATATTAGATAATGCATGAAACTATAGAACTTTTCAAACAAATGCTTATTATTAAATAGAATTATTAATGATAGGAAGACTTGAAACCTTAATAATATAATTAGTTACTTGAAACCATGAGATGCTGTTTAACGTCATGCCCAGGACACTAAATAACCTCAGCCATCGTCTTCTAGTACTTATATGATAAAAAGATTTGAGGATCTGCCACAAGGGCAATGTTGTTGGAATCCTTCCATCTACGAGAGACGATGGAGTGGTGTTCAATTTTTTCTCGGAACTACGTAGTCTGGACGGGTTCATATGGAGGATGAGCTGTTACCCAAGCAGCGAAAGGGGCGTTAGAATGCACCGACTGCACCTTTGCAGAGGGGTAAGACTCCCCCAATGGGGCCACCTGTTGGCCGTGAGTGGCGACTCGTGATGCTTAAGGATAGAGCCCAGGTGGATGAGCAGTTCATGACATGCAATACTCCACTTTGGCCCTATCTTGGGCTAGACGGGCGGTCGGAGAGGGCCCCTCCGATCAATCAGCTGGTCACGTCAAGCCCTAGCACCTATATGATTTTTCCCAACACTATTGCCCTTGTGGCAAGCCCCAACTCCTTTTTATCATATGGGTGCTAGAAGGCGGTGGCTGCGGTCTACATGTCCTGGGAATGACGTTAAACTCTATCTGATGGTGAGGTTCCAGTTTTGAAGGTTTGGGGAATGTGGAGCACCCCTTTATCACCATTGCTCCCTGGTCCACTCTGACCAGGAGTGGTAGTACCTGTTAGGGTCCCATCTATGGGTTAAATAGAAAAATGTATTTATAAAAAAATTGTATCATCCATTAAGAATTGATTTATTTCAAAACTTTATCGGCATTAAATGGCCCACTGAGGTTGATATGCCGTAAAACAAAACAAACCAAACCAAACCAAGCAGCAAATCCCCCTCTCCATACTGCCGCTGTGATCCAAAGGGTAGGTTAAAACCCAATGCGGTTTGACAGCGGTAATGTCGCAGGAGTTGCTGGGTAGTACTAGAATTTTTGCATCACACAATTTTAGGGACCAGCTCCTGATTTGTTTTCTACTACCATAACCAATAACAACTTTTCGACTTGTAGTAGTGTTTTTTCTTTGAGTGGGCATTTACATGAAACGGAGACTTGAATTGGAAGAAGGCATATTTTCAATACTACTACAAGTCGAAAAGTCGTTATTGGTCATGGTAATGATAAAATCACAAGGGCAATACGGTCGCGACAATCAATAAACAAATAAGATACAACATTTCTTATTTAATTACTTAGACCTGTATCTTTAGAGTACTTTTTTTTAATCGTAAGAGTAAAATATGTTATCAGATTTCATAAGATTAAATAAGGGCAGAGTGTCGACATAGTAAAAAATATTTCCTCTAATAAATTTGAGGAAAAATAGTTTCATATAGTACTGATACTGAAATTAAATACTCTTTGAAAAACTTACTTAATTCCTGAAATAAATGTGATGTAACAAGTGACGTAGTTCCGTTACTGACAAAAAGAGACCGAATCTCTATCATTAATAGATTTTAATACTTTAATTCATTGCACTTTCTTTTATAAAAGAACGTAACCAAAAAATCAGTGTTTTAATTGGGGAGGAGCATGGAAGGATTAGTGGTATTTCAATTTATTTCAATGAAAAAAGTTTATAGTCAAGTCCCCTTAAAAGCACCAGTTCCCGCTAGGTCACTGAAGTTAAGCAGCAATGAACCTTTTCAATACTTAGATAGGTGAACATTTAAGCAATATCAGGTATTGTAAGTGAGCTGATATCAAAATGACTTGATTCGGCATTAAATTACATGAAAAGTGTTGATGTGTCTTAAGATAAACCAACCAACCAACCAATGGGAACATTGATTTGATATACGAGGAAATTGAGTTCCGAATGGAACGTTTAAACTCTTAAGTCAAGGTACAATATTTTTCTTTAGAAAAAAGTGTTGGTAGTTAAGTGCTCCTCAGAAAATCATTAATTTGAAAAACTAGAATCGGCTACCCAGCGTTGCCTGGTCTATCCAGGCATAATAAAAAGTTAGTCTCGCATATTAATTTATTTTTGGTCTTACCTAATTGATTTATGGTTTAATCACGAACGCAACCAATGACTTTCCTTTTCCTTACTATTGAAATCCTAATTTTTAAATATCATTCCAGATATAAATCAAATATTAATTATAGTTGTACAAAAATCAAGCAGTGGTGATAGTGAATGTGTGTATATATATATATATATATATATATATATATATATATATATATATATATATTTACTTTGTCGTTGATTGTTTTATTTTCGTAGTTTCCTTCGGACATACACATACATACATACATATACATACAACTGCCCTTTATGTATGTATAGATGACCATTGTCTTAATACAAACATCGATTCTTCTCAATACTACTTACTGAGATCACTTCTTTTTATTCTAATGTCTATTTTTTTTCTTTTGAAAGGCAGTTCGAGTAAATCGATGGTCTGCATCACAGATACAATCGCAATGTTCTCTTGCTCATTAAAGAGATGGCAGTATAAATGCCGAGAGGTTTCATTTCTCTATTCATAGCACTAATTCCTTTTGGTCTATCAACGGAAAATAATTCCATTTACCAACTGAAATGTAAAGTCTGCAGGGATTATTCAATGATAACGTCAATAACAATAAGTATTATTATCTATCTTTCTTCTTGTGCATTTTGTTGTTATATATATGTGTCATATATCTGAATTTCATTTTATTAAATTGCCAACCGTAAATCATTTTCTAAATTCAAACATGAGTTCAAAGGATGAACGCAAAAGAGAGGTCAGATAATTTAAAAATAAAACACACACACACACACACACACACACACACACACACACACCACACACATATATTATATATATATAATATATATATATATATACCAACCCATCCGCACGAGCAGGATATGACACAAGATTAATTTTCTTAAGCGGAGTTTAACAGAGTTTTACTTCTATACTGGTTGCCTAACCAAGGTTAAAGAGCCCAATCTGCCCTACAGTTTAGTCATAGCTGAAGGGAGATCAGGTGGATGCATGCTTCTCACAAGGGTGTGAAATGCAAACAGCTCGTGCAGGATTTGAACTCACGTCAACGAGTCTATGTTTTACGACGGTAACCATTACACCGCACACCTCCATACATACGTATAAATATGTATAACGGATAGCACATGGGTATTTATCCAATCCGTCTATCACGGGTAGGATGTTGCAAATTTAGTAAGTATGGAGTATCCGAAGATGATGGAACTCGCTATTCAGTAGTAATGAATCTACAGAATACCCAACGTTTTCGTCACCGATAAGTTGTGACACAAGGTCATATGTATTTATTTGCTGTTCCTCCGAATCTGTTCGAAATAAATATGCTTCCCGGTGCAATTTTATTCAAAATAGATACAAATATACAAACAGTCCTGAGTTTATACATATTAACAACCACTCAGCACGAAGAGGGTGTGAAACAGGGACTATTTCTTTAAGCGGAGTTTAACAGGTTTAATTCAGTTGTACCCTTTTTCTAAATTTAAAGAGTTCGTCTGCCCTATGATTTAACGATAGCTGGAGTGAGAATAGATGGATTCATAACTTTCTCAAGGGTATTAGTGATATGTGAAATGCAAACAGCCTCGTCCAGCATTGATCTAGTGTTGCTGTCTCCATTATAATTTTATCCTACTTAAAAAAAAATAATTGGTGAGAAAACATGAAATTTATTTTGAAAAACAAAATGGAGAGGGATGGAAGAGAAATAATACAACAAAAAAGCCACAAACTGAAAAGCAAATTAAGAAAAAAGGGGACATTTGGTTACCCGGTTTCCCTCGCTTAGCTAAGAACCGTCGAGTGTTTTTCATTCATTTTAGGGTCGAAAACAAACCGATCAGTTCTTCTCAGACGGGGATTGGTGTTTATTAGCTAATTGCGTTGGATTTGACACAAAGTCACAAGTATGAGACATCCAGCGAGGATCGAACACGCTATTCAATTGTAATTGACCTGCAAGTCTAGCTTACTAACCATAACACATCGAGGTAAGAAGTTCACACTCCAGTCATAATATTATGTTCATTTTCGGACTACCTTAGGAAAGGTTTAACCTACCCCCATTCTCCCAGATATGAGTAAAATAGTAATACGCCAGTTCTTCTTGGCTTTGGAATTAGACAACCCAAGACGGTTGATGTGCCATTAAAGTAAGAAACTAAACTTATATTCTTTCATTTTATTATACATATTTAAATATAGTAGTCATTGTTCTTGCAGTTATATGATTTCAGATAACAAAAAAATAATCGCTAGTAAACAATTATAGCTTATTAGCTATCCTACTACAAACAAAGTACAGCTATGTGGTAGCAAGTATTCCTATCGAAAACAAATGATTTTTAAACAGATCTATTTGACCTAAAGATAGGACCCTTACAGGTAGTACCAATTCACATAAGATCGGATGTGGCAGTATTGGTAATTATGAGGTACGCCATACTCCATTCTATTTTCAAAATGCATCTCGATTATGTGATGGGGGGTGCATCGTTTGTGGTGTATTTAGTTCATAGGGGTTTTCGGTACTTTTCTACGTTATACCCACTAGGTATAGTGACCCAGATCAGATATATCATGTCTCAGCATTTTTCCTCGCATCTGGCTATCATTTAAATTGCAGCTCTGTCGGCTGGAATTGAAGAATATGTCGACTGCACCTCTACAGAGGGGTAAAATCCCCCCAATAGGACGAACTGTTAGTCGTTTGGTGGCAACCCATGATGCTTAAAGACGGAATCCTGGTGGCTAAGCATTCCATGACATGAAACACACACTTTGGCCCATACTAGACGCGTGGTCGGAGAGATCCCCTCAAATTAATCGGCCAGTTACGTCACAATCAATCGGATAGTCACGTCAATTCATAGGACCTATATGCCTGTCTTGATCCTATTTTCCTATTTATGGTAAAATACCAACCTCTTCTTTTATATACGTACTAGAAAGCAGTGGCCGATGGTCTTAGTGTCCTGATGACGTTAAACTACATCTAATGGTGAAGTTTCAGTTTTGGAGCTCTGGTGACTGTTGAGTACCCCTTCATCACCATTACTCCCAGGTCCACGCTGTCCCAGAATGGTAGTATCTATTAGGTGTAGAGTAGTACGACGGAACAGATATTGGACGGGGACGCCCTTGGACAGTCACCGGCAATAGTAGACTCGACCCCGCACGTGCAAGGCATGGGAGGGAACTAATTTAAGTGGCTTCCTCTTCGAAACCAAGCAGTTCACGTATTGCCGTCAAACCCGTTACATTAGGATGTCATCTATGTGTTAAATAAAAAAATGAGGTTAAAAATGTGATTACAAAAAAAGTTTAAAAGAAAATTTCAAGAATGAATAAAACAAAACAATTTCGGCATAAAATAATCCAATAAGGCTTGACACGCCGTAAAATCCAGCCAATATATATTCAAATGGCTTTAGTATACGTCCGTTCTATTGGCCAATGACAACTATTTTCAGTCCGCTGAGGTTTTAAATTACTCGATCGTTAGCACATCAGTTTGCCCATAGGTGAATTATTACTCTAACACCGACGATGTCTTTTGACGAATGGATTTTACTACCATTTTGGCATGCTTTTAATTTATTTCTATTTTCTTTACATTCGCAATTTATTTTACCACAACTATTTGTCACTGTTTTATTTTTTAGTTACTTTTGCATATTGCATATATGTTTATTATATCTAGGTTTGTTATGCAATACTTTTTGAGGGACAAGAATCCCCTACACCCAACTTTTATCGGTACACAGTGGAATCCCACATTTCTGTGCGTTTAACGGATGCTGTGCAGATGACCCTCCAGAAGCGATTGCTGATGGAGACGGTCGGCAAGGAATAGTCATGGAGATCTTTGCTCTCAGCACGACCTGATGATGATGAATTTTGATTATATATTTTTACCGCAGCGCACGATCAGTGAAGAGGTCTCCAGAAGAGTTCTAGTGGAAAACTTAAATATATCCAAACATCCATATACTCCAACATATACTCTGTATGGAATTCCGCCAAGGTAACAGACGTAAAATCAGTAATATGATTACCACAAAAGTCACTAATCCAATGAATTTATTTAATCTCCTGTTTTGCGATGAATTTCAATGTTTTCTCATATCGCCTAAACTGATTGCTTGATATTTTAAACTGCCGCAAAGATAAAATTAGTCTTCGTCGTTTTCTCTTTTCATTACGTTTATTTCATCCTTGTAAGGTACACGTTGGTTTTCCTTCTCCTAGTTCGCTTGCTATATCAAGATTAAAGACTCCAGTTTTCCCTACTATTTACCCAAACTGGACGGAAAATACTATGTCTAACGTTATTAGTACTATTTGAAATACAAACATCCTTGTCTAGGATTTGAACTCGGATCGTCTAGTCCATTTCCTGCGACGATGACGTTTGCAATGACACGTCGCCAGTATGTAATTCGCATATATGGATTCTTTAAGCTATAAGCTGACAGGTTACTCGCCCTTCTTCCCCTCTTGTTTTATAACACTAGGAGCACTAAGATCCTGTTCGTTGGTGTGGTGGCAGCGAGTTAACTTAAAAAAACCGCTACTTCATACAACCTCTAAGGTTATATATTTCAGAAAGTGCGGATAACATCTTACAGAATCGTTTAACCGGAAAATAGTGGCCATTAGAGACCCTAAACAATGGTGTTTAACTAAAGTTGAAAATATCCCAAAATTTGGCGACAGAACTTATACTATGTTATGACCCTAGATCCAAATCTTGCCCTCTTTCTGGTACCAAAAGCCAAGTGGCTCAGAAAATCAAATTCCTCCCCTAAACGAGGGTTAAAAGACGACTCCTCCAAGTCCCAGAAGCCCTGAGACGAATATATGTATAGGTTACAGCTAATGCTAGGGCAGATTGACAACTTCTATCCTGTCATATCCAGGAGTACTATCGTCAAAAACTCGACGTCGATAGGTAGTATTTGGCAGGCAATCCGTATGCATTGTGGTTTACAGTTCACATGCAGCTATCTCTTCGACTTTTGTAAGATCAAAATTGATCCTGACGAAAGCTCTGAGGATTTGTACCAACGCCATGACCTTTATTGAGGATAGTTTTTTTTTTATGTGCGATTGGGCAGATTTCACACCATGGTAAGATTCCATAGATGAGGATATCACCGTCAAAGCGAAAAGGTGAAGGCCGCAAAAGGTAAACTTGCTGTCAAGCCTAGACTAGAGGTGTGCGATCTCGTATTGCTCTATTCTGAGGGATATAAGCATAACCTGCGAGATCTATACATAGTAACTAAAATCGACGACCCAGAATGGTGTCATATACGGAAATTTACGGATAGCCAACTGAGACTGATAGCGTACCGCATCAGACGTTCCGAGTGCTATAAAGTGCCGGACTATTTCAGCCAGACCACTTTTATTCCAGCCAGGCGACAGTATAACGATAGCTCAGACGACGAAGTAGAGGTTTCTCCTGTCACCCCAAAAGAGCCACCACCTCCACAGAAACCTGTAGAAATAGCCTCCGCGCTACGAGATTCTGATAGTGATACAGATGAAGAGCCTTAGACATCACTCGCTAGTAGGGCATATGGTACGATAAGTGACCCTTCCCCTAGGCTTACTACGGTCCAAGAGAACAAGTAGGCTGTCAAAGCATCTGGACTATTATGTTCTGTAGCCATAAAGGAAGTATAAAATAGTTTGATTTTGATAAGAAAAAAAAACAATATCATATCTAGTTACTGGCCACAAGAAAAGCAATTCATATAAAAACAGATTGGATTTGGAGAAAAGAGTCGAATTAACAAAAAATCTTTTAATTGAGGAGGGTAAGGTAAAACAAACGAGTTCAACCGGAAAAATGTAGTCGGTGCAAAATAAAACTATAAGCTGACATGCGTCTCCCTCTCCTTCATTTTTGTTTTATTTCGCTAGTAACACTAGGATCCTTTGCGTTCGGAATGATACCGCCTTTATTCTTTCTTGGCGCTAAGGGTTAGAAATTCCTGCCACTAAATAGGAAATTTCATGCAGTGAAAAGTAATGAAATTCTAAAAGATTTTAGTTCCATTGGACTCGAGAATAAGTTCAGAGATAAAGTGAATTCACTTCAGCTGGTCGCGTGAGATTCAATCGCAATCCTCGTACAGAACGTTATTTCGTTTCATAGATATGACAAATATGTTGATTTAATAAAGAAAGACACACAATCGCATCATAGAATTGCCATCGCTTTTTTTTTTTTTTTTTTTTTTGTGGATCTTGGTGTCGATAGCGATGGTGTTTTTACTAGGAATAGAAAGGAAATATCAGAACCGGTTCTATCCAAATTTGATGAATGGTTACTGTTTGTAACTTC
Source organism: Doryteuthis pealeii (assembly GCA_023376005.1). NCBI lineage: Eukaryota > Metazoa > Mollusca > Cephalopoda > Myopsida > Loliginidae > Doryteuthis > Doryteuthis pealeii. Next base: position 77,891,574 of record CM042140.1, on the reverse strand, counting down.
AACGGAAGATCAACTTTCTGAGCAGGCGCAAGAGCTGGCAACCAGATATCAAGAATAATGTAAGTCATTTATATTTATTCGTTTATTTCCCTTAGACATCTAATTTTTTCCTGGAATATAATTGTGATATTTCTATTTCTATTCCGAACAATGTAAATCTCATTGCTATGTTGGAAATATATTGAAGGGAATTGGCCAGAAATTCTCCACAGTACACTGGACTACTCTCTTCTTACTGGTAGCGTAATCTGGTTTTTGTTTGCGGGGGTACTACTTTGTAGCATGTTCTGTGCAGAAAATGCCTGGTGAAGCTTACCCCTCAATATGTCTCATTTTCCTCCGACCGTTTACCATTCCAAGTGAAAGGGATTCCGGATCAAGTCTACATTAAGCACCCTAGAACGTCTAGCTAATGAATGGTTCGCATTTTAACTCGTCACTTCAAGCTTCTGCTTCAAACATCTGTAAATAAACCAACAGACTATTTTTGCACCTATATCATATCTGACAAAAACAAATTTTACAAATTGTGTAATACTCTTTCTGGACAACATCCTTTTATTATTATTATTTTGTAAATAAAAACTGTCAGCATTTTGTTGAGGGTAAAATAAAGTTTAATATAAATAAAAATGTTTGATGGGGGGTCAAACAATCGAGTCCCACGCTTACTGGCAGACTTATATTTTCTTTCATTTTTCTTCTCCATTTCTTGTCTCGTTGCAGTCGACGTCTAGTTATTGTTGTTGTTTCTTCTTCTTCGTCCAATCTTCTCGCTGCTACTGTCTCTCTGATCTCGTAACACCCCCTTTTTCCTTCGCTCGTTACTTCTCGGCAAGAACAACCGACAATTGTCTTCCCCTACTATCCCTGTCAAAGAAGAACAACAAAAAAATCGGCAAAGACGGCTACTGTGCCGACTGAAGAACAACGCTAACAACAACAACCCATATTTTCCACCCCGGCCCCAGGACCTCCTCGTTCACTGGAGCCACTGCCACCAAGCTGGTTGTCTAGTCTGCTCCTACCTGGGTTTCTGCTAGTCTATTTATACACCCAGTGCCCACGTGATTGTAGCTGTCATACGGGCATCTGGTTTGAACATACGGGAAATGCAGTCCTTTGCAGTACGCTCAAGTATCGCTTTTTCGTATTCAGAAGGAAAAGGGTTTGATCTTAGATCAAAGTCCTACACGCCAGACAAAGCCTTACCCGCTTCCTTCGAGAATACGGCAAGTCCTCATTTCGGCCACTCGCCATCAGGAGGTTGTGAGTTCACTCTCGCTACAATTAAATAAATTCTGATTAAATAAAACAAACTATTTTAGTATAAAAACGTCTTTCATTTTTTTTAATTTATCGTAAGTGTCGAAAATATTCATCTGATTAAAAAGTATTTGTTTAAAAAAAGATTTTGCTTTTGAATTTTAATTTGATTACGTATACCAACCAATGTCTTTATGTGAGCAAAATAGTATTTTCAGAAAATTTAAAAATGTATATATTTATCTAAAAAAGAACAATAACCATATTAATTCATCGTTAGTGCAAAATAATGTTTTATTAAAACAAAAACCGGTAGTAATGCGAAATAGTGCGTAAGAGATATCATAATCACAACTTTAGGAATATTTCTCAACACTTAAGATAAATTACAAAAAAAATGAAAATAAGAAATACACGTTTTTATACTAAAATAATATTTATTTAATCAGAAAGGAATGCAAATATGCTTATTTAAATAATAAGTTTTTATTTACAAAATGTTTTTTTTTAATGTTTATTTAGAAAAAAGATATTGTTCAGAAATAGTATCACACAGTTTGTAAAATTTATTTTTTTGTCAGATACAATATAAATGCAAAATAAATATCTACAATTGTTTGATGCAAAACTTGCTGGTTACTAGTTAAAATGTGAACCTTTCAATAGCTTGATGAGCTTGGGTGCTTATTGCACCGGGATTCCTAAGGTATTAAGAGCTTTGTTGTTCCTTCACGGTGTCTCCTCCGAAATAGTCTCTCGATTTCGTTTCTCTCAGACTTCCTTCCAATAATGCAAGTCACATCGACTACACCCCATAAATATACTCGTCAGTGGGGAAGATGCTCTTAAAAAACCCTGACAAGTCAAGCAGATACTCTTGTGGGGAGGGGTACTTTTGTCCAACTATTTATATATTGATGGAGGGATAATTTAATTGAATCAAGGTCCACTTACAATTTGATCTACATTTTACTGCTAATTTTGGATTATTAAAACTTGGAACTGTTTTGTTTGGATTTTTGGTATTTTTCCAAGTCTAATTATTTATTATAGATTTTATGCATGTATTTACCAACCTATCCGCACGAGCAGGGTGTGACGCAATGTCAATTTTTAAACGGAGTTTAACAGGTTCCATCCTATTTTTCTAACTGGTGACTCATGTAAACATGCGGATTGTTATATTTGTAGCAACATTTTTTTCCTAATGACCAATTTGTTTCAATAGATTAGTTTGATCGCTTTGCATTTGGCTCCGGCTTGCATTAAAGAAACGTTCCCGTCATTGTATACATAAAGATTATTGCTCAAATAAAGCTCATTGAACTACACAAGGATACTGCGTGCTGTCTTGAACAAATCCTGGAAGCAGACCCATAATAAGCAGCTGTACCGCCACTTACCTCCTATTATACAAACCATCCAAATAAGACGAACAAGACATGCTGGAGACTACTGAAAGAAATCAGAATGAACTCGTCAGTGACGTTCTTCAGTGGCCTATAACACATGGACACACCAGAGTAGGCTGACCAGCAATGACTTACATAGATCAGCTCATTGTGGATACTGGATGTTCTGGAGAGGACTTTCCAGGAGAAATCACCTATAGGTATGGGTGGTGAAAGAGATGGGATTCCGTGCTGAGAGTGCGACCTGGTGATGATTTGCAAAATATTTTCCGAGTCGGTATTCTCAGCATATTTCTAGGTACATGTTTTTAATCAATATATAATATAATCTTAATTTATTAATATTTATTTTAGTCCAGGCATGTCAAAATTCTGGCTCTTGGGCCGATTATCGCTGGCGGTAAGATTTCTTACAGCCCGTAGCTTCGGTCTTATGTTTAATTTATGACCCGATAGAACTGTGTTAAACAGAACACGGGATTTGGTCCAGGATACGTAAAATTGTCAGACAAAGTGAAAACGTCACTTTGAGCTTTCATTCCAGTTGTTTTGAAATATAAACAATGTTTTTTTTTTTTTTAGACTTTCACTCATCATAAACGTAATAATTTTATCAAAATCCTTTCGATGCGTATTTACGATGGGATGCAATGCGAATCTGATATTTGTAGAATAGCACCTGACAATATATCAAAAGTCTTCAAAGTGAATATTTACATGTAATTTTGTAGTTTAAAAAACATTAGAAAGGACCATCGGCGTTTGTGGATCTTCACTTTATCGAATTTGGCCCTCTTTGCAAAATTTTTAGACACTCCAGTTTTAATCGTTCATAGTTAAAAGAAGAGTAATGTATTCGGAAATATAGCTTGGCTATTGCACACGAGTTAATGTGTATGTAAGTAAAAATAAATCATTAAAAGACAAAGGGCTAGTAGGTATTGACGTAAAAGAAGATCGTGTCTATTTTTGTCGTTTACTTAAATATACCACGTGTAGCGTAGCAAAATGGAGTAATTGGATATGTAATTAAAAAGAAATCTTATTATAATGGAGATGTAAAAAAGTCACAATTCTTCTTAGTTATTGACATCACATTCTCCAGGATTTTATTTTTATCTAAACCTCAATTATTAATAAAATTGTCTTACATTATCAATACTGTTTAATACTAACAACATGCAATTATATTTATATATACAACAAAATAGCGCTTTACAATGTGAACGGGAAGGCTAATTTGCATATTAATATTAAAAATCGAATTTAATAAATATGTGCTTAGTATTATTGATTTCTAATATTTTAATGAATATAAGCAAAAAATCTCTTCAATAAATCTTAAATGAAATCCATTAACAAGATAAAATAACTGTCATTTTATTCTTTACTTCCTCTTATAACTAAATACTTAAATTAGAAAAAATAACAATGAAAGACGAGAGTGATGGAAGAGTAAGTTTCAGTTGTTCCATTTTTTATTATACTCCCTCTGTTTCAAATCTTTTATTATACTCCCTCTGTCTCAAATCTTTTTATCTGTATTCTTATTTAGTTTCATTAGCCTTTCTAATTTAATACAATATTTTATTACATTAAAACTTAAATACTTGCATCCGGAGGATGCATATATTTGCTAGTATATATAAAAGGGATTGTTATTCATTGTCCGGCTAAGGAAGGGGGAAAGTAGACTTACCATTTTGCATGATTCTTTGATATTAAAAACATAGCTTCATTGCTGTCTGACTTTTTTCTGTTTACCTTTTCGATAACAAATCAGGCAAAGACGATCAACATAGCTTTGTTATTGTCAATGTGATCAAAGAACTTACTCTAGATTTCATAATGAAATACACCCTTAAAAAATAAATTTTCATAATTTTCTGGTGTGTTTAATTTAGAAGGAAGTAGATCTTTTTTTTTTTTTCTAAAAGAAAATTGGTAGGGATATACTTACACATGGGCAATATTGTATATTTCCTATTCCCTAATACGGCGTTGTTTATCAAAGACACTATACGTCACTAATCACGTGGGCACATAAATACACGTCAAAAATGACTAAACCAATTATCATCTGTCATGCTCGGGTGGCTTTCGACAGGGAAATACTATATAAAGTGATTCGCAAGCATTTCCGCAGGGAGAAATCAGACAGCTACGAAGGGTAATCGTGTTTTCCCTTTCTTTTGAAAATCGAAAGCTGTCGGTATGCACGGGGGGTGGTAAACTAAACTACAGCGATTATTTTTAGTGGGTTTTCGACTACGAAGATTTGAAAGAAGAAAAAAATGTTCGTTTTTCGACCCAGATGAATTCAATGGAATATCCCTGTTCCTTGTGTGTCCAACACGATTCTATTGCCTTTCGGCCCCCACCGTCGAATAAATCGAGGTTTCTCTAGTGCAGAACAACGAATTGTTTTTCGATCTCCTTTTACTCCTAGCAACAAGACAGATCAATAAGCGTTGCAGACAAATTGTGCATTATTACATTTTTGAGGAGAGGATGTTTAATAGTGTGGATATTGCACCAAAACATTTATATGTATGTATTCAGTCAATCACACAGCCATCGGTAAGATGTGACACAAGGTCAGATCTGGGTGGGATGAACAGTGGATTCATGTAATATGTAACATTAGGGACTCAGTGACGTCCCTGTTTAGGTCGTTATATATATATATATATATATATATATATATATATATATATATATATATATATATATAAAAGAGATCATATACTGTTTCAGATTCAAAATTCGGTTATGTTTAATTTATTAATTCCTAGGGTTTTATATTTTATTATTAGCATCATCACATTATTATTATTATTATTATTTGTTGTTGTTGTTTTGTTTTTTTAATTAGTCATTGAAGTTATTAGTTTGCGGGTAGCTTAGTAGAAATTTCCTGTTATGCCTACGTTTGTCGGTTTAGCTCAGTTGGTAGAGCCTCCATCTGGAAACCACAAATTTCTTTGTTCGATACCGGCCCTCGCCAACTCAGCGTATGAGTAGCACAGGGATGTGTGGTAAAGCGAGGAGATGATGGTATGAGTGGCGCTCCACTTCAGATGCTTAAAACAATCTCCTTGGTCTAGCGCAAATGAAAAGGAGATAAACTCCTTCGCTGTCTGACTGATAACGACTTTAGGCTACCCCGACGACTTTAATTATATATATATAACGTGTGTGTGTGTGTGTGTGTGTGTGTGTGTGTGTGTGTGTATAAACATTAGCTATAATTAGATTCCCGGATAAGAAAAATATTTTGAATAATAGAATTGAATCCATTTGCAATTGTAGACATAAGTTGAGCCGGTCACAAATATATATTTGAAGCTCAATATCAAATTTTGACAAAATAAATTAGGACATTTTTCATAAGTTATTAATTTTATATAGGAACAGTGAAAAAAAAACAGTAAAAAACGATAAATTAGTAATAAAATTATAATTAAATTTTCAACCATGTTTGGTATGATTTATAATTCGAATTAACTTAATAAAAATACAGAAATGATAACTAAGGAATCGATAAACGAATAGAATAAGCCGCACTCCGTAATTGGAAAATACTATTTGACATAGTGTTTAACTGTTATTATCTGAAAAGAATTACATCGACTTAGTTAAATATAGGGTAGGATCCTGATGACATCATTTGAAGAGAATCAATGATAGACGCTTAACTATATATATATATATATATATATATATATATATATATATATATATATATAGTCGGGGCGGCATAATGTCGGTATCAACCAAACAGTGGGGAATCTATCCCCTTTTGACTAGCGCTAGACCAAGGAGTTTGTTTTTGCCTCTGAGGTGGAGCGCCACACTTACTATCAGCTCCTTACTTTACCGCACAGATTCCTTGTGCTACTCATAAGCTGAGTTGGCGAGGGCCGGTATCGAACCAGGAACCTTGTGGTTCCTAGCCGAACGCTCTACCGACTGAGATAGGTATTTTGTATTGGAGAAAGAAAATGCGTTCGATTACAGGTGTAAGAGCTATATTCATTTGTTATGGTGTATTATACAACTAAAAAGGTGTCTGTTATCATTGGTTTCAAACAGTGTAATAACCGTTTAATCTCAAGACAAACCGCACAGGACAACATAATTGCTGTCATACATTTTCCAGAGCTCTTTGTCTTGAAGATAAGCCCCTTATATTGTGCTTTGAAACTAATAGTAACAGATGCCTTTTAATCGTATAGTACACCATAACCGACACCCGTATATGTATATATATATATATATATATATGTGTGTGTGTGTGTTTCTGTTTTTGTGTGATTCTGAGTTTTATGGAGACAATTTTGGATAGATCTTAAAACCTTATCCTGACTCTCAAATAATTTTATTTAATTCTCTTTCTTCTCTGTCCCATTTTCATAGCAATCGTATCTTTTTCTTTGTTGACTGAACTCAAATATCTCATTTATTTTAGTGATCGGGAATTTCGGCAACAATTATCACTAAATAAATTCCAAATAAATTCCTTTACTTTCTAAAGCATTCCTTTTTCCCGTAGCCTGTCTCCTACCTGTATGTCTATGTATTGTTTTGCTAACACGTCATAACCACGAAAATGTCTATAATTTTCTCTGCTAATGCCAATCAAATGAGCATTTCTCAGATAATAGGATATAATACTTTGCAATACTTTCAATTCAGACTTTTCCCCTAATCTACATACGTAGGAATGTTATTTTATCTATCTATGCGTTATTTGTTTTTGCATTCTATGTTCAATGTGATCGTACCATGACGCTGTAAATTTTGACAGACAATAGACATGAATTAATATAAGTATAGTTTATTGTAAAAATGATTGACAAGATATTAATCGAGAAAAGAATTTAAAAAATATTCCCCAAATTCTCGGTTATTAATGAGAAAATTCGAAAGAAATCCTATTTTGACATAACATAATTGAAATTTCTTTTAAAATACCACAGTTTAGTTGAGTTTGTTTGGTTACTTTGTTTTGTGGCATATCAAATTTCGTGTATATTTTAATGTCAAAGCTATCCTTGTAAAATAAAATTGGCGGTACTATTTAACCAATGACACGACGGGGTGGGAACGAGGGAGTTCATAACTTTCCAGAGGGCATTAATCCGAAAGCGAACGTAATAATGGGGCTAGAGTTCGAACTCACTTACTAAAATGTCGCAGACCAACGCATTATCCACTAGGCCACGATGAGCCTTTGAGTTTCTATAAGTACATAGTATATATTTTCATATTCTCAAAAGCATCAGTGCAATAATGAGGAAGTGTTTTAACGATGTAATTTCAAAATATCGACAGAATAGTAAATTTATTCCATAGCTACTTGTAGTACATGATAGATCGGTGAAATCTATTAGTGGCAAGTTGCGTCGTATAATTAAACCTATTGAAAACCAACCCTGTTGATAGATGGGTGATAGCTCAAGAGTTCGTTGATTTCCGTGGATTTGATTGGATTAGAGATCAACGTGATCAGATGATACTAAGACATTTCAATCAGTGGTAATTCACCGATGCGAGCAGTTAAACCACCCATCATGCTGCTCAGATTCAAGGATTCTCAGCCTGATATATATAGTTTTCTATATTTATTAGTAAAGAGTGCTGAATATCATTTAGGTGTCATATATATATATATATATATATATATATATATATATATATATGAGGAAAGAGGATTGGAATAAATCCAACAGAATGTAGTAGAGATGAGGAACGCAAGGACAAAACTCAGACAAACGTATGTAGGATATATTTTTGCTAGAGCTTTGAGCTCGACATCATCAGCCTTTTTATTGATTAACAAAGGTTTCATACAAGTGTTTTATAGAGGACAGGAGGGGGTGGATAGTGGGAAAAAACATTTTCCATTATCACTGATTATCCTCTCTTTTCACTTTCGATCTCCTTCCCTTTCTTCCCTATGATCCCTGTCTGTCCAATCAAATGCTTTCCTGACAAACACTAACCCACCCACTTTACCTCTTCTCCCATCCATGTGTAGACCGACTAACAAAAACTTACATCAATCAGAGTTGTTTGGTTTCTGGATGCTACGCAGAGGATCTCCCATAGGTGATGATCAATAAGGCCGATTGTCGAGAGAATCATAAATATGAATGCCGATTGGACCCTTTGGTGTTAGTGGTAATTGATGCAAAATCTTTTGACCCCCAAGTCATCTATCTGAAAACTTTATTGGAAACTTCTATTAATTCATCCTATACTTATATCATACCTTATTTCCATTTTTTAAATGTCCTTGGTGCACACTATTTGGAATATCATAGAAATATATCCCCTCCATAATTACTCCTTTAATAACCCTGTCGGCTGGGGCGTTAGAATGCACCGACTGCACCTCTGCAGAGAGATAAGACTCCCCCAATGTGGCCACCTGTTGGCCGTGGGTGGCGACCCGTGATGCTTAAAGATAGAGCCCAGGTGGATGAGCAGTCCATGACTTGCAATACTCCACTTTGGCCCTATCTTGGGCTAGACGGGCGGTCGGAGATGCCCCTTCCGATCAATCGGCTGGTCACGTCAAGCCCTAGCATCTATATGATTTTCCCAACCCTATTGCCCTTATGGCAAGCCCCAACCCCTTTTTTATCATATGGGTGCTAGAAGGCGGTGGCAGTGGGTCTACTTGTCCTGTGAATGACGTTAAACTCTATCTGATTGTGAGGTTACAGATTTGGAGGCTTGGGGAATGTGGAGCACCCCATTCATCACCATTGCTCCCTGGTCCACTCTGACCCGGAGTGGTAGTACCTGTTAGGGTCCCATCTATGGGTTAAATAGAAAAAATGTATTTACTAAAAAATTGTATTATCCATTAAGAATTGATTTATTTAAAAATTTATCGACATTAAATGACCCACTGAGGTTGATATGCCGTAAAACAAAACAAACAAAACCAAACCTTTATTCCATTTAAAAAAAAATCCAAAGTGGGTATAAATGAAATTTGGCATTGATTCCTAATACAATTGTTTAACATCACTCACATCCTTAATAATAAGCAATGTTATACGCATGTCTACATCTTCTCTACTCATTCAATATATAATTAACATTAATAACCTATGGTATTTTTATAATTTAACAATAATAAAAAAAAATGATAAGTTACAAAGGGAGAAAATTTATTTACAGGTTGTGTAGTTAATATTAAGTCTTAAAAATGGTCTAATTAATTTAATAAAAAACAACGTTCAGTTTATTTGTCATAAAAATGGTCTAATTAGTTTAATAAAAGAACCTTCAATTTATTTGTCTTAAAAATGATCTAATTAATTTAATAAAAAAACGTTCAGATTATTTGTTAGTTTACTGAGTCCAAGGCAGAACTTCAGACACAGAATAAACATTCAATAACCACCTTACTGTTTTTTTCTTCTTCTTTTAACTTAGAATTGATACGAATAGAACCTAATCATCATTTAAATAGCTATCACATGAACTGCCTTTCAAATGTATGCATTACTTTTCAAATTGCTTTCTTTCTGCAGTTCTTGCTAACGGCCAAGAGATTCAAGTTAATCGAACTCTGACTGTTCAGTCGATAAATATGTTTATCGTATACATGCAAGCGTACAAGTGCGCATGCGTGTAACTGAGACGCCTTTTGTGCTCAACAATTATTCAAGAAATCCGTTCGGCGTTGGTTGCTGGTGCTAGTCGGTATCGGACACTGCACAAAGGAACACATTGATTACCACGAGAAAACTTGAGAAACTGAAAGGAGTGTTAGGGGCTGGGTTTAGGTTTCTTAGGGTTAACGAAGCGAACCAGCGACCACTCCCCACGAAATGGAAATAGTCCAGCACCGAAGACTAGAACGCTGCTTCCAGATATGCCTTCGTTATAATTACGGTTTTGTTAGTTCTGTTAGCGATTGGCAAGTGACTGTTGGGGTGTGATAAGCTTGTTTTGCCGAGTGGGTTGTGAGGTGTGCGGAAATTGAGATTGCAAATAGGAAAGAGATTGCTGACGGAAGGAGCATTCCGTTTGTTGCTTGAGAACAAATGAGAAATGCTAAGATTTCACAGGAAAAGATAAGATTTTTCCGGCCACGAAACGGAGGAAAGAAAATAAAGAAAAAAGAAAGATAATAGAAAGAAAGAAAAAGGGAAAAACAAGTAGAAAAGATAAAGAAAAGAAAGAAAAACACAAAAAAAGAGACTAGAAAAAGGAAATGCTAAAGATTAAAGACAGGAAAAAGATTTTCTAAAGAAAGAAAGAAATAAAGGAAATTAAGAAAAAAAGAAAAGAAATTATCATCATTATCAAGTCCTGCTGATAGCACGGATTCCTCTCTCTCTCTGTCTCTCTCTCTCTCTCTCTGTCTCTCTCTCTGCCTGTCTGTCTGTGGGTCTTCTAGACTGCATCTAGTGTCCACGCAGATCTAATGACTATCAGTTCTTGTCGTTCGGCCAACACTGGGTTTTTCTTAAGCCCACAGGAGAACATTGCTTACGAGTACGTCCCTGTTACCCGGGCAGTGTCCAGTATGTCTTATTAATCTCATTTAAAAGGTTTGTGAGGCTAGCCGCTATACAGATTGTGTCTTTTGGGTACTGCTTTCTGAATTCCTTCAAAACAGTATGCAGCGTCCTTGTGTAGTTCCCATGTAGCATTTTATGTAAAGATTAACAAAGAAAGAAAAGAAAAAGTAGATATCAAAAGATAAAGAAAATAATAGATCAAGGGAAAAATAAGATAAAGAAGGGAAGAAGAAAAGGAAAATAAAAGTACAGAAAGAAAACCTTAAATACTAGGAAAACCAAAAGACATGTTAGAAAGAAAAAAAATTATAATAAAGAAATATAAAGAAAAAAAAAGGAAGAAATCAAAATTTGAAAAAAATTATAGAAATAAGACATGAAGGGAGAAAATACCGAGGTGAATAAAGAAAGGAAGAAAGAGAAATTATAGAAAAATTATTGAAAATAGAAATGAAAATAGAAATAAAAAAATAAAAACAAAAACGAAAACGAAAAGATTTAGCAATGAAACAAAAAAACGAACTATTGAAAGAAAAAAAAAGAAAAAAATACAAAGAAAATACGTAATAATTCAAAGAAATAATAAAAAGAAAAAAGGAAAGAAACAAAAATAAACCAAAAGAAAATAGAAAAGAAAAAGCAAAACAAAACAAAAGAAGTTAAAATTAATAAAAAGGACCGAAGAAAATGAAATAAACAATACTTCTTAGATATGCTGACAAAGAAAAAAAGACTAAATAAATACAGAAAGGCATAGGAAAAGAAAACTAATGAGAAAATAGAAATAAGACTAAATAGATAGTAAAAGAAGGGAAAACTTTTAAAAAGGAAATGAAAGACAAAATAAACAGCGAAGACAAAAACAGGAAGAAAAAAAGAAAAGACAAGGAAAAATCAAAATTAATGAATTAAATAAAAGTTACATTAAAAATGCAAATTAATTATTTAAAAGATTTGAGAAATATTCTAACGAAGAAAAGATAAAAGCGACTATTAAATTAAAGAGCGAGGGGAGATTAAAGTCCACATAAAGATTAAAAGAAACTAAAGAAAAACAATAGAATACAACAATTTGATAATGGTATCATATTTTTAGATATGCAAAAAGTAAAAGGGGAAACGAATTGTTGAGAACGCCAAACAAATATTTGACAGAAGAAAAGTAAACAGAAACAGATTGTTTTAAAAATGTAGAAAGAAGAATTTCTTAAATTAATGACCGTTTCACATTATATTGGTGATTGGGGTTTGAACGGATTGATTGAACTACGATAAAGTAAGCGAGTTCGAAATCCAGTCGCACTATTACGTTAGGTTTCGGATTAATAGCCTTGGGAAAGGTCTGAACACCTCATTTGTCCAGCTATGCGTTAAATAGTAATACTACTATTCTTCAACAAGGATGGATTTGACATTAAATAACCCACAAACATTGATAAGCCATTAAACTAAGAAACCACACTAAACCAAACTTAACAATGGAATTTCTTATTATTCTGAAGTTTAGCCAATATATGATTGATTGGTTTTAACGGCACATCAAAATGTCTACGGTTATTCCATGCCCACGGGTTAGGGAATCAAGTTAATTCTATTTACATTTTTGTGTAGTTGTTTCTTTAGAGTGTTAATTTTTTTTTTTTGGCACACGGTCCTAACAAATAACAATGATTTTAAACGGATTTGTTTGACCCATAAATGGGAGGCTATTTGGTACAAGCACTTCGGGTCAGAGTGGACCTGGATTAATGACAAGGGGTATTCCATTCTCCATGGATCTCCAGAGCTGAAACCTTACCATGAAATGAAATTTAGCGTATATACAGGACACATTTTTTTTTGGGGGGGTAGCAGATCTTACCCCTCTGAACGGGATACAGTCAGCTTATTCTATGCTCCACCAACAGTGTAGCTAATATATAGTCACTTTCTGACAATATGAAGTGTATTCAGAAAGTACCAAGACTTAAGCAGCATTTACCGAGACAGAAAATGAACAATGAAATATTATTTTTCTTAAAAATAACTTCATTGGATCGGTGTATATTTAGGAATGACTGGTATTGTAAACATCGAGAAACCTGTAATGCTAACTGGGTTATTAGTTTTTCCCAAGAGCTTTAGTTCGACGCAAATTCAAATTGTTTCGTTTAAAATTGAACTCAGCCTCCAGTGCAGTTTTTATCACAAATAGCCACGATGCCATCAATATCTCCAATGACACGAAGCATAAAGGCGTTTTTTTTTTTTTTTTTTCGATACATCGTGTTTGCCTTGTGGCACCAGAGGTGGAATAAAACGGATTACATCCTCCATTTTATTATGTGTGTTTTTCTAAGTCTTTTTCTCAGCCACACCAGTACTTCTAGAACGGGGATCACCAATCTAATCAATATCGATCCTTGGGGTCGATGGTACTATCGATAAATTCTTGGAGGTCAGAAAAGTGTCGATAAATCTGGTGGGATCGAAAGCTTAGATTTAGGTCGAAATCTCTCATTAAGGAATAGAAATTGACTGATTACTCTTGCTATGGCCAAATGACAACAGACTAATACCTCTGTGCATTGCCCTATATTGCAAGTGACATATTCATTTATCATACTGTATTAATAATTAGGGCTTCCCATAGTGGTGTAATAGTTAGTATGCTAGTCCCTCAGATCCATTACTGCTAAGAAGTGTTAGAATTATTTTGAAGATAGGGGTGAGCGGGTAGTGGCGTAGATACCGTGTGTCAATAGGGGACTAGCTCTTCCTGCCTCTAGCCTACTCTCGATCCTGTCCAGTAGGTATAAAAAGGGATATTATATGCTGGGACGGGGCGGTAAAAGTGTTTGTAACTCTTTAGACTAAGGTGTTTTAGAAGAAGTTTATATTTTGTTAGACTACTGTGTAGTGGAATTTTGTGTCTTGTCCGCATGTCTTATTTTTTTACCTCAACACCCGGCATTCTTTTTTTATTGGATTGTTAGTGTGTTTCCACACCATGGATTGTCTTTTACCCTCAGTTCCGTTGTGAAAAACCTATGATTAACAATTTGTAGACATTTTTTTAATAAAATATACTTCTGTGCCAATATCGATTATTTTTCTGTAAATTTCATACGGTGAACGAGTTGTGTCAATCCCTACTGTATTTTTACTTATTTCGAAAAAAGTAAATATTTTTTACGTTTAATTCTAGAATTATGTTAATATTTAATACCCAGTATGTCTACCAAAATGCGAGCGTAGGATACCACCAGTTTTTCTACTTTCCGCAACCCAGTAATTCAAGACTGATACTCACGGAGTGATAGATCGTGTTGGTGGAGCTTAGAATACGCCGTATGTCTTCTCTAGATAGGAGTAATATTCACCCCATCAAAAAAATAGATGTCTTGGGCATGACAGCAAACTACATCGGATAATGAGACTCCAGCTTCAGAGATCTGGGTGTACCCTTTAAATGTCATTACTCTCAAATCATCTCTAACCCAAAGTAGTTGTAGCTGTTAATGTCCCATTTATGAGACAAATAAATTTGATAGCAATACTTATGTCATATAAGTGTAAATTATGGAGGCGCGTGGTGTAATGGTTACTGTCGTAGGAAAAGGACACGATGAGACGGGTTACATTCTTGGACGAGGTTTTTGCATTTCAGAGTGCTAATACCATTGGGAAAGGTATGAATTCAACTATTCTCATTCCAGTTATGGATAATAGTAGTACAGGCTGGGCTCTATAACCTTGGTTAAACAACAATATAGCAGAAGGAAAATTCTGAATTCAAATCTTCTAAACTCCGCTAAAGAATTTGAGTTTGTGTGACATCCTGTTCTTTTGGAGGGGTTGGTAAATATATGTAACTGTAAATAATTTCAATTAGGAATTGTTAATTTGAATATATAATTGTTTACCAGGGATTATTATTAGATATGCGAAACAATATAACTGTCTGCAAACTAGCGATTACTATTAAATATACGTAATTACTTGAAAACATAATAATTATTATTAAATACGAATAATTCAAATCATACAAGTGTGCGCAAATTATTTGTATTAGATAAGAATATTTGATATAACTGTGGACAAAAATATCTCAAGAAACAGATAAAAACATGTAATATTAATGTACAATGAACACTATTCTCTTACCTCTGCATAGAATAACCATAGAGGGCTTGACATGCCGTTAAAATTACTCATTCACTCAGAGAGCATAGAATTGACCAACACTTTTGTAGGGTTCGGTATCCAGTTTACTTTATTAATCAATACGGATATTTTACGTGTACATTTATTTTATCTGCACGGGTACGTCAATTTATTGTAGATGTACACGGTGTCAAAGATGTATCATTGTATTATATAGTAATACTTGAATTTATATAACTGTTTGCTCGATTTGTTTGAGAGGCTTGGAATGTGTTGGCTGTTTCCCCTACAAGGGAATAGGTATCTCCTAAGTAGTGGTGTTCAGCGTGTGAGAATACACTTCGTCTAGTCGTAAGACTCCTGTCCTGCAGCTCTGGGGTATGAAGAGTTCATCGTCATTTTCTTTACTCCCATATCCAATTTACCATGGAGTGGTCGTACCTGTTAGGGTCACATGTATGAGTAGAATAGATCTGTTCAGAAATGTTTCATCAGATAGAAATACTTGAAACTACTCAATTGTGTGCAAATTATTTGTACTAAATAGGGATACGTGTTATCATATGACTATATACAAAATAAAAAGAGAATAAAATTCTTAAACAATTACAAAAAATCTAAAAATAGTATAATATTGTATTAGCCCAGGATCGAAGTGGTATCAAGTATTACATAAATATGCGAATCGCTAAAAACCGTCTGGCTAAGCCGTACCCTAGCAGTTGCCTGTTATAGAGTCGTCTCTGTTTCAATCAGACGAACGTTGTAGCGTTAAAGTAAAAAAAGATATCTTAAATAACTAGACTAAAATAGTACATATATATAAAAGAGGAAAATAGAGGAACAATAAAACTTTTTGTTGATAAAAGAACAAACGTGATGAAGAAGGAACAGAAGGGGTAAGAAAAGATGACAGAAAAACAAACTAGATTTAGTTGCTGGTCAGTAGATGGAACCGATATTGAACACTGAAGTGTATTTGATCTGTGCCATCAACTATTTTCTTTAACAACCAGAATCAGTTGGAGTGCCATCTTATTTACGAGGAGTCAGTTTCATACGATAAGGTCACAGGGTGCTTCTCCTCTAAAATATCATTCATCAGCACCGCCATCTGCTTCTTAACAAAATGAACTACGTATTGAGCAATAACGTTTTATTTTGACTGACGCCGCCCCTTTTTCTTTCTTTCTTTCTTTTTTTTTTTTTTTTTTTTTTTTTTTCTTTTGAAAACCACGAATCTGACGTTGTGCGCGTAAATCATTCAATATCGCTGACGGCAGCTGAGCTTCGCCATTTTTCTATTATCTTTATAATAATTTTGCCTTTATTTTATTTCGCTTTATTTATTCCTCCTTTTCTTTTCTTGGATACAATGTCTCCGATTCTAGCACTTCCATAGAATTCCAACAATGTAGAAAGGTCAAGCGACTTACCCCAGCAATTTTTGATCTGGTAACTTCAGACACAAGATTTTAGATAATCCAATGCAATATAATAATATCGAAATGGGTTGTCGTACAAATTGTTCTCGATTTATTATTCGTAACTTACTTTTTGTTATTGCTGTTGTTGTTCCTACATTCATCCGTCAGTGTGTGTTTGATTGTGTATTCGAGAGTTATGTCCCTTTTTCTGAGCTCTTCTTATTGGAAGATCACAG
Organism: Doryteuthis pealeii; assembly: GCA_023376005.1. Lineage (NCBI taxonomy): Eukaryota > Metazoa > Mollusca > Cephalopoda > Myopsida > Loliginidae > Doryteuthis > Doryteuthis pealeii. The sequence goes on along the minus strand of CM042140.1, from coordinate 77,874,538 downwards.
CATGTGATAGACGCATTCTACAATAGAAGAGAAGACGAAAATAAATATAAGAAATCAGTTATATTTTGAGGTAGTATTTGAGGATAAACGTTATTATTTTATTCTAAATAAAGATATTTTCAAGTCTTGTGCAGGCATTATGAAAGTGGACACATTGATTTTATGGCATATCAGGACCTGTTGGGTTATTTAATGTCGAAGCCGGTTTTTTTTCCAGAAATTACGTTTTCAAATAACTATTAATGATTTGAAAACATTCGAAATATAAATAATTTATATGCAATCTTATGGTTTAAATTATATAAATGATTTGCAGTCTTATGCTTTGAACGATTCTTATGTAATAATGATAATAATATAATGATGATGATTATGATATTTATAATAATATTGATGATGGTGATGGTATCTATTATAATATTGATGATGATGATACTATTGATAATAATATTGATGATCTTGATGATAATCATATTGATAAGATTGATCATGATGATGATGATGATAATATTGATAAGATCGATGATGATGATAATAATATTGATAAGATTGATGATGATGATGATAATAATATTGATAAGATTGATGATGATGAGGATATTGATAACAATATTGATGATAATATTGATGGCAATCATAATGAGGATGATATCTATGCATAATGGAGATTTGATCTCTTTTGTCTGTAAGCGAAACTACGTCACTGCCTACGTCAAAGTAACTTCAAGAATCATACAAGTTTATCAATGAGTATTTAATTCATAGTCAGTATGAAGTACTACATAAAAGAATTAGAAAATCTGAATTATATATAAACTTAGTATTAAGAACGCATAAAAAATGGTCCCATGTCTCTGCTAAAACAAGTTTTAATAAATACCTGCCTAATATTATTGATTTATATATAGTTTTTTCACTTCCATATGTATTTAACGTTATCTAATGTTTAGAGTTTTATTAGAAAATTATTTACAAAACAAGAAATATTCACTTAAACTTTTCCAACCTTAAATTTGAAGATTTTTTTTGTATTCACGTGTAATTTATATGCAGTGTAGCTCTGTGCATATCTAAATTTAAAATTGAGCGTTGCAAATAAAATAAAAAGATGTGATTATGATGCTTTTTAAGTAAGTATTTAAAAAAATGTTATTGTGATGTGAATTAATGTTGTTTCATCTATTCTTTAATTCATTTTTGATTTATTATGTTTTATTTTATTCAAAATTTGGCCTTTTAATCTTTTTTAAAAATCTTCAATATTAATTATTAACACTCATAAAATAAATAAAAGCTGTTCCTTAAAATAACAATAATGATTCAAATCTTGAATTATAATGTAATCTTTTCCATTCTAATAATGACGATTTTAAATAAATAAACAATAAAATTTAATATAAAGTTTTATTTCTTATACTTAATAAAAAATTTAAAAAATTTGCGAAATTTGTAATCAATTTTAATGATCTTATTTTTTTTATTCTCGCCCTTTTTTTAAGTAACAGAAAGTTAACAATAAAGTTTACAAATAAATAAATACCTAAGATTTAGTGAAAAATTGATGTGTAAAATAAATATTCAAAATGATTATTTAATTTGAGTGAATAGGCTCTTTTTCGGTATCAGCGTTCAGACAGATGGTCATAAAATTTAACTGATTTATAATTAAAAAATGGACACTCGGTTTGTAACAACGTTAAGTTAAAATTCTAAGATAGATTGATAGAAAGCTTTCATATTATTGATGATATGGTCAGAGATAAAATTTAGAAAATTAAATTATACATTGCCCAAAGAAAAAGAAAAAAAAAAGTATCCGAGGGAAAACAAGGTATTTTCGGAATTTTTTTAATTAGGTTTCCTAACACTTTGTAAAATATTTTTATGACATTCGCAATAATCAATATCTACAGTAAATAAATGTATTTTGCATTGCATTTAGTCCCTATTTGTTTGTGTTTGTTAACTTAGTCAAATTATCACCCAATATGCATTTCCATAAGATAACACCCGTTGTATCTGAAAAACTTAAGCAAACAGAGAACTGACTTTTAAAAAATTAATTCAGGCGGGAAAAAAATTGTTTTCAGGGGAAGGGTTAAATAAAAAACATAATTTAACTCACTGAGCAGTTTAGGAAATTAATCTAGTATTTTTGCCCAAATGTATTTTATTTTTTTAATTGCTGAATTTTATTTCTGGTAACTCCTTTTTTAACTTTGAAAAACTTAAAATGAAAGGAAGAATGTTTTTATTATTTAGTGTTTTATCTACTAAAACATAAATGAAATTATTTTTTCGATTTTTTTCGGGGAGGTCTTATGTAGATTAAGTTTAAGTGTTGAAAAAAAAAAGGCAAGTACAATCTGAACAAAAGCAGACGATTGGAAACTTGGAAAAGGGCAATATCTTTAAAACTAATTTTAACACCACGCAGTTAATACTACTAATACTACTAATAATAATAATAATAATAATAACTGACAATCCAAATTTATATGAAATACAAAAGATTGCACTATGCGAATATGTTCATCTTCTTAGAAGAGTATTATCAATGTGAGTGGAAAAGTAACACAGAAATTGGAAAAATTAAACAAAACATGAATGCATAAAACGTAAATAATAAATTTCCCCTACCCTAAATCGGTGACTGAGAAAGTGAAGCTGAAAATTCAGTACATAATAATAATGAGTCTGAGTTATCAAATATCAACATTGAAATCCGGAAGAAAAGTCAATATAGTTTTATTACCCTTTGGTACAACAAAAATATAAATCAGATTGTTCAACGCACAGCTCTTCCACAAAAAAGTTTAATTTTTTCAAAAGTTCTCGCCATTCTCATTTGGTTCTTTCCATACTGCATGCGTTTGAAAAATTATTAATCCTCAATCTTTTGAGTATCATGCCGGAGATTTTCTATTCTGTTACATTCATTCGTTACTTTTCTAGTTTTAAATGAGTATTTTGCTTCAAGAATTCGCGCACGAATTCCAGCATATTTATTCGCTTTAAAAACATGGGGAAAAAGTTAGCCATTTAAACATGTCAGTGCCTAATTTACTGAGTTTGAATTTCTTCCTTTCGCGATTAACCACCGTAGCATATGTTAGTCTTCATTACCCTTTTTTACTAAATTCAAACAATTACAACGGGTGTTGAAAAATGACCTTTTATAACTAAATATGTTTTCTGATAGCAGAATCGTTTCTTCAAATGAATTATCCGCATATTTCTTAGGAAGTATGTAATTTACATATTTATCATATTCAACAGGATCTAATTTTCGCAATAAAGAACAAAACTTTTCTTTCGCTTGTCCATCCCAGATTACCTCGTCGAAATACGTCCTGGGAACCCTATAATACGAAGAAAACTCATTTCTTTGTCAGGATTTGAGTTGAATTCACAAATAGAATTTGCAACAGAATCCTGCATAATTGCTGTTTCTCTAGTATTCGACTTTTAAAAAAAAGATTTCTAACATTTCTTTATGTTGTTAGTTTCGGTATTACTGCATTTATTTCATAATTGTTGCTGTTTTAATCCTCCATATTGACAGAAAAGAATCGTTCACGTAAAAAAGAAAATCATTGTACATTTATTCAGGCGTGCTTGTGCTTCTTTTCTTTGTTAACTTGTTTTTGTCATTTCTAAAGAACCGTCTCGAAATCCTCGTGTCGCCAATACATTGTCTGAATTATCAAATAACAGCATTGAAATTCGGAAGATAGGTTCATATAGGTTTATTACTCTTTGCTACAAAGCATATAAATCAGATTGAGTCCAAAGCGCAGCTCTTTAACAACAGTAATTAAATCTCTAGCAAGACTAGCTATTACTCAACCACTTCCTCATCTAGTCCGTATTATTTATGCGTTTCGTTAGACGAGTCCAAATTTCTTGTAGGGAAAATATATTTCCTTACAATGAATATTTTTATTATTATTCAGTTTTTCACAACAGCACTAGCTGATGGACTTTCACTGGAGTGTGAGTGACAACAAGTATACTCAGGTATTATTATTATTTCACTCCATTCGAGTTTTTCCCACCTGTTGTAGACGGTGGTTCACTGGAGGCTGAGTGAAGGCAAGTCTTCTCAGGTATTCAGGACTCTTCTTAGTATTCCAGCCGATCTCAACAATGCTGTAGTCTGGATGGTCTCGATTCTTCCTCTGATATCCAATTCTTCCAGACTCTTTTCCAGACCCTGGAGATTATTTTAAGGGCCCCAATTACAATTGGTACGACATTCACCCTCATGTTCCACAGTTTTCTCAGTTCTCTCGCAAGGTCCAAGTATTTGTCGATCTTTCCGCTCTCTTTCATTTTCAACCTGTGATGGACCAGAACGGCAAAATCCACGAGATGACAAGACTTCCTCGTCTTGTCAATCAAAACTACGTCTGGTCGCCTGGCCGGGATTAAGTGATCCGTCTGTACCTCAAAGTCCCAGATGATTTTTTGCGTCTCATTCTCCAGGACAGATTCAGGCTTGTGCATATACCATTTAGTTGAATGGTGAAAATTGAATTTCTTGCATAGTTCCCATTAAATCACCTTTCCCATCCAGTCGTGTCTAGTCTTGTACTCTCTTTGTGTGAGTTTACTGCATTCGCTTATTATGTGATTGACAGTTTCGTCTTTTTCCCACAGATTCTACACTTGCTATTCAGTTGTGTCTTATCTATTTTTGCTTTTATATAATTTTTCATTAGTGCATTGTCTTGTTACAATTATTAGTGATTCTGTTTCTCTCTTGAGGTTTCCCCTTTTTAACCATGTCCATGTCTTCTGATGTGCGATCTTCCCTGTGTTTCGCTTGAAGTGTCCATGTAGTTGTTTTTCTTCCCATGCTTTCTTGTTTTTGTTATATTTGTGCTCGTCCATATGTTGCAATTGTTTTTTTTTTCTAGTTGCTGCTATTAGTCTTTCTTTGCTCTTTTTTGTATATTCATCGAGTGCTCGAATTGTCGAATCTACACAATCTTCAATGTTGGTGGTACCTCTTCCTCCTTCTTTTCTTGATACATATAGTCTGTCTGTGTCGTCTCTTGGGTATGTAATGCCTTGTGCATTGTCACAAGCTTGTCCTTTGGTCCATCTGTCGGAGCTCCTATCTTGTTCATTTTTAAGAATGATCCAGTGTATCTTACAAGAGGGACAGCCTAGGGGTTTATGCCTTTGATGAGATTTCTGTTGCAGAGTTTAGTTTCTAAGAGTTTTCTCTTTCACGTGAAGTACTCTTTCCTTACTTTTTCTTTCATCTCTCCTCGTTTGAGGGTATCCGCCTCCAATATTCCCAAGCATTTATGATTTTCCTTTGCTCCCAACGTCCTTAATTCTTCCTTATTCGGTAATTCTATTCCTTCCGATATTTCTTTTTCCCTTTTTTTATAACTATCATTACACACTTGTCTATGCCAAATTCCCTCCCTATGTCCTGACTATATATTCTAATTGTGTGTAAAGTGATTATTATCATTATTAACTGAACACAGTTACATCGTTTCAACCATCCCTATAAATTAGTAAACAACTTAAACATACCTATTCAATTCACAGATGGGACGCTAACAGGTTTATTTATGTATATATTTCTTCATTTATATCACTTAAGACCAAGGCAACATTTAATACCCATACTTATGTAGATATTTACCCAACCGCTTTGCTACAAGAAAAATGTAACACAATCTCAATTTTAAGCGGAGTAAAGCTGGTTTAAACTCAGTTTTCATTCTCTGAGACTGATAATCTAACCTGTCTGACCCACTATTTACCCATAGTTTAAGTGTGCCTTCCCCTATTAGTGTGAAATTAAACGCAAACAACCTCGTCCAGAATGTAAACTCGGTTTGTCCATTCCATTTCCTCAAGGGGAGTCCCCTGGCGTACTGGCTAAGGCGTTGGAGGGCAACGTCATAGTAAGCGAGTTTGAATTCAAGTCGCGATATTACGTTCAATTTCGGACAAATAACATTGGGAAAGGTATGAACCCCTTTATTTCTCCAGCTGTGGGTTAAATAGTACTTCGACTGCTCTTCTATTAGGATGGATTTGGCATTAAATATCCCATGAAATTTATGACATTAAACAAAGAAATTAAACCAAACCATTTCCTCCAATGATAACCGTCACGCAACGACTCTTCTGTTTTTCGTCGGTTTAGCTTATTGGGTAGAGAAATCACCTCGGAATCGCATGGTTCTAGGTTCAGTACCGGCACCAGCCAAATTAGCGCATGAGTAGCACAGCTTTGATAATCTGGTCTGTGCGGTAAAGCCTCTAGGAACTGAGAGTAGATGTAGTGCTGTACCCCAGTTAAAAAAAACCCTGTCCAAATGCGATCGAAAAGGGGATAGACTCCCTCGCTATTCGACTGATACTGATAATAGGCTACACCATAGTTTACTGTACTTATTTACACGGTTATTTTTCATGTATTTGTTGTTAGATTGTAATCAATATAAAGTTGAATAATTGAGTTCAAGTCCGACGAGCGAATTCTAATACTAAAATATGCAACAATAAAAAAAAAATCATTTTTCTTTTTCTGGGTTTTCACTCCTCTTACAAGCCCATCATATGCGATTGCGCTTCGTTCCTGTAGGGAAAAAACGCTCTTCTACAAAATTCTTACCTAATAATAATGCATTAGAACCAGATCTATTTGATCTATAATGGGAGATTAACATGTACCATTACAACGGGTAAGAATAGACCTGAGAGTAGTGACAACAAACGAGTAACTCCAAGTTCCTTGGATTTTCAGACCCAGGACAATTTCATTATTAGGAGCGAAAGATTATGTGAGTTTAGAAAACAGGATACGATATTGTTGACTGCAACATTATTTGAAAGGTTAGTTCCATGTTCAACGCGTGTCCCCTCACGGAATATCAAAATCAATATTACTAATTTGTTGATTCCCAGCTTCTTTAAATTCAGCAGAAAAGGTGGGCACCACGGGGTAAGAGCATTGGAAAGGAAACGTGATACGACAGTTAAGACATTTAGGGAATAGAGAGCAGGTGGATTCATTCATGTTTCATATACATTTCTGCAAATTGAGCATACGCAACCACAGTTAAAAATTGCCGATATCCTTTTCTTCACTTATATCTTTCCCCACGTAAATATGCTCGTGCTGTAATGGTTATCGTCGTAAAAAATGGACACGGTAACCAGTATTAAAATGCTGGACAAGGCTGTATGCATTTCACATACAGGGAAAGGTATGTATTATTAGCGTTAATCTGACTATTGTCCCCATCTTCATTGTTATTTGTACAACGTTTTGGCCGATATACCCCCGGCCTTCTTCAGGTATTTCTTGTCGGACTCGGGAACCTTCTCGGACTCGGGAACCTTCTATTCGAACTCGGGAACTTTCTTGTCGTATTCGGGAGCCATCACGGAACTTTGAACCTAACCCTTTATTTCTAAGTGACAGTTATCTCTGGTTCCCGAGTTCAATCCTGAATGAAAGCAGTTAGAAAAATAATTAATTAGCACAACTCCTACCCCAGCTATGGTTAGCAGAATGAGAACAAGATACCCCCGTTGAATAAATAAAGGGTTAGGTTCAAAGTTCCGTGATGGCTCCCGAATACGACAAGAAAGTTCCCGAGTTCGAAAAGAAGGTTCCCGAGTCCGAGAAGGTTCCCGAGTCCGAGAAGGTTCCCGAGTCCCACAAGAAATACCTGAAGAAGGCCGGGGGGTTTATCGGCCGAAACTTTGTACAAATAACAATTAAGATGGGGACAATAGTCAGATTAACGCTAATAATACTAATCTTCAAGCCTAATCTCAAACATTCAGAGAAACAGGGAAAGGTATGCATGCAAATATTCCCCCTCCACATATGGGTAATAGACAAAGAGCGGGGTAGGCTCTTGAAGCTTGTTATAGCAACTGGTCTAGAAGAAGGAATATTCTGAATTAAAATCTGCTAAAATTTGCTAAAAAACTTGACCGTGTGTCACATCCTGCTCGTGTGGAAGGGCTGGTAAATACATATATCCTTTACACACGATCGTCTAAATTTATGAAGACTAATAAGTGGCCGACACGATATGTTTCAAATATAAGAGTGAGTGCATGAAGTGTCTCATCGCGGTGTACTCGCTAGTAAGCTAATCTCACAGATCCATTACTACTGAATTGCGTGCTTGTTCCTCGCAAGATGCCCAATATTTGTGACCTTGTGTCACATCTTACCCGTAGCGAACGGATTGAGTAAATTGGGCGTTACATCTTGGTGCAGTTGTCAGCAGGCTGCTATCGCAGATCAATCACTACTGAATAGAGAGTTCGATCATCACTGAGTGCCTTATACATTTGAAATTGAGTCAAATCCTAACTATAAGGCAAATATCTTTCCTACCCGTGTCAAATGGGTAGGATAAGTACCTACACGTTATGGCAGATAGTGTGACAAAAATGATACAGTATTCAATCAGAGTATAATACTATCCCGGGCAAAAAATTAGAAAATTACTGCACTTAGAAGATGTCTACCATTTGTTTTTCTTTTGTATTTTTATTTTTGTAACTGTAAATAAACTTATAATAGATAAGATGGAAAAAACATTTTTCTTTTATTACTGAACATTCTGGTTTCATAAAATATTGCTTAAAGCTAACTAGAATAAATAATTAAGATAATGCAAGCTGTGAAGAGGAATAAACCAATTTTCACTTGTTACGCAGGTATGTTGTTTAATTTTCACTGGATCAGCTAGTAGGTATTTACCCAACCCGTTCTCCATGGGTTGTGTGGAACAGGATAAATAGTCACTAACATGATTATTTTTTACCATGATGAAAAGCATAACTTCGTTTTACGATTAATGTCTAGGGTATATTTTTCTATATGATTGTAGATATCTATTTACCTAACCAGTTTGCCACGGGTAAAATTTGGCACAAGGTCAAAAGTATAGGTCATCGAGCGAGGATTGAACTCGTTACGATAACTATTACACACTATTGCCTATTTTCATAATTCTAAAATCAATTCATGACATAGATATTGATCTAAAGGCTGTTCTACATCAAAAGGGTTAAAAACGATATTTTCATAGTATAAAGATAAGACGATTCGCCTGCTGTCTACATAACAGAACGAACTTTTTGACCAATGTAATATGATCTGCCATATTAGAGAAGTCCTACAATTACGTGACAATAATATAACATTATGTGGCTTCGATTGATCATGGCCTCTGAGATATCTTACGTGCGATAGCCACATCAAATATATATGGCCACGTGTGAGTTTGAATTCTGATCACATTGTTTGGATATTTGCTCTCGTAAAAGGCATGAAAGTAATAATTTATTTTTCTTGATCATGTACATTTCTGCCGGGCGTTGAAAGGAAATGAAATATCATCTTATCAATATGAAATCATCAATTTCATTTATCATTTCTTTGGAAATGAATCTATAAATGGAAATACGTGTATATCTTTACATGTGTTATACGAGTAATTTAATTTTCCAAAAATGCTTGGCTGAATTATATATACAAGGTGTGTCAAAAAGGGTTCGAGATTTTTTAACCTTTTGACACACCTTGTATTCTGAAAAGAAATAACGTTCCATTCTGTCTTCATTTCTATCTTGGTAAATACATCTTTAATCTTGGTGGTACTTTTACACACCTTGTATTCTGAAAAAAAATTAATGAATGGAAGGTTTTTTTTTTCAGAATACATGGTGCGTCAAAAAGTTTTAAAAAAATGAGGAAACATTTTGACACACCTTGTATATATATATATTTGATGAAAATGGCATGATCTATAAAGTTTATAACTAAAAGAAAGCGTTGAAAAAGTATAATGTACTTAAAATTAATGGCAGTTGGAAACGAAGCATCAGAAAAAAACTGATTTGTTATATTTCAGAAAATTATATTTCCTTCAACTCTCTCTCTCTCTCTCTCTCTCTCTCTCTCTCTCTCTCTCTCTCTCTCTCTCTCTCTCTCTCTCTCTCTATCTATCTATTATCTATCTATCATATTTATATATATATAATGTGTGAGTAAAATAACTAAAATAATTCTTTACTTTACACGTTCTTGTCATTACTAGTTTCAAGCGTGTATTTTATTTTGTTTTGAAATAAAAACGCGATCAAAGTGAGATAGAAACCCTTTTCAACCACGAAGGAAATTGCAGTGCAACCCCTCAAAACCGATAGGCACATTCCTATTAGTTGTTACAGGCTGAGTCCATTAAACTGTCTTGGCGGTACCCAACGAGAAAAAGAGAGAGAATGTGAGTCACAGGATTCAATAGCAGTCCATTCGAGAACTGGGTTTTGCCTTCGTTAACCGACATCGTCAAGCTTCTCGACATCTAGCAGATTTACATTTGCTCCGGAATTAATTGCTAGTTTTATTAGTATACCGTCATCAGATACTTCTTCAACTGCTGTGTCAGATTTCCTACGCAGAAATGTAGTTCTACTGGACTGAAATTGCTAGTCTTCTGTCGATTTATTTTGAACATTCTGTTGTTAGAGGAGCTGCTTTTTTCCAGGTTTTTCAACTTTTTTCATCTTTTTATCATCTTTGTAGAAGCATTTAGGAACATATAAAGTCATATGTGTGGAAAGATAAGATTCCTGTAAACTAGGAAATTATATATTCCATTTATAGTTTGATTATACCAGATGTTTTTTTTATTAAAAACTAATGGAAATTTTATTTCCTTTTTCCCATATGGATGATTGCATTGACACTCTTCTTCATGTCTGTATAAGCCTTAATCTCTTTAAGACCCACCCTCCGTTTATTGGAGATATCATAGAACCCACCATCGATTTCTGTTTACTAACCGTGGATACATCTACCTTTCAGATTGTACCTATTACATATTTCCTTAAGATCTGGCATCTTCGAGACGTTGGGGATATTAATGTGTACAATATTTCTTATGGTTATACCCAAGTTGTTAGTAAGATAACCTATGATTTCACTCTGGGAAAAGATCTGTTTCTTCTCTATCTGCTCAATAACCTTGACCAACCTCTTGTAAACCTCTCCCATTGTGCACAGAGAATAAAATAAGATGACCAGCCACATTTACCCATAAATGAAGATTATATTCTGGCTAAAGTGACACTGAGCCAATTATCATAGCAATTAGCTGTCTTTAAATATCTGTCGCTGAAGAGGAAATGGTCAGCAGTCAACTTCCGCTGAATCTCAGGGATCATTCCAGTGGGGGAAGTTATCATGGCGCAGTGATTAATTAACAGGACTGTGACATCTCCAGCGAACATGAGTCGCTCTATTTCGCTCACTTTCGAACTAGGAAAGGTATGAATCATTTCACCTCCCAGGTCTGAGTTAAATATTAACACCCCTGTCCTTATAAAATGATGGATTTGGCATTAAATAACCCATGAAGATTAATATGCCATTAAACAAAGATCAAACCATTCTAGTGATAGGATAGTACAGTATATTCAGTTCACCCGGGATGGGATGACAATGCTTCAACTGAAACCTTCATCAAAGCTGATACTGTCCTCCAAAGAGTGAACTGGTGTGAAACTTTTGATAACATGACTCCGTCCAACAAGAACACATTTATTGATATCACTAAAGCTTATTTTACCAGGGGTAGTAGGTGAGTGAATAAGTGATGGATTAATATTTTACCCAAGGGTATTAGCATGAATTGAAAAGTAAATAGCCACGTCCAAGATTTAAACTGGGTTCGCCATGTTCATTTCATGAAGGCGCGTGGTGTAATGGTTAGTCGTAGGAAATGGACTCGTCAAACCGAATTCAATTCCTGTATAAAGCTGTTTGCATTTCACATGACGCTAATACCATTGGGAAAGGTATGAATCCAATTCTCCCTCTAGCTATTGGGAAATAGCAGGGCAGACTGAGATCTTTAAACATGGCTCGGTAACTAGTCTAGGAGAAGGGAAAACTCTGAATTCACACCTGTTAAACTCCGCTTAAGAAATTGGCCTTGTGTCGCATCCTGCTCGTGCGGAGGGGTTGGTAATATATATATATATATATATACATTTCTTACGATGATAACCAGTGCCATTATTATATATGATACAAAAAGGAAAAATATCTTATGAAATTTCGGAAAACAAATTGTTTCGAACAAATGGTAGAACAGAATATGGTAGCACAATGCTAGCGACAATCCTTTATAATTAGTTTACGAAACGACAATATTGTATCTATATAACATTAGATCATGTTTCTTTGGTGTCTAGATAAGGATATTCTTTTTCGTCTTGGTCCGGAATATTTCACTCCTCCTTTATATTCACCGGATATTACGCTCTTTATTTACCATTTATTCCGACTTTTGCACAATGGTCTTATCGAATATAATTTTTGTATTATACCTCTTGAACAAGGCATTGTCGTACGAACTAATTGTACCTTAAAAGTACTCGTTTGTACCAAAATCTGGGTGCATTATTCAATCTATAGATGCATCTTTTAAGACCCTAGATCTCAGCTGTTTTAGGGATGAATAACTCTGAAAGTCCATGATAACGTCATCAACAAAATAAGCTAAGGTGGTCTATTCATCGGGGTCACGGTCATAGATATCATTGTATCATTGCGTGTTTATTTGAAAGGCGGAATGACATGTTAATGGTAATCGAAATAAACTTATCTTCTTATCTGGGATCTGGTTGTTGAATGTGATGTTAGGCTGGGTAGCATTCTCGATGTTTGAGACTGGAACAACTGGGAATCACTTGAGGATATATTGTATTGTTCACTTGTGCTAATTTATTTTATCCGTAAGTCAAAATTCCATGGAGAACCGACACGCATCTTGCATCTGCTCCCTTCAATAGCTAAATCCACACTGATCTTTCCCCTTTCTCTCACACTCTTTCTTGTCTTGTCCTGACCAATAAGAAATTGACATGTAGCGCTGTGTAGACCAGTCTGAAATTGCCAGGTGGCTTCGTTAGTTTCCACTATTAACTGTACGTAATTTGTTGGATTCCTGGTTTTTCCCACCTTATTATATTACAATCATCCCCACTGCCAGTGTTTTTGTTTTAGTCGTTATTGTTGTAATATTATCTTTCATTCTGGGTATTTTCCTCGTCACCTCTAAAGTTCATAGATCTTCGTCGCCATTATGTCGTTAATTTGTTGCATTCTCATTGTTATTACATTCACTGTTATATCTTCTAATGTTTCTTTCGTCTCATGCCGTGTCAAGTTTTTTTCAGGTGGGTGACATTTTCTTCATCAGGGGTTTCTGTTACTCTGTTCGACTTGTTCTTATTAATTCATTTAACACGGAGACTCAAATTGTGTAACGTGATTTTATTTCCCCCGATTCAATCTTAACCACGCGCGTGGAGGACGAGAAAAGCAGCACACACGGAATCACCGTCTACACAACACTTTGGTTTGCTTGACTCTCATCAACTCTAAATAACTTTCCTTGGGAGTTGCCTGGATACATGCTTCGACCAACTAGCCAGCGCCCCGGTTGGCTGACCGATGGGGTTAAAGCTTGTCAGTCAAACTTTTGGGGTGGTTTTCCATGTCTACGGTTAACCGTTAAATTTAAATCTAAGTACGCTTTAGCTTTAAGGGCCCAGTTTAACTCTGTAGTTAGAGAATCCACCTCGGACCAACAAGGTTCCGGAATCGATACCGAACCTCGCCGACTCAGTACATGATTAGGACAGTTTGCATCTGTTTGGTAAAGTGGGGAGCTGATTGTAGGTGTGTCAATCCACCTCAGACGCAAAACAATTTCCCTGGTCGGAAAGTAGATTGACCCCATCACTGTACGGCTGATACTGACAATAGGCTACTCCTTTTACTTGAATTACTTTACATTTCATTACAAAAATGATAGGCATTGCCTATCATTATGTAACACATTACCAGTATATAAAGACGAACAAGAAGAGTTATTCTGATGCAAACACTACACCACAGAGACGGAAAGAAGTGTGCAACCCGCCCCGAGCCTATGGAAACTTTCCTATAAGTAGCTACTGGGTGAATCATGGGGATAACGAACAAGTAAAATAAATCTTTAAAATGTGTAATCTCCGCGGCTACTGTTAGTCAATATTAACACATGTGGATGATAGTCAACGTAAACTAAATATCCAAACCAACATTGAAAATCACCTGCAAATGTTATTCTCTTTGATGTGTGGCGTTTGCATCAACGAAGCGAAAAAGAAAAGCGATTGGATCGAATTTCTATGGCGTCATGTAAGTTCATTTAAGCAGATTTTGATGGGAGATTTAAAAAAGAATGGCTTACAGCAACTTGGAAAGACTTTATCGATTCCTGACTCATCACAGAAGTTAAACAGTAATGAGATTTTTCTCTGAATTTTTTAGATGAGGCTTGATAATTAGTATTATTTGGATTATTCGGACTATTGTCCTCATCTTTATTGTTATCTGTACAACGTTTTAGCCTATGCCCTCCAGTCTTCTTCGGGTATTTCTTGTCTGACTTGGGAGCCTTCTCAAACTCGAGAACCTTCTTTTCGAACTCTTTAGTTAGCGGGATGAGAACAGGATACACCCGCGGACTGAATAAAGATTGGGTTTAAAGTTCCTTGATGTCTCCCGATTACGACAAGAAAGTTCCCGATTACGACAAAAAGGCTCTCGAGTCCGACAAGAAATAGCTGAAAAAGGCAGGAGGGGACATCAGCAGAAATGTTGTACAGATAACAATAAAGATGAGGAAAATAGTCCAAATAATCCAAATAATAATAGCAATGAGTTTGGTCCGCATATTTAGGATGACTACTTAGAAGGTACGGCAAGCTATTTGAAACCTGTTGGCGAAAGTAAGCAAAGGCGGGTTAGTGACAACAATTTAAAATGACATTTCTACAAAAAGGTTAATGCGTATTAGTATTTATCCAACCCTCTCACCATAGAGCGGATGAGACATTGGCCAATTTTTAAGCGCATTATAGCGGGTTTGTGGAGGCAAGTGGCGTAGGAATTCAAATACTGAATACGGCTGTCTTTATTTAACATAGCATCATTACCCTGCGAAAGGTATGTATCCAACTGTTCTCCCACCAGTTATGGGTAAATAGTAGTGCTGCCTAAGATCTTTAACTTTGGTTAGGCGAGCGGTCTAGGAGAATAAGTTATGAATTCTTATTTGTTAAACTCTGCGTCACATTCTGCTTGTGCGGCGTTTGGTAAATACGTATAGAGGGTTTGGGTTCTAAGTGAACTGGCTGCCTCACCAAGGCTAAAGAACTCAAACTGCCCTACTATATAAGCATAGCTGTGTGAAGAACATATGGATTCTTGTCTTTCTCGATGGCATTTTCAGTTGTGTAAACATGATTTGGAGTTCTTATCCGGGACTGGTAATTGTACGAAGGTTAATTACAAGTGTGAAGTTGGCACAGTCGTTCGAGTTTTGAATACAAAAGGCATTAAACCGATTGAAATTCATCGATAATTAATGGAATGTGTATGACGAGTCGTGCCTTGATGTCAAAAAGCGTCCCCACGTGGAGTAGAGTTTGAAATGACAATGAGATTCAACGGTACCTCGACGACATCTTGGCTAGCTGATATGACATAGAAAAAACTGCCATATCGCTAAGAAAAATGCATCGACCGAAATGGCAATTATGTAGAAACATAGTTAAAATTTTCAAATGATGTAAATATCATTGACATTAAACAATAAACGTTTCTGCGATTTCTAAATATTTTGAACACCTTACCTTCGGGATTACCTACGTTGCAATGTGAATGCAAGCAAAATATACGAGAAGAGACTGTCCCTCGAAGAACAAGGAATCATACTGAACACGCGCGGTCCGTTTTCCGTTATTTTTCTGTGTTGATTGGCTCAGACTTGATGGCGACAGAAGGAACAAGGGAACACCCTAATACAAAGATTCGAGATGCATTCATGTATGTCTCCCCCTCATCAGTCACCAAATAGCCACATGGAGATAGCAGCCACCGCTGAAAACCGCGCAGGTATTCATTTGCTGGTAACACTACATACATAGATTTGGAGCCAATGACCATGCTAAAGGAGACCATTCGAAACGGCGATGATCGTTTGAGATGTGCGTCTCTTTCAAAAGTAAATATATAAGAATTCCTATTTCTCGGAATTTTTTAGATGAGGCCTGATAATTAGAATTATTTAGATTATTGCATAGAAATGAACACAATATGGGAACCTATAATTAAAAAAGCTAGATTAAATCTTTAAAAAAAACCATACATAAGTGAATAGGTAGATATTCTAGGTAAAACAAGACATTAGGTTTCTAAGTTTCCAAAATTCATACCGGATTATTCAATTATACACATAGCGTAGTGAATAAAGGAGTTAGGTTAAGACAGTTCTAAATGACAGTTATCTCTATCTTCAATCCTGGTCAGGTACTGCAGTAACATAGAATAATAATTAACACAGCTTAACACCTGTACCCCAGCTATGGTTAACGGATACCCCCGTGGTCTGAATAAAGGGTTAAATTCAAAGTTCCGTGATCGCTCCCGAGTCCGAAAAGATGGTTCCCGAGTCCGAAAAGATGGTTCCCGTGTCCGAAAAGATGCTTCCCGCGTCCGAAAAGAAGGTACCCGAGTCCGAGAAAGTTCCCGAATCCGACAAGAAATACCTGAAGAATGCCGGAGGGCACACCAAACGAAACGTTGTAGAGATAACAATGAAGATGGGAGCAATAGTCGAAATAATCCAAATCATTCTAATATAAGAATTACAACTGTATCTTGTGTAATCATTCAGTTTGTTTACCGATTTTTCACCTTGTATTTAAATATGTATAACTTAGTAAATATCTCTGCTGTATTTAGAAGTTAATGATGCGTTGAATGCAGACGATAGTGAAACAAAACAATATAGACGTGGTTCAAGATGATTAATGATAAAAAAAAACATGTTTTTATGCTATAAATCGAACACGATTTTGGGTCACTACATACAAACACAGAAACAGACGCACATAAATATATTGCATAGTTTGGCATATATATATATATATATATATATATTATATATATATATATATATATATATATATATTATAAGAACAAACATATATATATATATATATGTGTGTGTTTGTGTATGAGTAATTATAGGTAGGTAAATATACTTTGGCTATGTTGTATTTAGCCTATTTTGTATTCATATTGTTTATTGTATTTTTTTTGCATACGTCGATATATACACACACACATATATATATATATATATATATATGTGTGTGTGTGTGTATGTATCTGTGTCCATGTGTGTGTGTGTATGTATCTGTGTCCATATGTATCTGTGTCATATGTGTGTGTATGTGTATGTGTGTGTGTGTGTGTGTGTGTATCTGTGTCCATGTGTGTGTGTGTGTGTGTATGTATCTGTGTCCATGTGTGTATGTGTGTGTGTATGTATCTGTGTCCATGTGTGTGTGTGTGTGTGTGTATGTATATGTGTCCATATGTGTGTTGTGCATGTATCTGTGTCCATATGTGTGTGTGTGTGTATCTGTGTCCATATGTGTGTGTGTATGTATCTGTGTCCATATGTGTGTGTGTGTGTGTATCTGTGTCCATATGTGTGTGTGTGTGTGTATGTATCTGTGTCCATATGTGTGTGTGTGTGTATGTATCTGTGTCCATATGTGTGTGTGTGTGTATGTATCTGTGTCCATGTGTGTGTGTGTATGTATCTGTGTCCATATGTGTGTGTGTGTGTATGTATCTGTGTCCATATGTGTGTGTGTATGTATCTGTGTCCATATGTGTGTGTATGTATCTGTGTCCATATGTGTGTGTGTATGTATCTGTCCATATGTGTGTGTGTGTGTATGTATCTGTGTCCATATGTGTGTGTGTGTGTGTATGTGTGTGTATCTGTGTCCATATGTGTGTGTGTGCATGTATCTGTGTCCATATACGTGTGTGTGTGTATCTGTGTCCATATATATATGTGTGTGTGTGTGTACGTATCTGTGTCCATATATATATATGTGTGTGTGTGTGTGTATGTATCTGTGTCCATATATATGTGTGTGTGTGTATGTATCTGTGTCCATATATATATGTGTGGTGTGTGTATGTATCTGTGTCCATATATATGTGTGTGTGTGTATGTATCTGTGTCCATATATATATGTGTGTGTGTGTATGAATCTGTGTCCATATATATGTGTGTGTGTGTGTGTATGAATCTGTGTCCATATATATATGTGTGTGTGTGTGTATGAATCTGTGTCCATATATATATGTGTGTGTGTGTGTGTATGAATCTGTGTCCATATATATATATGTGTGTGTGTGTGTATGTATCTGTGTCCATATATATGAGTGTGTATGTATCTGTGTCCATATATATGTATGTAGCATATATATATGAGTGTGTGTATGTATCTGTGTCCATATATATGTATGTAGCATATATATACATATGAGTGTGTGTATGTATCTGTGTCCATATATATGTATGTAGCATATATATATATATGAGTGTGTGTATGTATCTGTGTCCATATATATGTATGTAGCATATATATATATATGAGTGTGTGTATGTATCTGTGTCCATATATATATGTATGTAGCATATATATATATATATATATATATATATATATGAGTGTATGTATGTATCTGTGTCCATATATATGTATGTAGCAATATATATAATATATATATATATATATATATATTTGAATGTGTGTATGTATCTGTGTCCATATTTATGTATGTAGCATATATATTATATGAGTGTGTGTATGTATCTGTGTTCATATATATGTATGTAGCATATATATATATATATATGAGTGTGTGTATGTATCTGTGTTCATATATATGTATGTAGCATATATATATATATATATATATATATATATATTATATATGAGTGTGTGTATGTATCTGTGTTCATATATATGTATAGCATATATATATATAATATATATATATGAGTGTGTGTATGTATCTGTGTCCATATATATGTATGTAGCATATATATATATATATATAATATATATATGAGTGTGTGTATGTATCTGTGTCCATATATATGTATGTAGTATATATATATATATATATATATATATGAGTGTGTGTATGTATCTGTGTCCATATATATGTATGTAGAATATATATATATATATATATATATATATATATATGAGTGTGTGTATGTATCCGTGTTCATATATATGTATGTAGCATATATATATATATATATATGAGTGTGTGTATGTATCTGTGTTCATATATATGTATGTAGCATATATATATGAGTGTGTGTATGTATATGTGTTCATATATATGTATGTAGCATATATATATATGAGTGTGTCTATGTATATGTGTCCATATATATGTATGTAGCATATATATATTTGAGTGTGTGTATGTATCTGTGTCCATATATATGTATGTAGCATATATATATATATGAGTGTGTGTATGTATCTGTGTCCATATATATGTATGTAGCATACATATATATGAGTGTGTGTATGTATCTGTGTCCATATATATGTATGTAGCATATATATATATATATGAGTGTGTGTATGTATTTGTGTCCATATATATGTATGTAGCATATATATATGAGTGTGTGTATGTATTTGTGTCCATATATATGTATGAAGGAAAGGTGGATGGGTTTAGGATCCGACGATATGCTGTAGATAGAAGGAAAGTGGTCAAGAAATGATCAACTCAAAACAAGTCACAGGGTGGTACGTTTCGTCTGTATGCACAGACTTTCTCAGCCGATCTGAGACTTTATTGAAGCAAAGCATACGTTTATATACATGTGGTGGTGGCGGTGTCGGGGAGGTCAAGGGGGTGAGTGTGTAGTGATGTGAGCCAAGGAGGAGCGGGGGGTAGTGGGTAGGATCAGTTGAAATGGAGGGGTAGCATTACGGTTATATACAAACACCCTCATAGCAGCCCATTCACACGAAAACAGAGGAAATTTCCTTCAGGATTGCATCAACGAAAAAGTAATCCCCAAAAGCACGATGAAATCTTACCAAAAAACTCACCACATCTACCCTACACACATCAACGAATTCCTATCCTCCACCAAAACCATCCTCCACCTCCAAGCTAAGGCATGCTTCCAAGAAGCAAAATCACTAGCCCAGAAACTCCACAGGCACCCCCTCTACACCTATCACCATGCACTCAAAATCACCCAAAAAACCGACGAATTCAACACCCAACACGTCCACAACCTACAACGAAAACTCTCCCATCTCATACTACACAGCCCATGGAAACACATAGGCCGCCCCGACATGGTCCAAAACCTAACCGACATCCAGTTCTCACACACTGAGATAGAAGCCCTCAGCTTCGGCCTTAAATTCGCCATAGGAACATACCGAAACCCAACCACTGACACCGTCCTCCGAAACTACAATAACGGGGACCCCGACTTCGCTAAAGGCTTTACCCAAGGAATCATCCTTGCCGCCATTTCCCATCCCAACGAAAAAACACTCCCCAAAAGATACATGCAAGCCCTCACACGACTCGCCAAAAACCCACACATCACCATATCCCCCGCTGATAAAAGCAGCGGCGTAGTCATCATGAAAAAATCGGAATACATAGCAAAAATAGAAGCACAACTAACCGACGACACTATCTACACTCCCACGGACATCACCAAAATCAACAGGGACACCGAAGAATTCAAAAAACAATTCAAAAAACTCGTCAAAAATAACAAAACATGGACGTCCCTCATAGAACACCACCCAACCATCCCACACTTTACGGTCTCCCCAAAACACATAAAGAAAACATCCCGCTACGACCCATCATCTCGGGCATAGGAAGCGCCACTCACAAAATAGCCCGCGCTATATCCAAGATCCTAACCCCTCTACTAGGCACCATCAGCACCGCCCACATAATAAACTCCGCCGACCTCCTTAAAAGACTAAAAAACACCAACATCCACAACATGAACTTAAACAGCCTTGACGTAGTCTCTCTATATATACAAACATTCCTAACAAAAATGCCTTAATCTCCTCAACACACACCTAAAAATTAAATTCAAATCGACCCTACCCATCCACTCCATCATCGAAATCTCCAGACACATCACAACATGACATTCTTCAAATTCAACAGCAAATTCTACCAACAAAAATCCGGATTACCGATGGGCAACCCCCTCAGCGGCGTCCTCGCCTGCCTGTTCCTAGAATTTCTAGAATCAGGCCCCTTCAAATACAGGCTACCCGACAACTGCACATACGCTAGATACATAGATGACATTCTGATTATCCTCCCAACAAACACCAAAATAGAACACATCGCCCACAAACTGAACTCCGTAGAACCCTCCATAAAATTCACCTACGAAAAGAGTCCAACAACTCCTTAGCCTTCCTCGACACCTACTAATCAAATCCGGAAACACACACTACAAAATCCACCGCAAACCCACCAACAAGAACGACTACATACACTACTACTCCCATCACAACAACAAAATCAAATCTGGCCTCATAATAGGATTATATCTAAGAGCATTACGAATATGCAGCCCCCAATACTTAGATGAAGAATACAAAAAATCGAAGATTCCCTTAAAAACCCTAAAATACCCTAAATATTTCATCCTGAATGCCAGGAAAAAAGCACTCGATATACACACAAAAACTAAACCAAAAAACACGTCCACCACCAAAACCTCCCCCAACCCTCCCCACACACGCTTAATCCTACCCACCCACACTCAAAACATCCCTCTTTACAAAAAAACTAAAACCTAGGAATAAAGATCATCCAGACCACCTCCCAAACAATCAAAGACCTCGTCAACTCTTCAACACGCATAGACACTCCAATACCCCCCAACACCCTTAGTGCCGGCATCTACACCATCCCCTGCGAAGACTGCAACAAATGTTACATAGGTGAAACCCAACGGGACCTCTCACAACGTCTAAGAGAACACAAAAGATCAATAAGAATACACGACAAACTAAATGCTCTAGTCACACACATGATAGAACAACAACCACTCTCTCAACTTCACCCAGGCAAAACTCGTCAAATTCATACACAAAAAAGTTTAAGACGACTATGCGAAGCTGCTCTAATACCTCATGTAAAAATATTAACACCAGAAAAGGCTTCTTCAACCTTGACAAATCAATAGCTCAATCTATAATCCACGAGAACAATCTTCCTCTCCATGATAATGGATAACAAATGAAAATCAACAAACACTACAAATCTCCCACTACAATCTCCCACATTTCGCCTCTAACATAACTTAGCCACACATGAACGTTTCTCCCCCTCTAACACATTCGGCTACACACAACATTCACTTACACCAAATTGACCCATAAACCACTGTCACCTCCCCAGCACCTCAAACAAACATCCTCTACCCCTCTACCCAACTGACCCAGCGACCCCGTCCTACCCTAAATTCCCCGCTCCTCCTTAGCTCACACCAAAATTTCCCTGCTCCCCCTTAGCTCACACCAAAATTCAACTGACCCAGCGACCCCGTCCTACCCAAAATTCCCACTCCTCCTTAGCCCACACCAAAGTTCCCCACTCCTCCTTATCTCACATCACTACACACTCACCCCCTTGACCTCCCCTTTACTCACATAAATCAATATACACCCACACTAATTGACCCTTCAACCACTGCCACCGCGCCCAGCACTTCTAACAAACATCCTCTACCCCTCCATTTCAACTGATCCTACCCACTACCCCCCGCTCCTCCTTGGCTCACATCACTACACACTCACCCCCTTGACCTCCCCGACACCGCCACCACCACATGTATATAAACGTATGCTTTGCTTCAATAAAGTCTCAGATCAGCTGAGAAAGTATGTGCATACAGACGAAACGTACCACCCTGTGACTTGTTTTGAGTTGATCATTTCTTGACCACTTTCCTTCTATCTACAGCATATATATGTATGTAGCATATATATATATATATGAGTGTATGTATGTATTTGTGTCCATATATATGTATGTAGCATATATATATGAGTGTGTGTATGTATTTGTGTCCATATATATGTATGTAGCATATATATATATGAGTGTGTGTATGTATCTGTGTCCATGTATATGTATGTAGCATATATAAATCTGCGTGTATATGTATTTAAATACATTATTGAAAGTTAGAAATTCATGAACGAAATGTAATTACAAAGACATATTATTCCCTTAATAATGTTATTACATTATTTCATCATGCATCTACCAATGTATCTCCCCTACCTCCTCTTCCTCCGTCTTTCTCTCTCTCTCTCTCTCTCTCTCTCTCTCTTTCTCTATCTATCTATCTATATATATATATATATATATATATATATATATATACGCAGCATCTAGTATCCGAGCAGACATGGTCTATAGAGGTCTTTGCCCTGGTATGCCCATGTGCTGATTTCCATATGAGGGCGTCACTTATGGATAGTCATTGCTTCTCCAGCAGTGTCCAACATTTGTTTGTCTCTCTCGGATAGTTTGTGGGATGGAGGCAAGTGGCCGTACAGCTGCTTCCTTGAGGGGTGTTGTTTCTACGATTGGTTTAAGATTCCTTAACTCGCAGCATTCCTGTGCATCTCTCATCTAGTTTATTATCTAGGCGCTTCGTTAAGGCAGTCGCACTGATACGACTACGGCTTCCAAGAATTGTGGCTTTAACTTGAGATCTGATTTCTATATAATTGATAATCTGTTTATAGCAGACTATGATTTCCATATCCTTGCATTAACATCACTTTGTGGGTGGAATATTACTACCTAAGCACGTGAATTGTTCTACTGGCTTTAGATGTTTACCGTCGAGTGTGGAGATGTATTTCTTTTAAAACACATGAACTCCGTTTTATCGGAGTTCCCATGTTCCCTGCCGATGTTCCCTGCTGCCTACACCAGGCTATGTATCGGGGGCTCGGCTTGTGCAGGTGTATTTGCAAGAAGTGCCAGGTCATCTGCGAAGTCTACATCCATAATAGTCTGTGCAGGATATCGCCTGCTTCTTGCCATTTTTAGTGTGAGGCCTTTGTCTTTTATGGGATCTAATGTTCGAAGTACATAGTCTAGGCATAATATAAATATACATGGTGCTGATGTATCTCTTTGTCGGACGCCAATGACAATGTCAAATATATGTAAACTGTTGTAAATGTAATGAAGTTCATCTATATAGTGAAAATATATACATGAAAATATCGAATAAAGAAATAAAGGATGTTTATATATATATATATATATATATATATATATATATATATATATATATAGTTATTTGTCTAGTCGGACTCATTAATGCTAGGAAAACCTACGATGAGAAAAATACTGCAAGAGATTGTTGGCACATGAGTCATTAAAAAAAATAAAGAATCTATCTATATCCCACACCTTTCTTGCATAGAGCTGCAGTAGTTTTTCTCTATCCCTCTATCTCACACTTACATATCTCTCTCTCTCTCTCTCTCTCTCTCTCTCTCTCTCTATCTCTCTATCTCTCTCTCTATCTCTCTATCTCTCTCTCTTTATATATATATATATATATATATATATATATATATATATATATATATATATATATATATAATCATATTCTTCATCCTCATTGATATTATGATTTTCATTAATGGACCCTCTCAAGGTTGATGTAGCAGCTATTTGCTGCCGGTTACTTGGCAGGAATGAAGTTATGGCTGAGAGGTTTTCCCAATACCTCACACAGCTGCTCTCTCTTTCTCGAGCACCAGGACATGCCAGTGAGTAAATAGTTTGTCAAGACAGATCGCCGCAAGAAGTGGAATTACAGATTTCCGCAGGACATTAGTGTGAAATGAACATAGACCACCTCAGGCGAAATTCGAACTCTGTTCATCAATTATGTTTTCGGTTCTGATAAATATTCCTTAATATCCAGCGAGTTATCCAATGTCAAACGTTTCAGCGTCTCTCTCTCTCTCTCTCTCTCTCTCTCTCTCTCTCTCTCTCTCTCTCTTTCTCTTTCTCTTTTCTTTTTTTTCTTTATATATATATATATATATATATATATATATATATAATTTTTCTGTCTGTATTACTTCATTCACATTTGTATTGATCTGTCTCTTAACTAATCTTTTCTGTCTATTCTCACTTTCTTCAGTATCAATCTATCTCTGTGTGTTTATCTTTTTATCATCACTCTGTCAGTCACACCAGAACCGATCTATCGTTCTGTCTAAAGCTAATCTCGAACTCATGTCTCTATATGGCTAATCTCAGTCTTTTATCTATCTATCTATCTATCTAACTATCTCTATCTATCTCTCTCTCTCTCTCTCTCTCTCTCTCTCTATATATATATATATATATATTTATATATATATATATATAATGTGTGTGTTTGTTTACACTAATCTGTTCAATCTCTCTCTCTCTTCTATATATATATATGTTCCAATCTCTCTCTCTCTCTCCATATATATATATATATATATATATATGTGTGTGTGTGTGTGTGTGTGTGTGTGTGTGTATAATACAGTAACTTTATTTCTATCTGTTAGCACGATACACCACTTTACAATAACATATTTCACTTATTAACTGATTTATATGAAATAACAGATAGGATTTCCGAATTTCCCCATCTGTTGTCATTAAATCTATTTGAATGACCATTTGAATACATGTTCAAGGATGTGTGTATATATATATATATATATATATATATGTGTGTGTGTGTGTGTGTTTTTGTATCTTCATATGTTATCGAGTTCCATGTAATTTAGCTAATAAACAGTAACATTTTAAACGGATATCCGTACCAGCTGCACCGTCGACAATATTATTAAGTTCAATTTTTTTTAAAGTCCATCTATCATCTCCCATCATGGAAAAATGCATCAAGAACGAATGTCATCTTTTTTTTATTATTAAAAAGTTAATCTTTTATTGGAGCACTATAGAATATGACATTTTAATAGTTTTTTCTTTTTTCTTTTTTTATTCCCATCTAAAATATCCGTCCCTGTTAAATTCTAACGTATCACGTTAAACGAAATTGGTTTACGAGAGGCGGGAAATTGGATTATTATTTTTTATTAGATTCAAACGAGATTTACGGAAAGTGAAAACGGAGAAGTTAGAAACAAAATTCGATCTATCACTTCGTTTTCATGATTCACTTTCCGTTTCAACCTTCACAATCAGTTTGTATTTTGTACAATGATTATTAACCAGACGTCTCTAATAAAAACAGAATGTTTCTTTTCTTTCTTTCTTTTTTTTTTTTTTTTTTTTGAATAAAAATAAAAATAAAATCTCAACGATTTAAATAAATCAGATTCCTCATATGTAAAATAATGCTGAGGACAATTATTCAGTTTCCTAATAATAATGTTTTACTTTTACTATAGAAAAGAAAAACTAGAAATAATATTGTTATTAATTCTGATACGTTTTCATGTTTTCGCAGATAAAATTCTTTTTCACCTAGAAATTCAGAATTTTCTGTGAATTGTTTTTTGTATAAAACCGGTTTTGAAGGAAATATTATTGCTTTTGTATAACATAATAACATCATCAAAGAGTACCGAGAGCATAATTTACTTTGACTCTCTCTCTCTCTCTCTCTCTCTCTCTCTCTCTCTCTCTCTCTCTCTCTCTCTCTCTCACCATCCGTCACAATTGGTGCATCGTACATTTGTTCTCATATATTATTTGATATTGTTCATCGATAATGTACCTAAATTACAAATTAGACTTTCGGCAGAGCATCCGACTCGAGGCCACAATGTTCTGGCACGCCAAATCAGCGCATGAGTGGCACAGCTTAAATTTGCGTAATAAAGTGGGGAGCTGATGTTAAGTGTGTCGTTCCATCTCATAAGCAAAATAATCTCCCTGGTTTTGCGCAAATGAAAAGGGGATAAACTTCCTCGCTGTTCCGCTGATACCGACAGTATTCCACTGCGCCTAATTTTCTTTACTACTCATAGATATATATATTTATCGGAAAAATGTTTTAATAGAGAATGGGACTATCTTCGGTTTCAGCCCAGACCATCTTGGAACATACGCCTAGGGAATAGAGGAATATTCTATAATTACTGTATATGACAAGGTTTAATTTTCATTACAATAAAATAATTTCAATCAAAAAGATTTCTTATCATCATCATGGTGTGCTGATATCACGAATTCTCTTGACTTTCTCACTATCTTTCCCTATGAGCTATCGCTCTTGTTAATTATTCTAGATGTTATCAAGTGTCCGTACAGAGCTAATCAATGTAACTTTTTACTGGTCGAATAACACTCTTGTGTTCATGTGTAGGGGTCCATAGGAAAATGTCACTTATGTGTTCGTTCATACTTCCCAAGCAGTCCCTAGAATGTCTGCTCATCTTACTTGGATGGTTTGTGTAATGCGTGATAACTGACCGAACAGTTGCTATTTTTGGGGGGTGCTGATTTCAGGAAAAATCTGTAAGGGACACAAACAAATAATATTTTAACGGTAAGGGTTATTTATGCTGAAATTTGATAAAAATATTTACTAATGAGTACTTGGAATTTGAGAACAATGCAAAAATAAGATTTTTTAAAAATCTAGCCTTTTTAATTATAGGTTCTCATATTGTATTGATCTCTATACTTAGTCTACTTAAGAGATTACTATAGGCTATAATAGGAGCTGATACTTTGAGGCGCCTTCTCTTCCAATGATCATCCCTGTCTATTATCTCAACTTTATCCCATAACGGCAGATGATTTCCCTTTTGATTCCATATATGGTCAGCCATATTTTTAAAAAAACAAAACAAAAAAAAACAATATGAGTCAAGGTAAAAAATCATACATAAGTGAATAGGTAGATATTCTAGGCAAAACAACACATTACGTTTATAAGTTCCCAAAATTCACACTGGATACCCAATGAAGTGGATAAAGGGGTTAGGTTAAGTGACAGTTATCTCTAGAATGGAGGTTCAATCCTGATTAGGGACAGCAGTAACATAAAATAATTAACTCAGCTTAACACCTGTATCCCAGCTAGGGTTAGCGGAATGAGAACAGGATACCCCTGTGGACTGAATAAAAGGCTAAGTTCAAAGTTCCGTGATGGTTCTCGTTTACGACAAGAAGGTTCTCGTTTACGACAAGAAGGTTCCCGAGTTCGACGAGAAGGTTCCCGAGTTCGACGAGAAGGTTCCTGAGTATGAGAAGGTTCCCGAGTCCGACTAGAAATACCTGAAGAAGGCCTGAGGGCACATCGACCGAAATGTTGTACAGATAACAATGAAGATGAGAATAAGAGTCAGAATAATACAAATCTTATTATAATGGAGATTGTGTGTTTTTCTGTCTGTAACCGAAACTATATTACTTCTCAAGTCACAATTCTCTTAATTATTGACATCACATTCTCCATGATTGCATTTTTATTCAAACCTCAATTATTAATAAAATTGTTTTACATTATCAATACTGTTGACCTTATCGACATACTGATAACATGCAATCATATTCATATATACAACAAAATAGCGGTTTAATGTGTGAACGGGAAGGCTAATTTGCATATTGATATTAAAAATGGGATTTTAATAAATATGTGCTTAGTATTATTGATTTCTAACTGTTTGGTTTTATTTTAATGAATATAAGCAAACATCTCTTCAATGAATCTTAAATGAAATCCATTAACAAGAAGAAATAACTGTCATTTTATTCTTTACTTCCTCTTTTAACTCAATACTTAAATTAGAAAAAATAACAATGAAAGACGGGAGTGATGGAAGAGTAAGTTTCAGTTGTTCTATTTTTCAATTATATCCCCCTCTGTTTCAAATCTTCTCATCTGCATTCTTATTTAGTTTCATTAGCCTTTCTAATTTAATACAATATCTTATTACATTAAAACTTAAATACTTGCACCTGGAGGGTGCATATATTTACTAGTAATACTAATTATCAAGCCACATCTCAAAAATTCAGAGAAGAATTCATATAGTTTAAATATATCTTGAGAACATTGTGGTGGGATCCTAGAAATACATTCTACTGTTTATTCCGCTTATGATCTCAAAAAAATCTTTTTTTTTTCTTTTAATTTTTTTCAATTCGGCAATGTCTCGTCTAGACATCACCAATTTCGACCCAATCATATGATGGAAGTAGGATACTTTATGCTAACTAAAATATATGGACACAGTATGATAACTCTTTCTTATTCTTGTTTTCTACAGTCATTTCGAAATTTTGATATTTTTCTAGCTTTATTACCGTCAACATAAACATCCTCTCTACTGTCTATTCCTCTATATGGTGTATTTCTTGTTCACTATGGTTACGACTTGCCTTCTACAAGAGTGGTGTTATCTAATTCAATATGTATGATCGGAAATATATTTAATCTATTATTCAACAAATAATCTCTGTTTTGTACACATCACATCTTCCCCTAACCAGATATTCTTAAATAGTGGTCTAGACTGGGTTATTAATTTTTGATACGGCAACTGGATTAGGATAGCAAAGTCTGAATTCAAACGAGCTGTACATCAATAAGAAATTGGCCTTGTGCCGCATACTGATCGTGTCGAAGTTGTTGGATGGTTGGCTAGTTGGTTGATTGATTGACTTTAACGGCATGTCAACTCGATTATATTATGCCTAGAAGTTTGTAAATCTCGTTCATTGTACATTTATTTTTACATTTCCTTTGTAGTAGGTTTATTTAAGAGTTTCTTTTTCTTTAGTTATATGATACCAATTATTCATATGGCAATGAAGGGGTACTCCACATTCCTCAGGTATCCAGAAATCGAGCTCAACATCAGTTGCAGTTTAGTTTCATACGCAGGATACTCAGTAGGAGGGGTAATACTTTTCGTTAGAGGAAACAGTCAACATTTGATTCTAAGCCCCGCTAACGGGGGCGTCGCAGTGGTTGGGTAAATTCATATACTAATAATCTCCAAACGAATCTATTTTTCCATAGAAAGGACCCTGATAGGTAATATCACTCGATGCGGGGGTCCAATGGCCGAAGCCACTGAACCGGTAAAGTAATCCCAAGGGGACATCCCTCAGGCACACCTCCCCCTTGATTTAAAGGGGCAAGGTTGATTTTATTGCCCAGTGCCCGATGCTCTCCCTTGAGGGGGAACGCCGACGGGATCTACGCATTTGTTGTGCCTGCCATTCCATGAGCTTCGGTTCGTGGGTGATCCCACATTAAACGATCTTTTTTCATATCCATATGTGGGATGCGAGGTAAATAAATACGATCATGTAGAGACAGAGGGAACCGGGGAGGAAGAGCAACAAAGGAGTCACTCCACAATCCCCACAGCTGGAACCTCATCATTGGATATAATTTACCGCCATACACAGGATGCCCCTCGTTTTGAGAGGTCATTTAGTGGATATATTGGGCGTATTCTAAATAATTTGGGTGATGCCATAAACGGTTTGCAATAAATGGCCTTGCGTTGCATGGTTTGCTTGAATACGTATCTCATTAGTGGGTGTGTAGGACAATGGTTATCGTCGTAGGAAATGACACGGTGAAACGATTCAAATCCAGGCGAGACCTGTTTGGGTTTAAATTTTTAAAAATACGTCTACATCATGTGATGAATTAGCTATTTGTCACAAGAGACATAACACGTTATCACGAATCCCAAATAAACTTTCGGGGACACCCTCAAGGCGCACGAATTTGAGATTTATACTCATCTGGATGCTCTCATACTGCGAGTGGCTTGTGGTACGATCTATTCGATGCTCTTTAATCTTGCGTATAGTTGGCCTAAGACAGTCCGCGTTGCTGTAAAAGGTATAGAAGCTTAAACTTTGAATTAAACCTGCTAAACTCAGCTTTCAGAAATTGATCTTGTGTTAGCCATGCTAAATGAGTCGTATATACTTGAGAATAGACTTAGCTAATTTTGGTTTATCTCACAAACTAAAAACCGGCTCAAAGTGATTAATCTACATTTTATATAATTACTTATCTTTCTCATATTTCTGTTTTGTTGTTTCCTTAGTTGTCTAGTGCTCACTATGCTATCCCTTCAGAATATGTAATGATATCTTTCATGTCCCTCACCAGCCTAAACATTACTTACTAGAGTCTAGTCTTAATAATCATCAAGGTCAGCTAAAGAGTCCTAGTTTTTTACCTTCTATAGATAATGTTAATCCCTCTCTTTAGTTAGACGCCAATGAGGTGAAAGAAGAGACAAACCACAATAATTAGATAATTAAACCAAGACCCTTTCCCCCAAGGCGACGAATTCGGACAAGTGAAATCTCGTAAAACAGGCTCAAAGGGAAATTGTTACGGGCCGGCAGTCGAGATATAAAATTATTAGCTACCGTGCTCTTATAAGTTTTATAAATAATCTTAAATCAGAATGGTATTCAACATGTTCTTGTGTAGAGGTACAAAAAGTAAGAAAATATCTTTGTGGGCTGATCTGAGTTTATGACACAACAATATCTCTTTGCTAGTTTTTTATTTTATATTGGTGATGTGAGAAGCGCATGTCATAGGATTATTCCATTCGCTACTAGATTTATCGTACATGAAATGTATTTTTATGACTATAGAAACAGAAAGTGAAAAATTGCACTCACTCTTAGGATTAAATATTCAATAGCATATGTATGACTGAGGTCTTCAGATATAAAACTAGATATCCTTTAGTGTGTACATGGCAATAAAGTGTGGAAAATTATTTTCCCCACTGCAAGGATCCATGTTATATAGTCACTGACGAATTATACATTACCTAAGTTCACCACTTTCCATTAGTGTAATTGGAGGTCTTAATCAAACTCAAATTAGCTCCCAAGAGGTGAGGCTTGAATTCAAACA
Organism: Doryteuthis pealeii; assembly: GCA_023376005.1. Classification (NCBI taxonomy): domain Eukaryota; kingdom Metazoa; phylum Mollusca; class Cephalopoda; order Myopsida; family Loliginidae; genus Doryteuthis; species Doryteuthis pealeii. Next base: position 77,842,586 of record CM042140.1, on the reverse strand, counting down.
TCCACGCTGAACTACGGTCTGAGTTTTACAAACTGTCTTTCCATGCAAATAGTCCATTTACATCGACAACAAGCGACTCACTAGAGAGGTAAATGACAAAAGCGCTCACCTCATATACAAATTTTGTAGAATCGGCTGTCAAAAGGTGCCGCCAGTATACATATCTGATATAAGTTTCATTTATGTACGTGGATAACTGTGACACATGCGCATATGCTGAACCACCATTGATGCAGATAACAAAGGTCGTGATGAGTTCGCGAGAGCCCACCAGTTCTGCCGGCTCATATTATACGTAAATTAACCGAGCGTAGCTTTCGCAGTGCAATTACGAGCGCTATATCTAACACTAATTGCCCTTGGCAGAGCTTGCTATTGAAGCCAGTGTATACGACCAAGCTTCAATTATAGTGTTATGAATAATTGTTCTTTTACCATCTGAGTTCTGAAGCCCCTACACTGTAATTTTGCGGCGCGACAGCATTTCAAAATAATATAAACAGAGGACTTTCATCTTCTGCCCCACCACACAGAGGAGTAAGGTTACATAGACTCCCTACCCAAGCACTCTCTGCCTCCCTGCGATGGACTCAAGCCGCTTGGTTGAACACCTCTCTAATTCCAGTTTAAGAGTAGTAGAAGCAACCTCTGAGGGCTGCTATTATGAAATTATGATAGGAGTGAGGCCTCTGTGGTTTTGTCGCAGACTAAAGTTGCACTGGAGAGTAGGCACTACTCTGTGCTAGCACTAAAAGTGCACTGAGTGATCAAAATTTTGACACTCTCTATATAAGTCTATATACCAAACTATAAAGCCTCGAATAGAGGATTTGAACGGGATCGCTTATTATTTTCACTTTCTCACTTAAACAGTCATTTAGCAAGGGTATAGCCGACCTCTACAGAAATGAATCAAACAATGAACTATACGTTAAATAAATCCAAAATATATATTGAGATAAATATCAAGATGTCACAGTTTTCGCTTGTACCAAAATAGTGCCAAGTAGGACTACGCTTCCAGCTGATCAAACGCACCTTTATTCTATACTACTATCTTAGAGATAAGTTTCCTATCTACTAAAGATTAACTGAAAGTAGTTGTTGCAAGACAAGAATTTTATAATCTCATATAACTTTAAAAAATAATGGTTGGAGTTCGCCTTGTGGGAGTGTTTACTACTATCAGTTAATGAAATATTATCAGACTATGTCAGAGTATGATATTTTCTATGTTATACTAAATCATTATCATTGAGAAAATAAGTTTATAGTGGACAGCATTGGTCATCTGTGAGATCTCAATGGAGGTTTATGTGTAAATAAGCCATATATTCGCTCTGTTATTTTATGTCTATTAAGAACGATTTTGTACAAATAAGATTGTATTTGTATCCTTTTGCAATACATCCATATTAGATATTCGACAGCAACATTTGAGTCAGAAGAACATCTATCTCCGTGACACTTTATCTAGCTGAGCAATCAATATTCATACCGATTACTTTAAGTACGTCTAGGACGCGATTCGCTTGAGTGTTGGATTCTATCTAGTTTAGACTATTTGACAAGTCAAAGTCTATGTAAGGGTTTTTGAGAAAAAGAATATTCTTGTGACGAATTTTTTTCGATAGTTACACGTCTTTATATTGCTTGCGAGATTTCAAATACAGCAAGCAAACTATGCGAGCTGCATCACACAAGATCAGACATTGAGAGAGAAATTATTAAATATATGGAAAATTATCCAGTTCCCAGAGATTATGATTTTCAATTATTATTTCGAGTGTATATAAATCTATATTGATCTCTCATCTTCTCTGAGATGTATTTTGTTTAAATATAATTCTTCATTTTTTATCCGTTATTTGTCGAAATTGGTTTAACTTTTGATTTACTCATGAACGCGCGGAGTCGGTGTGCAGACACCCACTATATCGGACCGATGAATATATACTCACTGAGACTCAATATAATATATTTATGTACGTACCGGCTGCGTAGAGATAAAGAGGGGGCTAGAGTGTACGTTAATAATACAAGTCTGATTCTCAGAGTATAATATACCTAGCTATACTACTTGCCTGATTGGAACGTCGCGAGTCGGCTTTAGTGAGAACACCAAGTGATACCGCTCTGTATGCTGGCCTACACAGATGAAGGTGCATTTTAATATGAACATCACGAGCCGGTAAAAACTAGAGGGTTGGTAGTAGTCGACTGCGGTGCAACTATCATCGGCTAAAATACCTGTTAATCCAGTGGTGAGAGCCAAATCAGAGAGGGAGTCTATCCCCCTTTTCAATACCGGCTAAGATCGAGATGGTAGTGAAACTTATGGTCTGAGATGGTGGAGGCTGAACCACATGTGCATCGTATACCATCTCTCAACTCTCACTTAACCTTTTTATTCGCGAACCAGATCGGCTCCCTACTGCTGGCGAGCCAGTCTCATTATGACCTAGAGCTACGCGAGTCGAAAGGTATCCGACTGGTATCGATAGGGTAATACCTTGCGGTTTCTAGCCGAACGCTACACAAATCCGCTTGCTGACAGGAGCTTATCTCGTGCCATTATATTGATACTTTGATTAACGAAGACTTTAGAATCCGGAAAAATTGCGCTAGAATTCAATATTTGCTCTACGAATTATAATCATAATCAATTTTTCCCCTCGTAGAGTATGATATCTTGAAGAGTGTGCACTCATTAATTTGTTCCATTCACACTCAAATCCGAACTTTAGAAAGTCTATTATATAGTTTGTTAATTTCTTTATCTCTTTTTTGTTAATTAAAAAAATATAGTAACCACATTAGAATTCAGAGTAGAGAAAGAGTATGATATAGAACTATGTACGTATAGTAATCAGATTTCATACACTCATTCTCTATCCTCTTTCTTATACGTGATATTTTTCTTTGGTGTACTAAGCATTTGGAAACTCGAAAGTTTTTAATGAAACTTTATTAACTAAGGTATCCTGAAGCTTGGTCTACTCTAATTTTTATCTTACCACCAAAGTAAAAAAAATGGGAGGCGAGTGACACAACCAAACTTGGAAAACTAATAAGTTGGGACACTTATACGTGAAGATATCACTAATATATAATATATATTATAATATATTATATATATATTAATATGCAACCCCTAATAACACGCCGTAATTTAGTATTTTTGGAGTCTATGTTCGGTAGCTTTAGCAATTGAGAGCTTCCTCCTTATATGCAGAATTTTCATTCAGTTTTGTCACATACTGAGAGATATATGTTCCCGGAAGTTCCTGACCCGTCAGATTGAGTGCCCCAATTACTTCGATGTCCTTTCCTCTATGGCTGATTTCTCCTTAGAGTCGGAACTCGAGAACCTTAATTAGATCGAGTAAGCGGGAGCCATCACAGGAATTTGGACCAACTTATTTATTCCAGACGCACGGAGGAATATATCCCTGATATCATCATTCAGACTAACGCATAGCGTGGACGTACAAGTTTTTTAAGGTGTGTTAATTTTTTCTATGTTTGGCTGCCACTGACCAAGGAATATTACCTGCAAGTCTACAAATAACTGTCACTTAACCGTCATAACCCTAACTATTTTATCCATAACACCCGTGGCTGTAATGTCCAATTAGCACCAGCTATATATTAGGTATATAGAAAGACTCAACACAATATGAAGGAACCTTCATCGATATATAAATATCAACAGGTGTCACAGATTAGCAATATTTGAAACTCAATAATATAGAAAAGAAGAGCTTTGCCGAGTACGAGAAAAGAAAAGTTCTGAGCCGAACAAGTAGGAGGAGTACCTGTAAACGGACAGACAATTTGAGTCCACGATGATCACGTTATGATCACAAGATAACAGATAGACACAGTCTATTGAGAGGACAGAAATATGTTCTCGAATAAATTATCAAAATTAGGTCTAATAATTAATTAATTTTCACAGGTTACCCTGAACAGCGTCTAAGACAAGTGCCTCCACAGTGTAATGAAATACAATATAGTATACTCATCGAGTTTGCGTATTGCAACATAGTTCAGAGGATATTAGAAAATACGGGTGGTGCAGAACCTATATATTCACTTATAGCAGATTCAAACCAGTCAGAGTTAGATAATTTTTTAGAAAATCAATTTTTATATAAAAGTGCCAACTGGGTAAGTTTGAAAGAGGCCTCAATATCATTATACTGTGGGACTGTTAAGATCCTGTTAATGCTGTTTTGCAACGACTCAGTCTAGCCTGAACCTTAAAATCACAAAAGGTAAATCTCGCATAATAGCTATACCGTTTTTTGAGCTACTAGAGTAGTATATGTCAAATATATCAAACCAATAAAAATCGATAGACTTAAATTTAACAATCTAAAAAATCCTTTGCGAAATGTGATCCACATTACAGGAATTATCTTACGCCTACACAAACGTTAGAATAGTATACCGAGTAAAATAGCTTTAGATCAATAAATAATTATTTGACCTAAGCAAATTATAGAAATTTGTAATGAATATCGAGTATAAACGTAAATATGAATAATTAGCAAAATAGAGAATGAAGATAACGAAATTATAATAAAGAAAAAAATAGATAATTCATTCGAGAGATATTAAAACTAAATCCTAAAACCACACAAATATATTAGTAAAATTGGTATTATAATATGATTAAAATCGATAAGTATGCTATCTAAGTCTAAAACAATTAAATAATTATATGTATATAGATTAGATAGAATATGTATGAAGAATAATTTTATGTATCAATCTTTTGATATATTTCTTGGTCATGATATTAATACATAAACTCGACTAGCATATAAGCAAAATAGATAGATAGACTTAAGAAATTAGAAATTATAAACAACTAAGACTTCTATTATGAATTTTTACTATAATGGGTATTATGGCTGTAGAAATATATGAACGATTATTCTGACTACGCAAAAAAAATAAGATAGATTAGAATGAATAAGCACTACAATCATTGATAACATTGCTGAATAGGGAAAGTTGGTTCGAATATGATGAATAAAACGATAGCCTGACTACAAAATAGATATAAGATAGATAAATATAACAAGAATTGTATAAATAAAATGAATAGCACCTAGCAAAAGCCATATAGATTAATAGATACATAAGATAACAAATTTTATGAATACAATGATTAGCTAGCAAATTACTATAATAGATAGATTAAATACAAACCATTTGTATAATAGATAGATCTATCAAAGTATTCTCAGTTGCCTAAGGATTCCCACCATACAGCTCAGCCATCATCAGGAGAATAGTGATCAGTTAGAGTTAAACGTGGTCATACTCGGAAATACCGGCTCTCTCCTGTGGTAAAAAGTACTAGGTGGGATTATTATCCTTACAGCAAGTGATAGGTACGACTTGAGCTGGTAATTCTACTCGTTGGACACCAGACATACTAGGGCAATAGTACTCTCTCTTTCCTCACTAATATTACTAGTTTGCATTTCACAGTGTACCATCCACTTATTATTCCCTTTATATGGGAAGGTATGCATAGTACTTTTAAATTATTGTAACCTTGCCTTTCTGCATAAAACAAAACCCATTGCCAACAAAATAATGATTAAAATAAAATAGGACAGACCGGGTGGAAATCTTTAAATTTCACTTGCTAGGTTTAATACGGATATCGCCAAATGGTTGATCAAGAAGCTTATCGTTTCACTGAACTTTCTATTCTGTGCCTGCATTTAGAATTTGCCAATTTGGAGGGTGATAATTAGTTCACCGGCAAAACTGACCCTGTGTTAATATTTTCGCACTATATAAGAAAATTGACGCCTTATTTAAAATCTTGAATGTATTAATGTTTTACTACAATTCTTCTTCCTAAGAAAAGAAGTCAATAAAGGGCTTGGATATATTTTATAATACATAGTTAATATATATAGGATAGGATATATAAATTGGCGTATTATAATAATCATTATTTATATATTTATTCTAAACAGATAAAGATAACGATAAAGAACTGTATTGGATTGCTTGTGTCCGGCGAGAGTGAACATTTAAGAGATCGAAATGATTATCTCTTATGCTGTTATTGTGATGGTTCGTTAATGCCACCACATCTAAGAAGGATCTTAGAACTTGGAATGTATTTATTTGGGGATCTTTATTCCCTCAATCGGAACACTAGGCATCGGGATTAAAACTAATAAATGCAATTGGCACTCATTTTTACCTCGTAACATTACAGTATACCAGGAAGGGTTCGTTAGTAAGACTTCCAGTGTCTGAGACAAGATATAATATAAAACCAATTATGCAAGAAAAGGTTAAAATATTAAGAAGTCGCGTAAATATTGTAAGGGCACTTTATAATTTGTTCTATTACATTCAGGGCCGAAAACGTTGTATTCTTTCAGTTCTCTCATTAAAGAAAATTTTATGAAGATTATCATGATGACGATTAATGTCCGAAAATAAAATAATTCCATATATTTATTACTTTAATTATATTAAACTTCAAGTAATAAACTCCAAACATACATTTTATTCTTAAAAAACATTTTCATGAGAAAATATACATCAGAAAGAATTAAGCTTAATCTATATTAAGTCCTTTTGCGCGCTGCCATATACTTTGGCGTAGTTGTATAAACAGTATATCTGTCTTAGATAGTTGTTGTCGCTCTGAAATGTAGTCACGTCATTGAATAAGAAAAGGACTCGGTGTTGATCTTCTCTGTCTACTACTCGAACAATTGTGGAGTCGCGAAGCAAGTTTTCTTTTTTTTTCTCTTTACCATTATATTGTGTTACCATATCATGTATGCAGGCGACCAAATATATAATATAATATTATTTTTTTCAAAATGATTTTTTCGTACTGAGTTTATTGTATCGGGGTTGGAAGGATACTGTCATTCGGAAATATAAGTAATAGTATTAATATTCAGATGTGATGTATTAGTTCGTTTCTTTTGGGAAATACAAATTGCTTTCGATAATTTCCGGTCCTTGAAAAACACTGGCGCATGATTCATATTGGTAACGGCAGAAGTATAGGCAGGCACTGACAATATAATATATGTGCATACACGCATCATCTGTGTTTCTCTGTCTACTCGACATTGTGAGAGTCGCGAAAGCAAGTCTTTTCGCCTCATTATCGGTTGTTTTCTTTGCGTATTTCAGCGCTTTTCTGCAGTCTCAAGTTGAGTAAAGAATTTTGCGTTGACGAATAGCCAGGCCAACCAATTCCAGGTAAGTAGGAGAGTTTTCTTTTCTTTTTCTTTTTGCCCCTTATTGAAAAAAAAACAGCAATTTAACTTATCAAGTGTATGGAAACGCATTGGACTTATTTTATTTATTTCAGTCACCCATCATCGTTTTCAGTTTTAATTTATTCTACTCCGTCATAAGATGACAGAATTATTTTCTCCGTTGATGTGAGTGTTTTCTTTTTTCTCTCATTTCTTGCATAAATATTTTAACTGGTTAACTCGTTTCTCTTGCCAATATTAGCAGTTTTATCTTTTGAACTGTAATTATTATGGTCTAAGGAGAATTTGGGGATTGAAAAGAAAACGGTAATCGGATTTCTGGAGAAAGAGAAGAAACAGAAATAGGAACAAAAAGAAGTTAAAGTTTCGAAGGGTAAACGGGGGCCAGCCATTGACCGACCAATGACCCCGGAACTAGATTTAAAAATAAAACGGGGTTCCAGGATTTGAGCGGAAGCGGATGTGACCTTCCCAGAAGTAAAAAAAAAAAAAAAAAAAAATCGGCCTCTCTTTCACCGGACCCGAGAAGGTTCGGGTGTGGTTGTTGAGGCTCCATCATGACATGTATCAACAAACAGCGCGCACGAACGTGATTTACGATAGAACAGCTTGACCTACTCACTCTATCTCATTTCCTCTAAAAAGTACCCACAAGCATAGAAAGAAAAAGACAACCCCTTTTTGACTATACGACCTTTGTATGTTGTTCCTTCGAACTAACGACGACGACTACTACTAACAACTACCACTACAACCCGGCTGGGCCACTACGGAACACTTTTAATTGTGAATATTATTTCTTTTATCTTCTCATCTACACTTCATTGTGGATATGTTTTTGCAAATAAAATGTCTTTTCCACCTACTTATAGTATATTCCTATTTGGGGTTAATTTAGAATTTCAGAGTGACCGACGTATTCTGGTTAATGTACTTTAAAATATTTTTGAATAAACAGTGTTATGATGGAAGGAATACTTTTGTATGATGGGATCAGCGAATGGAACAAGGTCAAGTAAAATTAAAATAGTGAAAACCACCCTCCTCGCCCACATTTTTAGGCTTCGTGTCACATTTTGTATGTATTACAAATAAATGAACCTGTCGCTATGATATCGTTGCACCAGTGAATCGTTTACTCCACAGGTAAGTGTACACGTTTGCTATTTTTGTTTTGTTTTCATTTACACTATTAAGTATTTTCTTGAATATATTACGCATAGCATATAATAATACTTTTTTCCTCCATAGTTCCTTCAGTCACTTTATACTATTTTCCTTGATAGCTCCTTTTGTCACTTAAACTAATCAGAACCTTATGAGAATACATGTTACGCATAAGGTCTACAAAATACGCTTTTCCCCGATATTTCTTTCAATCACTTAACCTGATTTAATATTAACTAGAAAAAAATATATAATGAAAAATATATATTTAAAATATATATATATATATATTTGTTTTTTTAAAGTTGGGTGTTATTTCGAAGCATCTAAAAATAAATGAATGAACTCGATATTATGGAGTATTGGATTCACTTATTTTTTTTTATTATTATTTTTTATCATAAATTTTCGGGTTCGTTAGATACCCTTTATCAAATGACTGTTGTTACTGTTCAACGGATCTTTTGTCTCTGTTGTTATTGACAGCGGCAGCGTCTGTAAAAAATTTATAATAACGGAGTATTCCGATGTCAGCGTTCAGTCCCCTCACGTGAGTTTGTAATTTTAGAATCCATTTAGTTTCTGCTTGTTTTCGAGATTGCGTTGTTGGAAATGCGTGTTCTATTAGAATGCATTTGAGGTGTGTAAGGTTGTGTGGTAGGGTTTTAAAGTGAAGTGCTATTGTACTATGCGGGATTTGACTTTTATTCTGGATTTGTGGTTATTTAATCTTAGTCTAAAAGATGTTGATGTTTCTCCCACACATATATAGAAATATTTGATGAAATATGATGTGCCACTAGTACTGCTGGGGAGTCATGTGTGTATTTGCAGTTTTTGAAACCCCAAAGCTACTCAAAAGGGGATTGACTGACAATATTCTCAAAGCCCCACAGCCCCTCAAAATCTTTGTAAAAGGGCTGGACTAAAAAATCAAGTGTATATTTTATATTGTGATGCTTTTGGTCTCAACATATTGCGACTTTTTAAAAATCTTACTATATGTAATATCTAGAAGTAGGTAACAATATCCCATCTACAGAAAGCAATGTCAATATACGCATGGGAAAGGAAGGATTGTTATAGAGAGATTATGGATCATATGTAAATCTGATCTCTGATAAAGTAAAAATTCTTTCCATCTGTAGACGTGTCAGTGCTACTATAGCTGCACCACATGTACTTCAAAGAATCGCTTGGAAAACGTTAGATGAGAATTACACAATGATGCCGCATGCCACATTGAACAAATCATTGAAGCAGCATCCCACGCATGCGACTACTTACTCCTATTCACAAATCATTCAGATAAGAACAAGACGTGCTTGACACTACTGGAGAAATAAGGAGCAAACTATGAGTGACTTTCCCCTGTGAATACCAACACATGAGCACACCATTGTTGGTGAACCAGAAATTGTTTTTTCTTTGGGTTCCCGATTGCCTGTTCATAGAATTCCTAGAAACCAAACCGTTTAAATATATCTTACCTAAAGATACATTGATTATATTTTTATCATTTACCCTAACAAATGCAACATACACCTATTACTCAAAAATAAAACAAGATGAACCATCATAAATTCACGTATGAATAGAAAAAAAAATTCCTTACCTTTCCTAGACATCCTACTAATAAATAACAATAACAAACTAACATTCAAAGGCCACCACAATACACATAGTAAAAGTGACTGATACATTTTTATTCTACCAACAGAACAAAAAGCAATAAAACAAAAAATGGCATTCTAATAGGGTTTTTCCTCAGAGCCCTAAGAATCTGTACTCCCAACTTTTTAAATGGGAATACAAACACATCAATAAATCTTTCACTAATTTACGCTACCTTCTTCCGTCGTGCTAAATTAAAAGCCATGAAAATCTATAAAAATAAACCTCAAAGCCCTATAACTTCGCTTAAAAAACTCAAACCATCTAGGCATTAACAGTGTCAACCCGTACAGTCCAAACCATTAGGCAGTTATTAAAAATACTACAACAAAACAAAAATTCATCTCCGACGCAGGTGTTTACAATATATGTTGTTAACAATATGACATAAGTGTTTACAATATATGTTGTTAACAATGTGATATAGGTGTTTACAATATATTTTGTTAACAATGTGATAGTATACATCGGTGAAACATCCAGAAATTTAAAAAAAACGTATTCATTAACATTTAAAAGACCTTTAGTTTGGAAATACATCTAATTCTTTAGTAACACACAATATATGAACAAATCATAATTTCAATCTGCAGAACTCTTCAATGATTGCTTTTGTCCATGATCGACACAGACGCCGTATAATCGAATCTTGTACTATATCTCTCCTCAACACTGTTAGTCAAAGACTAGGCTTTTATAAAGTATCACCTTTCCTTGCTAAAATATTAAAAAACTTCAATATGCAATATCAAATTTAAACTAAAATTTAAAATTTAAATCACCTCTTAACAACACGAAAAAAAAAACACACTCACATGCTATTTTATACCTCTAATTTTCTATTCTCTAAAACTATAAACATCTCCAAATTATATACATTAAATTAGATTAATTTAATTTTTATTTTTATTGTTCACTATCATCATCATCAATCTCACTCCATTAAAATATCCTACACCCGCCTTAGCTGTGGTCCACTGTAGAACATGTGACAGCAAGTCTCTTCATGTTTCCAGATTCCTTTCCACTTCCCTGCTGATTATTATTCCTTTGACTGCTTAATCTATTATGATACAGTAAACGTTAACAATGAACACTAAGGTTATATTAATTAAATAAATAAATAATAGAATAAAATAAATTTCCAAATACACGTATGTGCATCTTATCAACTTAACAATACTTATTTAAGATTTGTTAAATTAATAAACAAACATAATTATATAATAACATAAACTCAACTTTCTACTTCAACTTTCATGTGCAAGTTAATTATATATTTACGAAAATTTAAAATTGACTTTTTCAAAGGTCCCTCATCACTGAATATTCTTTATTCTCAAACCATAGGTGTCACTAAATATTTATTTATTCTCCAACCGTGAGCGTCTCAAAAATTTTTTTTTAAATTATTTTTCGAACACTTCCAAATTCTTTGTATTCTGATCGTTTTACCTTCAAATATTTAAATCTTGCCTTGATGAAGGCCGTTTCTCTGTATACTTTTTAGTTTTTATATTTTTCTATTATATTTTATGTTTTACTTAAAATAGTAATAAATAAAATACAATGTGTACCAAAAAAAGTTTGGTGCAAAGTACGTGTGAGCATTTCATTAAACCATTCTTATCCCTTCAACATTTTCTTTGCTTTAGTTTTTTTTTATCTTTTCAACATATTGTCGGAACCACTTCCATTTTTCAACTATATATATATATATATATATATATATATATATATATATATAAGGAGTATGATTTGCACTTAAGGTCATTTGGTGGACATTTCTCCAATTAACATTTTTGTCTTGCAAGGTCATGAGCACTCGATGCTTCAACAGGCAGCTTCTCTCCTGTTGTTTCCTGTCGCTCATATATGCAACATTTTAACAAACTATTGTGAGTTTCAGAATATGGCTCACTCCGATTGCTTTTCATGTGTTTAGTCAAACAACTAGATAGTTAACACAGCTTGCTGCAAAGTGGGCAGACGGTCTTTTCATGTCCAGAGGCATAGGAAGTTATGTGCAGCTGGAGTCTGTTTACTTTCTTTGGCTCATGAGCGTTTACCAAAACTAAGTTTTGATAGGAACACACGATTACAAGTAGTTTATATATATATAATATATATATATATATATATATATATATATATATTATATATATAAGTAGGTGGAGTGGCCTATTGTCGGTATCAGCCGGACAGCGAGGCAATCTATCCCCTTTTCGTTTGCACTAGACAAAGGAGATTATACGTCTGAGGTGGAGCGCCACACATATCGTTAACTCCCTTATTTGCCGCACAGAAACTGTGCTACTCATACGCTGAGTCGACGAGGGCCCTATGGAACAGTATATATATATATGTGTGTGTGTGTGTTACTAGTGACATAATAAATAGGGTGTTCACATATATTATATTGTCATTGCCTGTCCTATTACTTCTGCCGTACAATATGATTATGCGGCCAGTGTTCAAGACCGGATAATTTCGAGCAATTTGTATTTCAAAAGAAACGAACTAATACATCACACTGAATATTTTCCAATGACAGTATCTCCAACCGGATTTACAATAACTTCAGACGAAAATCATTTTGAAAAATAAATATATTTATATTTTGGTCGCCTTGCATGGTAACATATAATGGTTAATGAGCAAGACTAACAGACCCTTCTTGATATTATTTCTCTGAATTTTTTAGAAGAGTCTTGATGATTAGTAATATTTGGATTATTCGGACTATGTCCTCATCTTCATTGTTATGTGTACAACGTTTCGGCCGATGTGCCCTACGGCCTTCTTCAGGTATTTCTTGTCAGACACGGAAGTCTTCACGAACCTTCTTGTTACTGATTACAATAAAATGAGGCCAATAGTCCGAATAATCCAAATAATACATTCTCAGTTCGATTCTTAGTGGGCGTCTCATTTATCTGCGACACAAGCAATCCAATATCTATCTATCTATCGATATATATATATATATATATATATATATATATATATATATACCAAACCCTTTGCCTGAGAAGAATGTGACATAAGGTCAATTTCTTAAGCGAAAATTAATAGGTGTGAACTATTATTCTACCTCCAAATATGGGCAAATAGAAAGTCAGACGAAGCTCTTTAACCTTGGGCGTAACCAGCAAGGTTAAAGATTCCAGTCTGTCCTTTTATTTGCCATATTTGAAGGTGGAATAATTAGATGCATACCTTTCCCAAGGGTATTATCACTGTGAAATGCAAACTATATATATATGTGAGAAAGAGAGATTGCCCTGTTGTCTGGGCCAAGAATACACAGTGTATTCACTTGCGTAAGAATCCCAAAGAAGCGTATCTTCGATATGACACTAAACTGCATCTTGTGATGAGGCTTGAGCAGTGGGAAGTGGGTGTCAGCATATCGACCCCTTATTCACAAGTTGTCAAGATTGGTAGAACATCACAGCTACCTTTTAGTAAACAAATAAATCTGTTTGTAAATTATTAGTATAGGATATGAATATGCGAAACAAAAATGTGTACAAAATAAATTCTCATAATTATACATATAATTATTAATGTTAACTAGTAATACTTGAAATCAATTAAATCTCTACAAATTATTTGTGTTTAGATTGTTAATCGAAGATATTTTTTTTATTATTGTTCATTATTATTAGTTACTTGAAACGATATAATTGCTTGCAAATTAATGAAGTTCGGAATACGTGAATCGGAATGGAATGAAGGTTTAATGTAATAAGGATTTGTATTGGTTGATACACATGTGAGCAAAAACGATATTGGGTTGTTTAGTCAGGCTGACGGTTGCAAACAGAACAGACTTAGTATTTATTGGGCCCTTCAACGCCATCGTATAAAATGTTTTCTAATTTTTAACGATGGTTGAATTTCAGTAATAGGTCTGCACGTTTTAACCTCTAAATGAAAATGTGATTATATTGTATTTCTCTGAATTTTTAGATGAGGCTTGATAATTATTATTATTTGTATTATTCGAATATTTTGCCTCATCTTCATTGTTATATGTACAACGTTTCGGACAATGTGGCCTTCAGGTATTTCTTTTCGAACTCGAACTTTCTTTTCGAACTCGGGAACCTTCTTCTCTTTTTTGGACAAATCTAATCTTACCTTTTTAATTATAGGTTCCCATATTGTGTTCATCTCTATATTTGTTTCAATTGGACATACAGAGTGAGGATAAAATAGTTAGGTTATGACGGTTCTAAGTGACAGTTATTTGTAGACTGCAGGTTTAATCCTGGTCAGGGACAGCATAACATAGAATACTAATTAACACACCTTAAACTTGTACTCCAGCTATGGTTAGCTGAATGAGAACAGGATAACCCCGTGGTCTGGATAAATGAGTTGGGTCAAAGTTCTGTGATGGCTCCCGCTTACGACAATAAGGTTCCCGAGTCCGACAAGAAATACCTAAAGAAGGCTGGAGGGCACATCAGCCGAAACATTGTACTGACAACAATGAAATGAGACAATAGTCCGAATAATCCAAATAATATCTATATATATATATATATATATATATATTAGTGATATCTTCACGTATAAGTGTCCCAACTTATTAGTTTTCCAAGTTATGTGTTGTCACTCGCTCCATTTTTTTACTTTGTGTTGTAAGATAAAATTAGAGGTAGGACCAAGCTTCAGATACCTTATGTTAATAAGTTCATTAAAAACTTTCGAGTTTCCAAATCTATTACACCAAAGAAAAATATCACGTATAAAAGAAATAAATATGAAATCCTATTACAGCACATAGTTCATTACATTCTATTTGATTCTTTTTCTTATTTAAAAAAAATACAAACAATATGACCTTTCTTTTGGGGGTGGAACAAATTAATGGCACCTCAGTTTATTTCAGTGGGGAAAATTGATATGACATATGTGGAAATTTATTCACGAGTGAAACCGATTAAGCTCGTAAGTCAAGTTATCAAATGGCCGGGTTAGCTCAGTCGGTAGAGCGTTCGGCTAGAAACCGCAAGGTTCCTAGTTCGATACCGGTCCTCGCCGACTCGGCATATGAGTAGCACAGGGATCTGTGCGGCAAAGTAAGGAGTTGATGGTAGGTGTGGCGCTCCACCTCAGACGATAAGATAATCTCCTTGGTCTAGCGGTATTGAAAAGGGGATAGACTCCCTCTCTGATTGGCTGATACCGACATTAGGCCGCCCCGACTATATATATATATATATATATATATAAGGACCTACATGTCAGACACTATGTACCTAGGTTCACCCGAATGGTTCTTCAGGATATATATATATATATATATATATATATATATATACACTTGCCCCCTCTTTTCCTCAGCCGGTAGAAAATAAAATATTAGAGTCCATAATTTTTAACTCGACAAGGTCTCACACACGAAGAAACCAAGCAAGATAAAATGATAAACATACACTGAGAAGAACATCAATATATTTTACATGAATATATTAATCTATTTGGAGATATTTCATTATAATTTCTTTTGTCTTATTGTATGCGTGCATTTGTGCTATATTTTTGAACAGTACATTAAAGATTACTCAAAATCGCAAATTTATAACCATACTGGCAAATAAAATGAATATCCAACACCAAGCCTCCTCCTACGTATTAGATGGATTTGCAGTCACGAAATGTCTCTTCCATTGCTTCGAGCAAGATATTAGTCAACAGTAACGTAGACTAAAACAGCATGGGCTTTGACCTCCAGATATCAAGTGGCAATTATCCATATATTTTTACAAGGTATTATTAACTAGAAAATACAACAGTGTTATACATAGTTAGACACAAGGCGACCATTTATTTAAATAAACTGTTGCAACTACTCAATATACAGTAGTAAGTAGGCGTTGATGGCGTAGTGTTTATCATTGTAGCGAAATGGACTCGAGTTCAAATATTGGACTAAGCTCTTTCTGATTCATTTCGTGCTGCTTCCCTTCAAAGATGTATAAAATCATATCTTCTAGTTATGTATAACTATTAGAGTAAAATGGACTATGACTTTGGTACGGCAACTAGTCTTGAAAAAAAAAGGCCATTAATTCAAACCAGCTGTACTACTCTTAAATATTGAGCGTGTTTCACACGCTGTCCATGAGGGGTGCGTAGGATATACCGGGTGGGGCAAAATGATCTTTGTTATATCAACTGCTCGCGCAAATCGGTGAGGGGATAGTGGTATTATTTAACCAATAGCTGGGTCGATAATGGGTTCATAACTTTCTCAAGGATATTAGACCGAAAATGAGCGTAATACCGAGACTGGGGTTCGAACTCACTTACGACAATGTCACAGGCCAGCACGTTATCCACTAAAAATGAAACAGATCATGACCCACCTTTTACAACATTAAATTTGAATGGAGGCGCTTTGCATTAATTGATATTGTTGTGAGAAATGGACTTTGAGAAAGAAGTTTAAATACTAGACGAGGATGTTTGAGATTCCCTCTCTGCTAATTTGAGTTTGAAAGACTACAATACATTTGGAAAGTTAATATTTATAGGACATATCAGAATGGGGAAAATATCACTTGTGCGTACATTATCAGGGAAATAGACATGCCGAAATATAAGAAAAATGAAGAGAATTTTTAAAGAATTTACTTTTCTACAGAATTGAACTGAATAAAAAAAAACAATAATTTTACACTGCCGGGGGGGGGCGTTATTTATTTTGTTGTTTTTTTTGCTAGTAAAATACATTATCTTAGAAGGAAAATAAACATGCCTAGATATAAAAACAAGTATAGAATGTTAGCGTAGAAATTACTTTCTGAGATAGCAATACACTAAAAGAACGACAAAACGAAATATGGAAAAGATAAGTAATTATGAAATAATAGGGGACATTTCCTATATTCGTAAACAAATTAGCAGTTGTCTCAAGTAAGTCACTGATAAGGTATTTACCAGGGATGTAGGCCACTAGTCGAATGTGACACAAGGACGCAAGTATGGAGCATCCAGAGAGAATTAAATTCGCCTTTCAGTGGTAATGGATCTCTGTGACAAAATTTCATCATGATGTGACGTTTTAAAATTAAGTTACTGAGTATGGAGTTGGAAGCGACCATGGTGTAATGCTTATCATCGTAGGAAATGGACACAGCGAGACAAGTTTAAATCTTGGACGCGGATGATTGCATTTCACCTAGCGCTAATCTCCTTTGAAAAGCTACGAATCCAACTATTCCCCCTAGTTATTGTTAAATAGTAGGGCAGACTGGGCTCTTTAACCTCGATATGGAAAATGTGTGTTAAAAAGGTTTTTTTTGCCCACCTCTTGGACAAGAATAGGCAGTGGATTTTATAGAATGTTGATCTTTGTTTGTATCCACTAATATTCCTAAATAAGAGGACGTTCACTCAGTCGTTGTACAAACATACAGACTGAAAGCAGAAACTTTTCCTCTATATGTATAGATAGATAGACACGCAAAAATATTGGAAACATGTTATTCAGTTATTGTTTTTAATTTAAGGAAATAATAATTTTTATTATTGCTACTAACATTACCTAAATAATTTATACTATATACAGATATACTTATAGGTACGCGTCCTGCGTCCCTGACGCACAAAAATCTGAAAGGACGCAGTAGAATCGTATCCATACGTCCCAGTGTTTTTTTTCTTCCTGCACGATTTCGAGCTAACTGTGCATACGTTTCAATATTTTCTTGGAAACGAATTAACAAGTTACAAGGTAAGGGTTAGACGGTTTTTCTTCTTTCCCAGATCATAAAAAAACCCTACAATCTATTAAGAAATTTTAGTTGGGACCCATTAATTTTCCCGGGGACTCATTTAAAGTAAATATGTGCGTCCAGGACGCACTAAAGAAAAAGCTATCAGCATCACTGCATATGTAAGGAAAAATAGTAAATATTGGCCTAAAACTAAATTTGAAAAGTTCAATATATAAATAGGTAGTACATATTTTTGGACAGATTCCAAAAATATGAATGTAACGGAATAAAATTTAGAGTTTAGAATTGAATACTATACAAGATATCAATTTGAAAATTTCCGTTGACCAACCAGAGTCCACCATACTTAAAGACCGACAATATAAAAGTCATGTGTGGACTTCAAAGGAACTGGAAATTTCCAACTGAAAACACCGCGGGGTGTTAGTTATATATATATTGAATTCCCACCTATTATTCGTGTCGGAGCGGTAAAATAATTATTCACAGGCAGGTGGTAAATATTTACTCACCAGTCACCACTTACCCCCTTACCACAAGGCGTAAGACCTGGGTTGATAGCCCAGTGCCTAAGGCACCTCGGAAAGAGGATACCAAGGAAACTTAGCAATTATTGCATCCCCCGCGAGGCCTGCTTCCTGTAGGGCACCCTACTTTCAACCAAATTTGTGTCAAATATCTTTATCATGGAGGGCTAGTTCAAAATGTTAATTTCCACCGGAATATCGTATCGGTATATATATATATATATATATATATATATATATATATAGTGCATTCGTCCCCCCTTACTCGGCACCTGAGGCGCATCTGAATTTTAATGCTGGCGGAACTGAGGTATATTTGTTTATGTACCCACCGCGGGAGGATTGCTTCCTGCGCAGCTTCCCCCTTTAACCTGACTCTGTATATCTTCCCAACACTGAGTTGCGTTGTTTAAATAATTTTCATTTGCATTTCAGTGACTCGGGGAATGTTTATATATTTGGAATTTTCTGTAGGGATTCGTGCCGTGTAGATTGAAAATTACTCGGACTTGGTTATATATCTTGAATTTCTGGTTGATGTGTGCGAAGGTTTTAATAATGGCGAAGGTAAAGTGGCCCACTCAAGAAATTCGTCAAGTGATAACTGCCCACCATAATTGTATATGGAATATCGAAAAATCTCCAATAAACACAATCTACACATCAGTACGATTAGAGCCATAATTCAAAAATTTGAGCCAACATCGCCTGACGACGATCTTCCTCGAACATGAAATCCTCAGAAATTAAGTGAATGAGTAACTACACCAATTTTTCAGAAGTAACTCAAGACACTTTCACTACCCGTGGAGAACTATGTGATAATAATTCATTATATATATATATATATATATATATATATATATATAATTAATAGATTTAATGGTTATATTAATTCCTAATCACTGCTAATCCCTTTTTTTCTGATTTTTTTCTGATTTTATGTGTATTTCTATAATATAATCATTTGCAAAACATTTAATAGCTTTATTCTATTTGTAGTGCTTACATTAATTCCTAGCTATTTTTTCATGATTTTTGAAGTACAACTCGGTAAAAAAAATAAATAAATAAACTACAGCTGCATAAATTGTGGTTTAATTTATGATTTTGACTATTTGTTCCTTTTTAATTTTTAAGTTGAAATTTTATTCTAACTCACTTATGTCAATCTATGATAATGGATATCAGAAATAATAATGGTTTAGCTCTCAGGAGGATTTGAACTCTCATCAAATTTGTCATAGTTAAACATACCAGCTTTTTTACTCATGGAGATTTATTGCTCTATTCTATTCTTTTGGGCGCTGGAACTGAAGTGAGCAGAAATGACATTAGACAAACACTCCACTCTCTCAGAGTGCATTCTCTGACCACCCTGTCGGTTGGGGCGTAAGAATACATCGACTGCAACTCTGCAGAGGGGTAAGATACCCCAAATGTGGCCAGTTCTTGGCCGTGGGTGACGACCCGTGATGCTTAAGGACGGAATCCTGGTGACTGAGCAGTCCATGACCTGCAATACTCCACTTAGGCTTTTACTTAAGTTAGATGGGTGGTCGGAGAGGCCCCTTCCGATCAATCGGCTGGTCACGTCAAGCCCTAGTACCAATATGATTGTCCCAACCCTATTACCCTTATGGCAAGCCCCCAACCCTTTTCATCGTATGGGTGCTAGAAGGCGGTGGCTGAGGGTCTTCATGTCCTGGGAATGACGTTAGACTTTGAGGTTCCAGTTTTGGAGTCCTGGGGAATGTGGAGCACCCCTTCATCACCATTGCTCCTAGGTCTACACTGACCCTGATTGGTAGAAACTGTTAGGTTCCCATCTATGGGTTAAATAGAAAAATTGAGTAACCATTAAGAATGAATTTATTTCAAAACTTTGCCGGCATTAAATGACCCACTGAGGTTGATATGCCGTAAAACAAAATAAACCGAACCATGCATTCTCAGACTAGAAAAAAAAAACACTCCTGTTATGCAATCCAGTCACGTGAAGTACTCTTTTCTAATTATGCTGTATAAAATCCTGTTTCATGCAACACGCTTGTCCGGTCACTTTTAAATTTCTCTATCCACTCATACACACATTTACGCGGTAATATACTGCCCATCTATTGTGCTATAAGCTGATGAATTTCAGCCTCTGATACTCTTTCCGACCATAGATATCGGGTCACCACTTTTTGCTCTTCCTTGGTGTGCACTGCTTGTTGGAGCGGTCATATTTACACTGTAAAGACAACAAACAAAATTTCGCGATCTGTATGAAAATTAAACTGAATCTAGCGATGAATTTCCAATTCTGGAGTTGTGGGGAAATTGGAGTAAACCCCTGCATCGCCAGGTCCACTCTGACCTGAGTGGTAGTACATGTTAAGGTCCCATCTATGGGTTGAATAGAAAAATGTGTTTAAAAAGGTTGATACTCAACAAGAATGAACTTAAAAAAAATGTCTTCAGCATAAAATAACCCAACAAGTGTTGACATGCAGCAAATGTGAAACAGCCAATTAACATGATGAGATGAGAACTGAAACCTTCGATGGTAAGAGTTTGAGACTTGCTTGGAGAGAAATGTGTACCTTATTACTGTCTTCATAGTCCAATATGATGACGCAAATATAATAATTTGTGGTTAGTTCTCAAGAGATATGGGTGCACTATATATTATTCAAGGAACAATGAAGAGTACAATATATTGTGAAATACTGGAGATGAACATGCTTCAATCTGCAAAATAGTTCAACTATCAACGGATGAACCGGAACATACCGCAATTTATTTGTTCTGCTCCTTGAACATCTCCCCTTTTTATTTTTTTCATATCAACCTTTAAAAAAATAATTCTTAAACAGAAAATATACACACTTAATATTATATCTATCTACACTATCAATATAATACGTATCAACAGATCAAATTATGGTAAGAAATTCATCCGATAATTCCCCAAAATGCTCTTAAAATCTTATAACCATTTTTCTTAAATCATCCAAATTATACTTATTTGGATTATTCGGACTATTGTTCTCATCTTTATTTTTATCTGTACAACGTTTCGGCCGATGTGCCCTCCGGCCATCTTCAGGTATTTCTTTTCGGACTCGGAAGCCTTCTCGAAATCGGGAACCTTTTTTCCAAATCGGGAACCTTCTTGTCGCAATCGGGAGCCATCACGGATCTTTGCCCCCAACCGTTTATTCAATCCACGGGGTTATCCTGTTCTCATTTCACTAACCATAGCTGGGGTACAGGTGTTAAGCTGGGTTAATTATTATTCTTTGTTACTGCCGCCCTTGACCAGGATTGAACCTGCACCCTATAGATAACTGTCACTTAGAACTGTCTTAAACCAACGCCTTTATCCACTATGCTGTGTGTAAAAAAAAAATGAGAGAAATCATCCAAATTAGTCTTGAAACTTTGTCCCCTATTATTGGTTTTGATCTGATTAGGCAATTTTTCCAAAAATATTAAGTTTGTAAATACTTAGTTTTTGAAATCGTCCTTGATTGTAAGACTCCAATTCGAGGAAAAATATGAAAAATTGTTTTTACTACAATTTGAATTTTCAGCAGTTATTTTTAAAGTTTCTATTAGATCAACTCTCATTCTTGGTTCTAGTAAAGTTGTAAATCCTATTTTTTTCTAATTTCTCCTTGTAACAATAATCTTTTACTCTTTCTATTTTTGCATGTCTTTGTATCTCCTGCATTCTGCAATGAATTCGTGGGAGTAGATAAAAGCAAAGAAAACAAGGCTTTTAGGGGGTTCAAATGAATTTCCTGACCCAAAACCCACATAAGATATATGGAAAGAGGTTAAACTTGGAGTTCATCAGAGGAATCCCCAAAAATTAAGAGCAAACTTATGGTGAGTTCTCAACTAAAGTGGTATAAAATCTGAGTTAATTTCTGAAAGAATCTTTCTTAAATTCTTTCAAAATATCTGACAGCCGTCATAACAAGTAAGATACTTTCTATTTAATATTAAATGATGTTATGACCAAATATTGTGTGTAGGTGTGGGCAAATATTTTCTAGTTTTCTTTATTTATATCATAATCAGATCATGCTGATAGTACGGATTCCTATACCCGTCTCTCGTTCGCAACCTGTCTCTACCGTTCATCGCTCATTCCAGGTCTTCGTCCTAGCATACAGTAACGGACACAGGTGATTAATGTAGGTATTTGCTTGTCTGCGTATTTTGGTATGTGTATATGTTATTTTACACAGAAAAATGTCACAGGTTTGTCCTTGCCTCTTCAGTAGTGTTCAGTATGTCTTGTTCGTCTTACCTGGGTTATTTGTGTGATAGCTGGTGATTAACAATACAGCTGCTTTTTTGTGGTGCTGCTTTTTTGTGGGGTGCTGTGGGGTGCTGCTAAAAGAATTATTTCAAGACAGTACGCAGCATCCTTGCGTAGTTCTCATCTATCTTTTTCTCAAAGCGTTTCGTTTGTCAAAATGGTGCAGCCATACAATATCCCTGACTCTGCTACAGGTTGTGAGAATCAGATTTCCATAACATGACTACCTTATGCATAGTATAAGTAATTACTATAGTCAATTGAGGCATTCCTTCTGTAATGGTTATCGTCGTAGGAAATTGACAATGAAACTAGAGCTCAAATTCGAATAAAGGAAGATGTTTACTTATTTATTAAGGGAGTTAGTGCGAAATAACCATAAAGCAGCCGGAGGTGAAATTCGAATTCAGTTTGCTGATTCAATTTTCCATGTGAATATCTGTTACACATCGCAACTCTATTTCTGAAAGAATACTAATGTGACATATTTTTGTTTAAATTAAACTTGAACCAGCGTTTAAAAAGGAGACAGCATCCCGTGGCTTTGGCCACTGGACCGCTAAAGTAATTAACAGCGTGATCTCAGAGAACCATCCCCTCAGGCAACACCTGCCCCCTTGATTTAAAGGGGAAGGGCTGGGTTTCGTGCCAAGTGTTTCTTCCCCCTTGATTGGGAATGCCGAAACTTGGTCATTTTTGTAAAGGATCAATTAATTAGGTACCGGGAAAGCGACAAGTCACGACCTAAATTTTCAGGGTTATCAGAACTGTCCCATGCGCAATCCAGGGTGACATGATTTATAAAAGGCCCCGTTTTTAATCGGCTGAACGAGAAATCGATTCTTATTTTCCTATTCGTGAGACCGGTAAAAAATAAACTTGTAGCATTAGAAATAAGCATGAATGGATTTTTTTTTGTATAAAGGATTAATGCCCGTATGTGGTCCCCAGCCACATTCATACACATGTGTTGAATGTTTTCCTTCTCCAAGACCAGTTGCTATACCAAGGTTAAAGAGCTCAGTCTGCCCTACTATTTATCCCTATCTGGAGGGAGAATACTTCTATGCATACCTTTCCAAAGAGTATAAGGTTTCTTTTAATGCAAAGAGACTTGTCCTTGATTTCAATTCTTACCAATATGTCCAGGTCATGACATACGATAGGAGTTCTCCTGATCGACCTTTTACTGGCAATCACATAGCCAGGCATCAGGATTGCTGTTGGCAGTTGGTAACCGTTACAATACTCAAATTACGGATGTTTTAATGACCCATATTGCCTTGTTGTCAAAACTGCACAGAATTGCCGAACTTTCCAACTGTCGTATTTGATACGCAAGATTACCGCTCATCAAAGCATCACGAGTTAACTGAGTGCACAGATCAAAACCTTCAGAAGTTGGCCGACTAAATTAATGAGTCCAGAAAATTCTTCCAAGGTCAGGGGGGGGAGAAGAAGAAAGACTAATAAAAAAAATAATGAGTTTCGATTTTTTTATCGCATCAGGAAAGGAAATTCTCAAAACATCGTTGGATCACTAACGCACTTGAAGAATATGCTCAGAATGATAGAGCAGCTGCCCGTCCTGCTCTCTCTCTCTCTCTCTCTCTCTCTCTCTCTCTCTCTCTTCTCTTTCTCTTTCTCTTTCTCTTTCTCTCTCTCTCTCACTCTTGGCCACTGGAGGCATTCGTTTACGTACAGATTATCATCATAGGAAATGGATTCGGTGATCCGAGTTCAGATTCTGTGCGAGGCTGTTTGCATTTATCATATCCCCAATACACTTGAGGATATGAATAAAATATTCTCTTCCCAGCTATTAGTAAATTGGAGAACAAACTTTGCTTTAGTATGACAATGTTGGAGAAGGAAGACTCTGAATTCTAAGCAGTTGTTCTCCTCTTAAATATTGACCTTGTGACAAATCCTGCTCATAGCAGAGGTGTTGGGTAAATACAAGAATATACACTAGTTTTATAGGGTTTTAAGAAACAAATGCATTGTGAAGTGAAACTTTTCCCAACGAAAATACATGTTATATCGTGTCAATAATTTTTTCGTAAAGAATGGAATATGGCATTTAGAATTTGTTCTAAAAGAGAAAGATAACGCCCCTTCTTAAAAAATGTAACTAGCTAACTTTTCTCGGTATTACCGTACTGTAGTAGTCATTACCTCTCTCCCCGACCTAAGCACAGCATCGCCAGCACCATACACAGATATGTCCACACTTACATAGTGTATCAGAACTTATTAAATGCTGTATGTGAATATGGAAAAAAAATCTGCATTACCAACTGAGGCACACATAAAATCCAGTAAAATTCTTTTCTTTGGTGAGAATTATAATCTCTACGGTTGTAGCGTGTAGAGGTCAATTCTGGACCGCGAAGAATCTGACAACCAGAATGCATTTCGTTAACTATTTGTAGTCCATACTTACTCGTGTAATGAACGAGTTTTAAAGACCAATTTGCGCTTTTAAAAGGGGTCGTTCATTACACGGAATGTTTTTTGAAAGTTGGAAGCTTACTTTGTTTCTAGGCCTAACCTTGCTGTAACTTCGAGAAAAAGTTTCCCCCGTAGCCTATATCTAAATCAGGGGTTCCCGACAAAGGGTTTCTCGCACCCCCTGGGGGTGTCTGCATCATTAGACCGTTCAAATTTAAATATTTTTTTGCTTTTGTAATTAACATTATTTATACTTTCGTTTCTTTATTTCAGATTATTATCTTATTATAATGGAGATTGTGTGTTTGTCTGTCTGTAACCGAAAATATATTACTATAAGAGTCTCAAATCCCTTTGTTATTGACATCACATTCTCCATGATTTTATTTTTATTTAAACCTCAATTATTAATAAAAATGGTTTAACATTATTATTACTGTGGATCATATCTACATGCAAATAACATGCAATTGTATTTATATATACAGCAAAATAGCATTTTACAGTGTGAATGGGAAGGCTAATTTACATATTGATATTAAAACTTTGATTTTAATAAATATATGCTTGGTATTATTGGTTTCTAATTGTTTGGTTTTATCTTATTGAATATGAGCAAAAATCTTGGATAAATCTTAAAAGAAATCCATTAACAAAAAGAAATAACTGTCATTTTATTCTTTATTTCCTATTTTAACTAAATAGTTGAATTAGGAAAATTTAGCAAGAAAGACGGGAGTAATGAAAAATTATGGAAGACTTAGTTTCAAAGTTGTTCTATTTTTCAATCATACCCCCTCTGTTTCAGTTTTTTTTCTGCATTCTTATTCAGTTTTATTAGCCTTTCTAATTTAATGTGATATTTTATTATATTAAAACTTAAATACTTGCACCTGGAGGGTGCATATATTTGCTAGTGATTATAATTTAGAGAGGGAAATATATATAATCTTTTGATAAAACTGTAGTATGGATTCACATTCTATATTTTCAAAAAAAAGTATAAATTGTAGGGGTGTGAGGTCAGAGCAAAACTCTTTTAAGGGTGTAGAATATAACAGGTTTGGGAACCACAGATCTAAACAAAGGCTATTAGTTAAGATAACAAATTTCTGAACATTGTTAACTATCTATAATATCTGTGTATACTATATGTACAAAAATCGATAGAGAATATAAAAGCATAAAATACATTACCAAACACAGTCCATTCACTATTTTCGTCAATATATGACGCACATAACGTCAGTGATCAGCTGAGTTTTGTTTAGAACTTTCGAAAAGATGACGTGCGATTTCTGTTGATTAATAAAGTAATTAATGCCTCCCAAGCATATTTAATCAATTATATACTTAATTATCATATTATCTATATTTTTGTTGATCTGTGGTGGGAATTTAGTATGTTTGGAATATCCAAATATATACGGTAAGCTACATCATGGCCTAGACTACATTATTTCTTTACGGTATTGCATTGATTCTTATTATATTACAGTAGTTTTGAAAGTATAAAAAAATGTTTGAATGTTTTTCTTCATTCCAGTATTCTCTCTCTTCTCACAATATCGACATCACCCATATCCTCTATATGTAAACCACTATTATCTTTAGGTCTTTTTTTTTTGTTAGTTGCATTGGTTATGTTAGGTCACGTTGGTTTAGGGTTGATAGATTTTATTGGTTGGTTAGCTGTTTTGTTTTACTACATATCAACCTTTTTCAGGGCATTTAATGCTAAATAAAGTCATTTTGATATTCAGTTTTTATAGCACCTGCTATTGCTAAAATGCCACCGATCTCAGCAATGAACACGTTCATCGTCGCTTAACTTCAGTGATCTAATGGGAACCGTTGCTTTAAACGAGACATGACTGTAAACCCAAAAGGTTCTTTGTTTCCATTGGTGTTTGATTTATAAATAATTCTATTTGAAAATATTCTGTAATATATGGCTTCGATCAATAAATATTGTTTACATGAAAGTAAGTATGGCTTTCAATAACAAGAAAGTTGTCTTTTTCTCTTATTCACTATTGTTTGTAACTTTTGTTTATTTCATAAAAGACACTGTTGATATTTGTTTGAGTTGCTCGAGTTTTGTGGTCAATTCTTAGTGCACAGTTGATGCTTCCCCCTGTGTATCAACTCTTTGTGTCTATGTTGAATGAAGACATTTCACCAGCACATGTAAATATTATACATTTTTATCATTTTTATTCATTTATTCATTTATCTATTTTCATCATTTCATCGATTTTTAAAATAATTCGTAAGAAGTAAAGACTGGGGAGCGGTCTATTGTCGGTATTACCCGAACAGAGAAGGAGTATATTCCCCTTTCACAAACGCTAAACCAAGGACATGTTTTTGCTGAGGTGAAACGCCACAGGTACCGTCAGCTTCCAGATGTCTTACGAAACAAATCAGACTACCTAAGTTGTGCTACTCATGTGCCGGAATCGAACCTGGAATCTTGCAATTCCTAGGCGGATACTATATCGCCTGAGCGAAACTGGCCCCTTTTAGACTTTGACTCACAAACATATAGGGATTTCTTTTTTTCTTTTTTTTTTCTCTCAGATCTTGTTCTTTCTCACTTTCTGAGATTTCCTTTGATTTTTGTTTGTTTTTTATGGAGAGAGGAGTCAGGCCCTCTCGTTATTTGTCTTTCGTTCATGCCTGTGTTTTTTCGTTTTGTATTTTTCGTTATTTCCTCTTACTTTCTTTCTTTCTTTCAAGAATTCTTTTTCTCTTCCAATCTATCTTTATTTTACTTTTCTTGCCCATAAGAATATAGAATGTATTCGGGAATTAAAAGAATGACTTTAGGAATTTTGGTTTTCCTTTAACCTCACCAAAATAATAAATGGTTCGTAGTAAAACTAGTGCTTTTGTTTTTTTAATGTTCAATTCTTTTTGTGAACTCGCACCTACTAGACATTTCAACAGTAACAACATTAGGTCAGGCCCCAAATATGGCAAACAATAAAACCTTTAGTATAAACTCAGGATCAAATCATACCGATTGCCGGTAGATCATCTGAGTTAAGCATTGATTAGCCTATTCAGTACTTAGAGGCATGACTATTCAGGAAAATCCAGTTCAGTGAATAACCAAAGGCCTGTTTTTGAATGAGCTGAGTGAGGTACGTTTCTCGTAGTCTTGGTGTACCACAACTCACACTGACAATAAAAGAGTGAGAAAGTAATACAAGGAATTCCTCTATGATATTGCAGAAAAAAACAATTTGCAATTGAGTGTGATTTCGTTTTCTTTCATTCTCTAGTTTAAGTTATCTTTCTTTCTTTTCACAGATTATTTCTTTGTTTCATAAGTCTTGATTTTTCCGATGATTTTTCTTTGTTTCTTTCAATTTTTCTCTCTTGTTTATTTCTCCTTTCTTCCTATCTTTCTATTTGGCGATTCTTTCTTCTTTCTTTCTTTCTTTCTTTCTTTCTTTCTTTATCCTTTTTAGTTCTCCAAATGTATTCTCCTTTCTTTTTTTCTCATCACTTAACAATGCTTCCCAATTCTCTAGACACGGAGGTAGCAGACCACCTAAACTTTGCGCTGTACCGATCAATAAACCACTTCTGGGGGACACTTCTCAGTTGCATACTACCCCGTAGACTTCAAATAAAATATCCCCCTGTGTCTGGAACCATTAAAGCCCGAGACGCAAAACGAATGGCATAATTCGATTTCTAATGAAGTGCGCATCTCTTCCGAGACAGCAAAAAAGACCAAAGACCGTGATTAGAAATTTCCTGATAAAGAAATGACAGAAGTGTTAATACGAGAATTCTTGCGTTTCGGCTTTCTTTCTTTTTTTTTATATAGTTTGTTGATTTTGTCGCAGTCTAACTTGGCTTTTGTGATCGTTGATGTCATTTGTTTTGCTTATCAATGCTTTTATTGACATATTCTACAGGAATTGTCATTAGGTATCACTTTTTAGAATATTCACACGAAGTACATAACAACCAAACGTACTTAGTTGCTTTTTTTTCATTTTTCCTTTCTCTTTCTTTATCTTTTTTTTTTCCTCGAGTTTTGTCAGCTTGTCACAATAGTGTTGCTTCATTTTACTCCAAACCAAAGGTTTGTATTTCGCTGTTTAAACGATAGATATTCAAGCGTATATGGAAGGAAAAGAAAGAACTTACATATGTAAATATGTTGCAATGAACGTATGCATTCTTAAAATGAAATAAAAGTTAAATCTGAAAATACGTGTTTTGTATGTACATATTTATATTCCTTAATCACTAATGAAATATAATTTAACATTTGTTACATATGAGCAGGTTGACATTTTATGCAATTGTAGGTGTTCGCAGAATATAAAACCTGTGATTGCATATACATATTCACGTGTGTCTCTGGGTGTTTACATATACACACACACACACACACACACACACACACATATATATATATATATATATATATATATATATATATATATATATATATATATATAATGTGTGTGTGTTTAATTGGTTAATTTAATCAAATGGGATTTTTTGTCTGCCGGCCTACAGCATAAAATTTAAGACAGCACATGGAAACTAGGAAATGGAAAGAAGACTAAAAAGATTTTAATAAAT
The DNA here is from genome assembly GCA_023376005.1 of Doryteuthis pealeii. Classification (NCBI taxonomy): domain Eukaryota; kingdom Metazoa; phylum Mollusca; class Cephalopoda; order Myopsida; family Loliginidae; genus Doryteuthis; species Doryteuthis pealeii. Next base: position 77,812,789 of record CM042140.1, on the reverse strand, counting down.
TGCACACTCACACACATTATATATATATATATATATATATATATATATATATATAATATAATGTGTGTGTGAGTATATGAAGTATATATATAACCATTGCAAATATAAATCTATGTAATGCACCACATACTAAAATGTACTACATTAGCTCTTCACACTCACCGTTTGGTTTCATCCCTTTTTCCCCACGTAGGTGTGTATATATCCTATATGTTTGATAAGCTAAATTTCTAATTTATAAGATTTACTGTGACAGCTAAATTTGTCTTTTATACTTTGTTTTTTAAATATGACTAAATATATTTCCATTTAACGTTTCTAAGTAGTAGACATATTCGCTACATTCATCTTCGTAAGGAGCTATCCCCCATAATTCTCTAATGTTTGAGAGATGGTCGATGTTTCATGGCATATCAACTCTTCTGGGTCATTTAATACCAAATTTTGGTTTTATATATATATATATATATATATATATATATATATATATATATATATATATATATATATATATATATATAATTTAGTAAGGTCTTTTTATTTATTCATTTATTTATTTTTTTACATTTTTTAGTTTCTATGTTTCTTACGTGGTGTAAGCCGACAGACTAAAATCATTTAATTATCGATGGCTAAGACACAAATAAATAAAGTAATTAATTTGTTTGGTTATTTTGTTTAATGGTATATCAATCCTTATGAGCTATTTCAATTTCAATTTTTTTCTTTATATTTATGTCTGAGTTGTAAGTTAATAGTAGGTAATTTTTAGCGGGGGGTATATACTGATAGAAGCAATTTTCATTAAATTACTATTTTATTATTAGACTGGTAGATATAAATTTCATTAACTTGCAAATAGGTCTATTTGACCCAAAGATAGAACCCTAAATAATACAACTTCGGGTTAACGCTGATATAGGAGTAAAATCAATGAAGGTTTATTTATACTTACCAGAGCTCTAGAATTGGAACCGTACCGTTAGATGCCGTTTAACGTCATACCCAAAAGTTTTCGAAAAAGATTTTTAGGTTAATGATTTTTCATTGATTTCATGGCTATCAATAAATTAGAAGAAATAACTTCATGTGTAATAATAAACTTGTTGTTAACTCTCACCCACCACAGTCAATAACCTATATGATAAAAAGGGTAGGAAGCGCGTGGTGTAATGGTTAAAGTCATAGGAAATGGACTCGTCGCCCCGAGTTCAAATCCTGGACGTGCTAATTGTATTTCACTTAGCGCTAATACCCTTGGGAAAGGTATGAATTCTACTCTCTCTCTCTCCAGCTATGGGTAAATAGTAGGGCAGACTGGGCTCTTTAACCTTGGTTAGGCAACCGGTCTAGGAGAAGGAAAACTCTGAATTCAAACCTGTTAAACTCCGCTTAAGAAATTGACCTTGTGTCATATCCTGCTCGTGCGGAGGGGTTGGTAAATATATATATGATAAAAAGGGTTCGATCCAAGTAAGGGTCTAGGTGGGGTGTTGCAAGTCACGGAACGACTTAGTATCAAATTCACGGACGGTTCAGTTATTAGATCATGTCTTCAGGCATTACGCGCCACCAGGTACGGCCAATAGGTGGTTCCACTTTGGGGGGATCTCGATATATATATATATATATATATATATATATAGTTAGGGTTCGAATCACACACAAAGCGTCTTTCAGTCTATAACTCTGCTGATGAGGCATAATAGGCCGAAATGTACATACAGAGAATGACTTTTTCTCGATTTGTTTACGCTTTACATTTGATCAGATATATTCGCCTAATTCATTAATTATCAACTAATTAATTTTCAAATTAGGTATGACTTCAATTAAGAACATATTCTCCCAAAAATTGTCGGCAGAGCCATAGCAAACAAACTGTTTGCGTACTTTCATACTGTCGTGCAGCAAGTCTCCAAAAATGTAGGATATATCAGATTATAAACAAAACGAGAAATCTGGAAGACCAGCTAGTGTAACAGTTAGAATCCCCACCTGTCAGTTAGGCAGTTAGAGTTCGAAACATACATACATATATATGTATGTATATATACATGTACGCGCATTTGTTTAATATATATGTCTGTGTGTTGCATACGTACAGCACCACTTCGATATATCTGTGGCATCGTTAAGGCATTACTTCAACGTATGTAGTAATGTCATCTTCGTGAGCATGGCATTAATTCGAAGTTAGTGATTCTCTTTGGGGTTCGAATCGTCTCCGCAGCTAGGAGGGGTCTCGTATTGAATTCATCTTGTTCATCTACCTTTAGTCAACAACTGAGACATATTTTACCGTATAAGTTTTATTCCCCACTTCGATATATAACGAACTACAAGGTCGTGGTGGATGAGGAGAAGAGGCAGAAAGCCCATCTGCCCGAATGGGTAGTCTTAACAGGACTACCTAAACACACTCTATTCTCAACTGACTCCGAACACTCAAAATCGAACGACTTATATCCATTCTCTCTAAACCCGCGGACATTGATGTATACATATATCCCGCCTCCGTCCAGCCAAATACCTACATCTGCTGAAAACTCCTTCCTCGGTCAGAAAGCCTACGCATTTTCTTTACGGTCGGACACGTGTTTTGTTCCCCTTCGTCTTCCGAATCTATTGCTCACTAAAAACCTTAAGATCTAATCTAATGTGATCGCCTTTTGATCAATCTCAGATGGAACAAAGAGTGGTCAGCCACACTGTCTCCGTTCTTATCTGTATGTGGGATATACTTATTTATTTACTTGTTGATCCGCACTTAAGATTTTCCGTTGTTGTTTTTTTAATTTCTTTATTTCCGTTACCACATGCAACATTTGTACATGCCTATCTATATTTGTAAGGCGCATTGTGTAATGCTTACCGTCATAGGAAATAGACACGGCGAGACGAGTTCAAATTGTAGACGAGGCCGTTTTAATTTTACATTGCACTAATACCCTTAGGAAAGGTATGAATCCAACTATTCTACCTCCAGCTGTGGGTACATAGTAGAGCAGTTGTGCTCTTTAAGGCAAGCAGTCTAGGAGAAGAAAACTCTGAATTTAGAGTTGTTAACTCCAGAAATTAAACTTGTGTCACATACTACGTATACAGAAGGGTTAGTAAACATGTATAAATATTTGTGTAATTATGTAATCTAGATAAAGTATTATTCACCAAAATATCAGAATCAAATTCTGCTAATAACTATGTAGCGATATGTATATATTTACCAACCTCTCTGCATGAGCAGGATGTGAAACAATATCAGTTTCTTAAGCGGAGTTTAAACAGGTTTGAATTCAATATTTTCCTTCACCCGGACTGGTTGCCTAATCAAGTTTAAAGAGCCCCGTCTGTCGTACTATTTACCCATAGCTGGAGGGAGAGTAGTTGGATGCATACCTTTTCCAAGAGTATTAGTGTTATATGAAATGCATACAGCTTCGTCCAGTATTTGAACGCGAGTCAATTTCCTAGGAATGTAACTATTACAACCCACACCTCCATGTAGCGATATGTAGATGTCTTTATCCACTCGTGTTGACTTTTAAAGTAGAGTATTATTTAATACATTTTGTTTTGTCTTTCTTAGCATCGAAAAAATAACCACACCCAAATCACTGGTTTTAAAATATTCACCAAGTTCAGGTGAGTTAAACGATTGTTATTGCCAGGTGTCAAGATTTCTGGTTACTTGAATTAATTTCAGCTTATGATTACAATCCATGTGACGTTTTAATATTTTATGACAACAGCCATATTGTTTTCTGACAAAAAAAAAAGTTTTCACACAGAAAATTAGAATCTTATTTCAAAGCCAGGAAATCTGTTGAAGTAATTTAAAACGTGTGTATGCAGGAAAGTATTTAACACAAAAATAGATACTTCATTTCATATCACTAAAGATTTCGCAGATCAGATCATTAATAAATTAAAATTGGTCAAGTTTAAGACTTTTTTTTATATAATTCTTGGATTCCTTCGGCAAAAATGCTTTTATATACCAATTTTTAGAAGTAGTGGAGCTGTAGACTCATTTTACAGACAAAAATAGATTACAAAAAGTCGCCATTATTCGCGAATCCCCTTCAAATTTGGAGAGCTAAAAATCGAGATAACTCCGCTAATTTTGGAATTGGAAGCTTAAATATTTGGGAATGTATAACTTTAACATAGTTCATACCTGGACCAAATTTCATAATTGACATGGAATTACCCATATATATTCGATCTCGACTTCTAAAGACGTCTGGAATATATATTACATGAAATTAAATGTTTGTCTTATTTCTTTAATTTTTATTTTTTTCAATTTTAATGACTTTATTTGTATGAAATGATTTCGTGTGAAAATTTATATTAACAGAATTTAATTTAACTTTGCTTTTCTATTTCATTTCAAGTCATAGCTAACCTATGGTATGGATATTTGTGGAGCATGGTTTGTAATGTTTTTTGTCGTTGGAAATGCATATGGCAAACAGAGTTCAAATCCTAGACGAGGCTGTTTACATTTCACATAGTGGACAAGTATGAATTCAATCATTCTCCCTCCAGTTATGGTTCAATAGCGGGGTAGCCTGGACTCTTTAATCTTTGTATGGCAACCGGTGTATGATAGGGAAAACTCTGAATTAAAACCTATTAAACTTCCATTAAAAATTGACCTTGTGTTGGATTCTGTTCATAGCTTAGGGGTTGTGTAAATACATATGGTAAGCACTTTTATAAAGTTACGAATACACCGGTCTATATGGAATGAGAATTTCGAGTTCTAAAATAATTGTTTTTATAGTATTTAAAAACATTAATTATATACACAGGCGTATACGGAGAATATATCTTGGTAAATTAAAATCAATGAGTTCCCACGAGATCACCGAAGAGAAGCAGCAATGAGCCGTGTAATACTTAGATTGGTGTCCATTTAAACAATACCATGTACTGTAAGCAACCTTGAAAAATGACTTGATTCGGCATCAAATGACCCAAAGAGGGTTGATAAGCCGTAAAATAAATCATCCAACAACAAACTAAAATCACTGACAAGCGCCAAACATATGAATAATAGGATTATAATTTAACATTATACGATGGATTTCGTGAGGGGCTTGAGTTTTTCCCAGTTGTAGTTAACGTTACACAATTGAGCCTTCCACTTGCCTGCTTAAGACGACTGACTTGGGCGCTTTAAAATATAACCAAGAGAGTTTATTAATATCCGTTTCATGAAGAGAGAATCTAAATTAATTTAGGAATATACTACTTTATTATTCTGTTTTTAAAACGATCTTCTGTGTGGAAGGAAATACAGAAAGTGAATGCAAAGACTTGTTTTTTTTCCTCTCACGTATTTTATAAAGATGCCTCATAAACTTCGGCGTTTTCATAGATTCATCTACTCTTCTAGTCCCTTTACATGAGCCCATAAGCACAGCTGACTTCACTCTCCAATGCAACTTTCTGACTGATTATCGTCAGTCAACAATTCCTATTATATATTATATATATATATATATATATATATATAATATATATTATATATATATATATATATATAGGAATTGTTATAAAATTGTTAAACAGGAGATGTGTCTTTTGTGTAATTCAACATGCATAAATGAAAAAAAATGCTACACACACACACACACACACACATATATATATATATATATATATATATATATATATATATATATATATGAGAGAGATATGATGCATATAACACTGTTAATGATATAGTTTAGTAATATGTAGACTTTAGACGTATGCGTAAAATACCTATTTGTATACTGTACCGACGAGCGTCCGTTTCGGGAAATCCTGCATTGTCTCTGATGTTGAGCTAAACGCCTTGCGGTAATTAAAACTCTGAAGCAATGTTAAGGTCTATCAATAGGTTTATTAACCTCCGGGAAAAGGAACAACTGACAGGGAAATAAAATACAGTTTTACAAACATGTACATGGAATAATGTCCATATGTATTAACGGCGGCCTGGAGCACAATATAGCATACAGGGACGTTAGCTTAATAAATTACAGAGTAGCAGATAGCTATCTATACATATACAAAGGGCATTTGTTTGTATGTGTGTCCAAAAGAAACTATGAAAATAAAACAATCAATGACAATCTAAATATATATACACATTCACTATCGCCAGATCTTTCTTTTTGAGCAAAAATCATCTAGATTCAATTTATATTCGTGAAGATATTTCTTTTAAAAATAGCTTTTAAATGATAATGGCATGGAATTTTTTTTTTTTTTGCATTTAGTATATTAAATAAAATTTGTTTTTTTTTCTTTCGTGTCTAGATCAACGCAAGGTGTTTTTTTAATTGGGATTTTAACGGGGAATCCTGCGAGAATCCAATTCGAGATTCAATCATAATGGATCTGCGAGACTAACTTTTGTCCCCCCCCCCTTCTACCCAGGCGACGCCGGGTAGCCGCTTTTAGTTCAATATAGAGTACATCATTCAAAGGTAGAAATAACCCTAGTAAGTAAAAATATAAATTACATTCAAGTGCAGAGTTAACGAGCGTAATGCAGGCACGTACTTGTGAAAAACGGGTACTCTTAAACTGATGAATGTAGCTGAAATGTATTCTAGTTGTCATTCTGGCCGTCCGTAGTCCCCTTTGGGACGCAGAGATTCTCATACCGCCCAAGGAAATAATTCTGCCGGCTTTTATCTGTGCCTCAGTAGATGATGCAAATTTTCTTCACACCCACCAACGGCATTCAATTACTTCTGAGGTACTACATAATGTGCATGGGAACAGGTAACCCTGTGCCCCTAACATCGGGGAGAGAGACTATAACTGCTAGTACTAAAGTAAGTTAAAGTTAAATGCTACAATGTCAAATAATAACGTTAGTTCTATACTTGGAGAGGGAAAAGGTAATTCCTTTTACCGATTATGCTCAAAATATCGGAATTATTTGGAAGGATTAATATGATGACTACATGCTGGAGAAGGTACAGTTCTTTTTCCAGATGAAAGCACAGAACCAAAACCCCACCCCGAGACAATCTAAGACGGTATCTTAAAGAACAACGAATAGGGAATCTAATTTAATGTATAGCAGGACAAGTAAATAAAAATACCATATTTACCAAAGAAGAGCAGGATGTGACACAAGGTCAATTTCTCTAGTGGAGTTTAACAGGTTTGAATTCAGAGTTTCCCTTCTCCTAGACTGATTACCTAGTAATGGTTAAAGAGCCCACTCTGCCCTGCTATTTGCCCATAACTGGAGGGAGAATTAGATTCATAACTTTCCCAAGGGTATTAGCGTCATGTGAAATAGAAACAGCTTTTTTTCAAGGAATTGAACTCAGGTCGACAAGTCCATTTCCTACGACTCTAACCATTACACCACGCGCCTCCACATAAAAATACTATATATACTCGAGTATTATCATATACTATCAAGGACTATTTTTTTATCTTTTGCTGCAAGAAATTGCTGGTCTAGCAGTTAGCCTAGGTCTATCCCTGGCCAACTATTTACACAGAGAGTTTTCATCTTGCACAGAGAGCGACTCTTAATAAGTAAAGTCGGCGGACTGGCCTATTGTCGGCATCCGCTGGACAGCGAGGTTGTTTATCCCCTTTACCTTAGCACTAGATTAGACCCACAAATACCGTCAAATCCCTAATGCTTTACCACACAGATCAGATTAGCCAAGATGTGCTACCCAGGCTCTGCTTTGGCGAAGGCCGGTATCGAACCCGAAACTTTGCGATTCCTGGGCCAATTTTTTATGACCCGAGCTAAACCTGTCCCAGGGTAAAAATTAAGCCTCAAAGGGTCGCATAATACGCAAGTATATACAATATGTAAAATTCGAAAATAGTTTAAATACTTTCGAATAATTTATTTCCGGAAGAGAATTTTATTTTTACTTATTTATTTCTTATCCGAAATATAAACGCATGGAAGATTCATCTCATTGCACTTAGTAGAAAACGGTTTGATTTGTTTGTTTAACGACATATCAACCTTCGTGGGTTATTCAATGCCAGTGCCTTCTTTGTAGAATAACAATGATAATATTCACTCTATAGCTCTGGGATGAGGGGCTTCATACCTTTCCCAAGGGTATAAGTCCGAAGGTAAACGTATTAGCGCGACTGGAGTGAGTACTCGCCATGATCTCGTAGGCCACCACGTTAGCCATTACGCCTGAGACACTCCCCCAGGAAACAGTCAGGGTGAATCTATGATGCATCGAGCTTTCTAAAGTGAAAGGTAGCTGGAACGATTTTTCCTTACTCTCATGTACGCATAACGGCTGTCCTAATAATCTCGACTTTGTGTTACGTTTTTCCCTCATTTTTTTTAAATGAATATATATCACCTTGTGATAAAAATTTTTGAAGAGTGAAAATTTAAGTTTGCTGCCTAAAACAATTTGACATCAATAAATTTGAAATTAATAATTGATTCTCTTTGAATCCAGATGAGACAAGTTTTCGTCGATAATACTTGTCTGAGAATGTAAACCTAAATTTTTGCTGTCGAATATGTGAAACATTTTTCTCTTAGAGGTCAGATCGTTATCCTAATTCTTGAAATAAACTTTTTCCTTTGCATTAATATTACAAATTTTAAGACTTTTTATCTAATACCGTCATCACACTTCGATAAGTTTATTTGTGTATATATATATATATATATATATATATATATATATATATATATATATATATATATATCGCGTGTCTGATCAGTTAACCTCTAGGCCACTGTCAGCTGCCGTTTAAGGAGCGGTGTTTTAACTATTTTAAATACATATATCTGTGTATATACTTTACGGTCATCAGAGAGATCAAATCTGTAAACAGATGATTATTGCATTATTCTGGCGGTGAAAGTTTATTAAAGTCGCTCCTCAAGAGCTATACCGGGTTACGGTAACATATAATAAGTCATCCACAGACACCGTGTTTCGACGTTTCCCGTCTCATCAGACTGGCTAGACACAACAACTAACTCCGACCAGAAGCGAACCCCAACTGACTTTACGCCGGTCCGATCTGTTAACCTCTAGGCCATTAAAGCTGCCGTTTAAGGGGCGGTGTTTTAACTGTTTTAAATTCATACATCTGTGTATATACTTTACGATCACCAGAGAGATAAAATCTGTGGGGGTGTATATATATATATATATATATATATATATATATATATATATATTGTGGGGTGTATTATATGTGTTTGTGTACTATATATATGTATGTATGTGTGAGTGATTTATTTATATATATATATATATATATATATATATAATGTGTGTGTGTGTGTGTGTGTGCCAGCAGTAAACTACTGATATTTGAAACTTTAAATTTTGTAGAACTCTCTGCAACACGGTTAAATTTAATGTGTGATAATTCTGACAAAGTAGTGTCTTGCTTAGTCTAGCATACAGGCCTGAAATTGCTTTTGTAACTTATTGTTGCTAAGCAACCACCCATCTAAGTTCCGCGCGGGCTAATGGCTGCTTAACTTCGGTGATATAGCGGAAGCCGGTAATTTATTGATCGTAAATCGTAAAAAAAAAAGCATTTTAATTTGTTAGTGACTTGTAATTGTGTTTATACATTTTAAACTTATTATTCAAAGTGTTAAACTAATGGTAGCAAATCACCCTTTCACGCGGGGCTTCGAATACATTCGCGTGGGAACCACAAGGTTCCTGCTTCAATCCCGGCCCTCGCCAACTCAGTATATGAGTAGCACAGGGATCTGTGCAGTAAAGTGAGTAGCTGTTGGTAGGTGTGGTGCTCCACCTCAGATGCTAAAAACAATCTCCTTGGACTAGCGCTACTCCCTAGCAGTCTGGCTGATACCGACTTTAGGCCACACCACGACTAAATCACCTGCAGAGGTATTAAGACACCCCAAGTGATGTGTAGAGTATCTCTTCTACACAGTAACTCCAAGATCATCTCTGATGATCATATTATTGTAAGTTATTAGTCCTAACATTACAAATAGTTATAATTGTATATTAACTATTGACAAAGAATTTGGGATTGGCGAGCTGGTGTAGTGGTTAGAATCTGCGCCTGTCAGCTTGGCAGTCGAGGTTTCGAGTCACACACGGAGCAGTCTCCCATGTCTATAACCTTGCTGATGAGAACTAATAGGTCGAAATGTACATTCAGGGATTGATATTTTCTGGATCTGTTCAGCCTTACATTTGAACATATATGCCCGCCTAAATTCATTAATTATTAACTAATTAATTTTCAAAAATTTGGTATGACTTCAATTAAGCACATATCCTCCAAAAATACTAACTATTATAATTTATCTTAAACCTTATAACTAAGTGCAAACTGACTATTTTTAAATAGAAATAATTACTTGAAACATATAACCATTAGTATTAGATAGAAATATTTGGAAGCATACCAAAAATAATTTGTATCAAATAAGACATCAAGAATTCATAAATATGTAGGGTAGTCCACATGTAACACTACGCTCTCCTTGTCAGAATGGGGAGATTACGTGTCACATTGCTTACGTTACGGCTCTTACTTCTGATGGAGAGATGGGGTGTTAAAACTTATCTCTCTGGACGGGTAATACAACGTAAAGGCTGAAATCCTGGTTGCTGGGCTGCTGTTTGCTTACTAGCAGTTCTATTATGTCTGGAATCTGGAAACCATCTTGGGGTGTTGAGGGATATCTTGCCTTGTGCCATTTAGGGATTTTAGTAATAAGACAAGGTCACTTTTTTCCTCAAGAGAATTTTATTTCCCCAAAATCACAAATGGCGAGAGCAAGAAATTCATGTCTTGCTCTCTCATCTTCTTCTCCCAGACTTCATTCACACTCTGAACTCTCTCTCTCTCTCTCTCTCTCTCTCTCTCTCTCTCTCTCTCTCTCTCTCCCTTCTGCACGTCTCATTCAATCGTACAATTAAAGCATGCCATGTGTCTATGCTGAATCATCATTTAAACTTTTCCATTTTCCTCTAACTCAAAATTCTAGCTTAAAACTTTCCGTGCTAATTTACATATCAGGTTACTCTCATGCTTCCACGTCACCCCTATTACGTAACACACATGGTCGTAGTAACCAACCATTAATATATGCCAAAGACTGTTAACAACTACACAAAAATCTTAATACAAATGTTCAATGAACGCAATTCTCTAACCTCTATGCCTAAAATAATCCTAGTTGGATTGACATGCCCTTAAAATCAGCCAACTACTATAAGGGAAGCAAACTAGTTTTTAGAAGTGTATTTGTTTGACCCAAGACGAAGTTTAAATGGGACACATGGGCTACTTTAATGTTGGGTGATGTGCAGGTAGCGCACCAGTGCTAGCGCGTACTAACCCCGGCTCAATGTGACAAAGGCACATCGGGCCAGGGTAGTAAAAGCAGTTTTCATATATTTTAAAGGAATATACTTTATGAAAATTGATATGTAGTAAAGTCGGCCCTCCATGAGAACACATCACCGGCTCTGAAGCGAACCTCCCATGGACTGGTCCAAAAACCTGCTTAGATTCCGTTGGCATTCCCTTTTGTGCTACCCCTGACACAGGTCTATAAAGGCAGCCGTTACTTTTTTAGTTGACGGAGTAGGTGCTGCTTAGACCACTGGAATTACGCCGGGTAAAGTCTTAGTTTTGAGCCATGTATTAACATTTTAACAATTATTCTGAAAAGTACACATTTCCCTTATTTACTGTTTCGGTCGTTATATTCCCCGACCGCAATGAGGTATAATATGTATATTCACCAATCCCTCTCCACGAGCAGGATGTGACACAAGGTCAATTTCTTAAGCCTAGTTTAACAGGTTTGAATTACAGGTTTTCCTTCATCTGGACTGGTTGCCTAATTAACATTAAAGAGCCCAGTCCGCCCTACTATTTACCAATAACTAGAGGGAGAGTTGGATTCATGCCTTTCCCATGGGTATTAGCGTTATGTGAAATGTAAACAGCCTCGATAAGTCCATTTCCTACAACTCTAACCATTACGAGCCTCCATTGAGGTATTATATGTACCTGCTTAATTCTTCTGTTTTTTTTCTTCTTTTGAACACATAGCAAATATAGTGTCAATTTCTTTCTTTCTTTGATATGAAGTTTTTCTTAGATCTTTTCGCGTAATTATACGAGGGTTGTTCAAAAGGTTCTAAGCCCCATCGAGATATTTTTATAGCTCAAATCTGTTTTATTTGTGAGAGTCACAGTGGCGTAGTGGTGAACGTGCAGGACTGCGACATAGTAGTAAGCGTTCAGGCTGTTACATTCACATTCTATCTAATATCATTTGGAAAGATATGAACGCTCTCATTTTCCCAACTATGGGTTGAATAGTACTATTACTGTTTTTCTTCAAGTACTACTTTTGCATTAAAATCACACAAAGGTTGATATGCCATTATTTTGCATATCTATAAACTTAGTTTCTTTCGTGGGGTAATGGATAAGAAGCAAGTCTCGTAGATCCATTACAACGGGAATAGCTAGTTCTTGCTACCTTGTGTTAGATCTTACCCATTCCGAACGGGTTGGGTAAATACCTACATAGATTTTCACTACGGAGGTTCACGCCCAGATATATATTCACCAAACCCTCCGCACGAGCAGGATGTGACAAAAGGTCAATATCTTAAGCAGAGTTTAATAGGTTTGAATTCAGAATTTCCCTTCTACACTGGTTACCTAGCCATGGTTAAAGTGCCCAGTCGGTCCTGCTATTTACCTATAGCTGGAGGGGGATTGGATCCATACCAATCCCAAGGGTATTAGCACCATGTGAAATGCAAACAGCTTCGTCCAGGAATTGAAGTCGGGTCAACGAGTCCATTTCCAAGACTCTAACCATTACACCACCCGCCTCCAGATATGTTTCCTTACGACAAAGCGGGAATGAAGATTGTTTTTAAATATGTTCTACGTTGTCAAGTTTTTAATATTTTCATATATACTGTCAAACTTGAGTGGTTTAAACGGCACCTCATGTTGAGCAAGCTAAATTAGCAGACTATTGTTAGTGATGTTAGCTTCTTACTTAGAACCCATATACTTATGACCATGTGCCAGATCTAAGCTAAGCATAGTAAATACCTATTGATTTTAATTTCATGATTGTGACACCTTTTCATCTACATCTGACTTTCTATTTTTCACTCATTGTTTCTTGATATGCAGCAAAGAATTTTGTCTCACTTGGCATCCCTACTCCCCCTCCTCTCTCCCTTCCTCTCTCCCTCTCTCTCTCTCTCTCTCTCTCTCTCTCTATATATATATATATATATATATATATATATATATATATATATATATATATATTCTATAATATATTACCCCTTCTCCCTCACTAACACTCTCTTTCCATTCTCACAATTTCTCTCCCTCAAACTCCCTATCTATTTCGAATTCTCACCCTCTTTCTCTCCTTCTCTATATCTCTCCCTACATCTGTCCTATTCTATTCCTCTCTATTTCACTTCTCCCTTCTATATCTTCCACTTATCCTCTATATATTTCGTCTTATACTTTCCCTCTTTCCCTCCACATAGGTCATTTTTATTCTTCCACTTCATATCTCTCTTTGTTCTTCCCTGCACATATATATATATATATTTCCTTATTCCCCTGTATATATCTCCCTTTATCCTTATTCCTCCCTCTATATCGCCCTCCTTTTACTTTCCCCCCTTCTCTCTCTCTCTCTCTCTCTCTCTCTCCCATATATATTTTCCTTTGAACTCTATTTACTTGGGATTTTCTCACGCTTTTTCCTTCTTCGTATCTTCTTATCCTCACGTATTGTTCTTTTCCAATTCCTTCCTGTTCGATAATATTTTATAGGTTTCTAGATCAGGAAGCGTAACTGATTTCAACTAAGTGCTGTTTATCTGGCAGATATAACATTCTCACCGATATTACACTACATACCCACCAGAGAAAGACGTTATCGATGAAAGTTCACATATCTCCGCATAAACAAGAATAAAAAATGTCCCGTTCCCCACAACTTTGGCCACAAATGCGTCAAACTAATACATTCATTTTATTTCCTTTTTTTTGTTGTTTGTTTTATTTAGGAAATGGCGAGGTGTTACTCAGTTATCGGAAAGACAACGAAGCTTATTTCTTTTTTGTATTGTTTTTTATGTATCCTAAGAATCGCAAGAAACCAGGTTTGAAACTGGTCCCCACTAACTCTGCAAAAGAGTAGCACAGCTTCGTAATCTGATCTGTGAGCTGAATCATCTGGGAGAGCTGACAAAAATCTCCTTTGTTAAGCACTTGCGAGAAGGGGATAGTCTCCTTCGCTGATCTGTTGATACCGACAATAGTCCACTCCAGAAACTATTACTACTATCTGAAACAAAGGACACACTGTCTGAAGAGAAAAATCGAGAAAAAAAAGGACAGATATTACACGTTGATTCCAGCTGCAGGGCCGGGGAAATGAACACTAATCATGGACAATACCACCCAAAAAACAAAAACAAAGTATCGATTCAATTTTTAAAAGAATCATAATAAATGTTATCGTACGTTATCTATATGCATATACTATATGGTTAAAGTCATAGGAAATGGACTCGTCGCTCTGAGTTCAAATCCTGGACGGGGTAATTGCATTTTCACTTAGCGCTAATACCCTTGTGAAAGGTATGAATCCTACTCTCCCTCCAGCTATGGGCAAATAGTAGGGCAGACTGGGCTCTTTAACCTTGGTTACGCAACCGGTCTAGGAGAAGGAAAACTCTGAATTCAAACCTGGTAAACTCCGCTTAAGAAATTGACCTTTTGTCTCATCCTGCTCGTGTTGAGTGGTTGGTAAATATATATACTATATGCGTTTATATCGAAAACTTACCCTGAGTTCAAGAATTAATGCGTGCTTGCGAATCTGTGATAGATTGTCGGAATATACAAGAGCGCCACCTATCAATACGCCAATAGACTAATAGTCGTAATGTTAAGTATCGGTTATCTATAAAGTTGCCTTTTTTCCCCTGCTCTCACCCCTCGTCTGAATTGCTTCACACAAATCTACTGATGTGTATGCTTACTATCTTACCGGCAGCCGTTTATACAAAGTTATTCACTTAAGGAATCTCCGATAAGACAGATCACTATGGACTGAGTTCGAAAGAAAAGGTCTGAATTATGCACCTGCCCGCTCAATAGCAGTCTATCGTCCTTCGCTGGTCTTTAGCAAGCAACAAAGTACGCATGCGCAGCGAAGCGTATCAGGTTTTTTCGTAAATCTTCTTCTCAATGAAGCAGTGACGTCAATAGTTTTTCATTTGCTTTATTGGGGAAAATTCATTCAAGAGGATGACGTCTATAACATAACAGTAGCTGAATTGAACTCGGAAGTCTAGAGTAAATGAAGTTATACAAGCACACATGGAACAAATCGTTTGCGTTAGAAAAACAACGTTAAACGCAACAGGGAACGTAAATCGAAACACAGTATCGATTATCAAACAGAAATACTGACGTATACTCATCTTTTTTTTTAAAAAAGAAGATTTCCAAAACCCTGGTGTGTTGAAAAACTGATGAAAATTCAAGTCGGAAATGTACATCAGAGTTGGTTGGCAATATGGAGAAATAGGACTGAGCACTGTGATTTACGTGGGAATA
Organism: Doryteuthis pealeii; assembly: GCA_023376005.1. Lineage (NCBI taxonomy): Eukaryota > Metazoa > Mollusca > Cephalopoda > Myopsida > Loliginidae > Doryteuthis > Doryteuthis pealeii. The sequence goes on along the minus strand of CM042140.1, from coordinate 77,797,126 downwards.
ATTTAAGATGTACATGGTAAAAGAAATAAAAGTAAAGAAGGAAAGAGAAAAAAAGGATAGAGTAAGAAACAGAAAATAATATACGATGGCCCCTTGACTTACGTTTATCTCAAATTACGAGTGTTCTAAGTTACGAGCTGTCATTCGGTCGTATTTTGCTTTGTGTTGACATCTAAAATATAAGGTACGAGTGAGTTCCAGATATGTTAATAAGTCCAATAAACATTTAAGTTTTCAAATTCATTACGCTAAAGAAAAATATTATATATAAGAAAATAAACTTTCTCCTCAAAGTAGTAACGCATCTTAGTGAGCTGACAGTAGGTGTGGCGCTCAACTCGGCAAAATAATCTCTCTGGTCAAGAGCTAGTGAAAAGGAGATACAATCCTTCATTGTTGGGCTGGTATCACCAATTGTCCGGTGACCTTATTTTACAGTACATAATTCATTACATTCGATTTTATTATACTTTTATTCAAAACAGAGCTATTTGTCTTATTTTAGAAAAAAACATAACAAATGAAACTAATGGTTGGATGAGCTGGAACATATTAAAGGCATTTCAGTTTTTTCAAGTGGGAAAATTGATTTGATTTACGAGGAAACTAAATTACGATCGGAACGAATAAGATTAGTTAGTAAGTCAAGGAAATATGTATATATATATTTAACAACCTCTCTGAATGAGCAAGATGTGACACAAGGTCAATGTTTTAGTGGATTTTTAACAAGTTTGAATTTGTTTTTTCTTGTCCTCTATCGGATGCCATACCAAGGTTAAAGAGCCCAGACTCCACTGCTATGTACACATAACTAGATATAGAATACTTGGATACAAACCTTTCCCAATGGTAGGGCATCCCATCGTGGTGTAATGGTTCGAAAGTTTGTCTCACAGATTCATTTCTACTGAATAGCGAATTCGATCATTATTGGATGTCCTATACTTGCAACCTTGTGGCCCATCCTATCCATGGCGAACGGGTATTAACGATATGTGAAATGCAAACAGCCTCGTCCAGGATTTTAACTTAGGTCACCGTTTCCATCTCCTACAACCGTAACCATTGCACCACAAAATAATATAAGAGAGAATTTAATAAGCTGAATTTACGTGCAAAGAAATCATCATTAAATAGGAATCGTTAATTTAAAACATGATTGCGCATAACGTAAATTTGTATTGGATAGAAATAATTCAAAATATAAATTGTGAAAAAAACTTTTAAGAAACCGTTGCGTAAAAATATAAATATGAACGCAAATTCCTAGCTTTTCGGCGTATGATAACCCAAGAATAATTTACATGCCATTAAAAGCAATCAAGTGTAATCTATACATATATAAAGGGCAGTGGCATGTATGTACGGAAGAAACAACGAAGATAAAACAATTAACAACAAAGTATATATATATATATATATATATATATATATATATATATATATATATATATATATATATATATATATATTAAATATCAGCGGTTCTTGGTTTTTGTGCAAAATTATGCAAAATTATGAAGATTTGATTTATATGTGAATATATTGGAAAATTAAAATATACATAGAAATAGCATTGAAATTCTACTTAAAACTGTCCAATATTTGTAAATCTCACCGAGGAGAGACTGGGTAATTACTTTTAGTATTTATATATATGTGTGTTGACGTCGAAAATATGAGGAAATTGAACGAAGCAGTGTGATTTACGGGAGAACAGTTTAAGAGGCACCTATAAGAAAAATAAAATAAAATAATTGATATAGAGAAAATGAAATAAAGATCAGAAACAAATATAAAAAGAATAGAAGGGAAAAGTTTAATTCAAGTATGACACTCCCCCTGAAAGTGGGGCCATATTCAAAGGCGAACTGGGTATGAAACTGAACTTCATATGATTGGTGAGGCACTGATTCTGGAACACTGCACATGGTGGAGTACTTATTTATTGTCATTACTCCCAGGTTCATTCTGAACCGCAATACTAGTTCGTTAGACAACCTAAGTAGGTTCCAAGATGAGGGTTCAATCAAAAGTACTCTAAACACATTGATATACTGCTCAGTATGATATTGGCATCATCTTGTAGGCCGACAGCATATTCTACAGACACCCATATGAGAAATGGTTGATTAACACTAGGTCTGGCCTTGTAGAAGGAATTGGGTGATCTGTTTCTATTTCAAAATCTCAAATAACTTGATGGGTTTCATTTTCTATGACGCATTCTGATTTGTGCATAAACACACACACATATATACAACAAACCATACTCTGATATTTACACACCGTCGGATTTATTTCTATTTCCCCTGATATATATATGGGAGGGTGTGTGATTAAAAGTTGAGGAATAAGTGTATAAAACACAAACAATTTCATTCAATTAATGTTTGTGTTTAATCTACTTTTATTCCTCAGATTTAATCACATTTTGTTGTATTTTACCCAATCTGTTATTTTTTCATGTATATATATATATATATAATGTATGTGTGTATATATATATGTATATATATAATGTTAGTCTGATCACATTTTGATCTTCTGCACAACTGCAAATGAATCATCTCTCCCGTCCAGTCGTGTCATTTTATAATGATAATTTCTTTAGTTTATCTTCTGAATTTTCCGTGTAGTTATTTTTCTTCCCATTTCATTATTATTTTTATTATGACTTGACCACACGTATCCCAATAGAAACTGATTCATGGTCAAGAAAATTATCACTTAAACAACTAAATTATTTAAACAAAAAAAAACCGTTTCCAATGATGTCTGGTCACGTTTTAAAAACAACTGTCCATGAGAATTTATTTGTGTTTTAATTGCAATTCCCACACCCAACAGTCAAGAAAAATTATAAGCGGTTTGCATAAACATCATAGTAATTAGTTGCACACTCCAAATTTGTCTTCGAGCAATTAAAAATGGTGTGACTTCTTTTCATTTGAATGAAATTTTCTTTTTCAGTTTGTTCATTTATTTATTTATCTATTTATGAATTTTTTAGGTTTATTGCAATTTTTGTTATTCGATTTTTTGGGGAGGGGCTAGTATTTTTATTTTTATTTTTAAATGAAATTAAAATGATTTAAATGATCAAGAATGCTTGATACGGCTATTCAGGAGGCGGATATGTTCAATTTTAGAGACGCTCAAAAAGTAATGCTTCCAGTTTGGTCGATAACTACAACACTGATAAGAACATCATTGGATAGGGAAAGTTTTCAGCTATAAGAAATTTTTCCATATTATCATTGCCAGTATTTGAGCATGATTGCAAGCGATGAAGACACTGTATGTTGCCATCAATAGATCTGCATTCATCGAAAAACACTCACTATATATATGAGTGTGTATAACACACACACCCACACACACACATATATATATATATATATATATATATATATATATATTTGGGGGTGCGGTTATATGTGTACATAGATATATTTATGTATGTGGGGGTGCCTGTGCATATATATTTATATATATAGTGGTATGTTGTATACATATATATGTGTGTGCGTATATGTATGTTGCATATGTGTGTGCGTATTGTATGTTGCATATTTGTGTGTGTGTATATGTATGTTGCATATTTATGTGTGTATGTATGTTGTATATATGTGTTTGTGTATCTGAGAGTTCGTGTGTGTGTATCTGTATCTGAGAGTTCCTGTGTGTGTGTGTGTGTATCTGTATCTGAGTTCCTGTGTGTGTGTGTGTGTGTCTGTATCTGAGAGTTCCTGTGTGTGTGTGTGTCTGTATCTGAGAGTTCCTGTGTGTGTGTGTGTGTGTCTGTATCTGAGAGTTCCTGTGTGTGTGTGTGTGTGTCTGTATCTGAGAGTTCCTGTGTGTGTTGTGTCTGTATCTAAGAGTTCCTGTGTGTGTGTGTGTGTGTGTGTGTGTGTGTCTGTATCTGAGAGTTCCTGTGTGTGTGTGTGTGTGTGTGTGTGTCTGTATCTGAGAGTTCCTGTGTGTGTGTGTCTTTATCTGAGAGTTCCAGTGTGCGTATGTGGGGTTATCTGAGTGTGTGTGTGTGTGTATCTGAGTGTTCCTGTGTGTATGTGTGTGTGTATCCCTGTGTGTATGTGTGTGTGTATCTGAGTGTTCATATATGTGTGATTGTGTGTGTGAATATGTGTATATATCTGTATTTGCATTTATGTGTATACATATATATAATGTGTAAATTATATATATATATATATATATATATATATATATATATATGTTTGTATTTATGAGTGTATACATATATATATATCGGTCTTTCTATATGTGTATTTATATAAATATATATATATATATGTGTGTGTGTGTGCACCTATGTTCGTTGTGCATATATTTATGAGTGTGTGTGTGTTTGGGCATATCTGTACGTTTCTCTGTGTGTGTTTGTTTGTGAGTGCGTGCGTGTGTGCGTATATATATGCTTTTTGTGTGTATTCGTATATATATATATATATATATATATATATATATATATAGTGTGTGTGTGTGTGTGTGTGTGTGTGTGTGTGTGCATGAGTTGTTTGTTTTATGGCAGATCAGTAATTTGCCGAATCAATAATTTTGATAAACAAAAAACTCGGGAACCAATGCTTTCAGTGTCACTTCACTGTAATGTTTGGGTGTGTAAATGTGTATGAGTGTCTATATGTGTACGAGTGTGTGTGTATTATATATATATATATATATATATATATATATATATATATATATATATATATATGTGTGTGTGTGTGTGTTTATGCATGTTTTTGAGTATTACAAATGTTTGAAATCTCTCAAATTAATTACCTTTCTAAAAACATTTTAATATTTTCTCTGGAGTTAATCAGTGGTGTTTCTCAAAGTAGATGCCGATTAATTCCTAATTACATAGTAATTACCTTATTCTCAGTCGCTAGAGTGTCAGACTAGGAACCACAAGATTCCGAGTTCGATACCAACCCTCAGCAACTCCCTTGCTGTTTGGCTGACGACTATGAAATAGCTATTCTAAGTCATTCTCGTGTACAGTCCGACCCTTGATTTATAGTTATGAAAAATGTGTAGTATCATTTTTTAAAGGTTTACCTCTTTATTATTTTTTCGTCTGGATTTCTACCTTACAGTTTATTTTTCTAAGAATTACATCTAGAAAATTCGACCAATACATGAGTATATACGACACTGAGTCAATAAATTAAATCATGAATGGACACAAAATCAAGGCAGACGGTGTGGATCAAAGTCACTATACAAATAATTGTTTGACCTATCTTCTGTCTCGGACGCTCCTCAGAGTTGTACATTACCCCCTTTGTTTGAATGTGTGTCAAAGAACGGTTAAAAAAGAGTTAAATTTCGCAGACAGCATTTCCGATGCCATTATATTGTACTTTAGATCTTCGTGGTTTTTACGACATTTAGTCAAACTTGCACAAAACGAATCGCTAACAAAGATCTTTGGGGAGCAAATAAAGAATTCGATAAGAGATCTCTTCGTGAATAAACGACATCTTGGTTTCGAGAAAATTAAGATTGTAGTCGCCAAGCAACCCATTTAAGCTGTTTCGAAATGGTAAAATTACCAATTTTGAAAGCGATAACATAGGGTCTCCTCATGAATTATGAGAGACTTGTATTGACCAGTGAGTCCGTGACGTACAAAAACAATCTCCAATGAGATTATAAAACAATGTTGAAAGAAGTAGAATATAAATTCGAAGGAATTCGCTTTGTTATCAGATGGTTTGGTGTATCTATGCTTTTTTGACAAAATTACGAGAGAGCACTTGAAATATTTGTAGCTGTCAGAATGGTAACATCAACATCTCTTACGTTCCACGAACAGTTTGTCGGTGCCAGAGTCCCTCAAGAATTGCAAATCTCTCCTTGCAAAATATAATGCTACCGAACATCCTTTACAGCCAGCTTACAAATGCCCTTACAAGGTTGTGTAACGTAGAAATACACATTTTATATTAATGTTTGTTTGTGTATATATATATAATATATATATATATATATATATATATATAAGATTGTTCCTGTATATATGTGTGGTGTGTGGACAGAGATGTTTATGCATGCATCAGTCGGTAGAGCGTTGGGCTAGAAACCACAAGGTTCCTAGTTCAATACCGGTCCTCGCCAACTCAGCGTATGAGTAGCACAGGGATCTGTGCGGTAAAGTACGGAGCTGATGGTAGGTGTGGCACTCCACCTCAGACGCCAAAACAATCTCCTTTGTCTAGCGCTAGTGAAAAGGTGATAGACTCCCTCGCTAACTGGCTGATACCGACTTTAGGCCACCTCCGACGACTTTACTTACAGATATCTATGGTGTGTGTACACAGATGTTTATGCATGCGTATGCGTGTATACATATGTATAATTGTATATATGCATACGCACACAAACATGTGTGTATGCCAATATGTAGATTACCTGATGTTATGCCAATCAATCGGTTTTATCGTTATTACATTGTGCATTCCATTATTTCGAACTCGGTTTAATGTTCAATTATTTCAGGTAATTTAACCAAACCCGTTTATATTCTACTATTTCTTTCTCTTACATTCGCAACTCCTTTAACCACAACTATGAATTTACCAAGCCACTTTTGAGATCTGAGAGTCGAGAGATATTTAGCTTATTTCGCTTTTAGCTATAATCTACCTGTATCTGATAATTTTAATTTCTGGGTTAATAGGTATTTAAAAATTACGTTTAACTATTTTGAGCAGTAATATGATTTATTGGTTAGAATTAGGAGGCGGAATTCGTTTGATCTTGAGTGTTATGGCTAAATTCTAAATTCAACGCTTATTTACAACGGCACAAATTACAAAGATCATGAGTGCCGACTCCTGTGATGTAAGTTTCATTACCTATTAGTTGTTGTCGTCTTTTTTTAAATTGCGGTGATCTGGTAGTCTAAGTAAAAACAGTTGTAGCTCTCCAATTCAGAGGATTGTTGAGTTCAGTTTTTCCAAGTTTGGTTCGAGTGATTCCTGTTTTCTAAAGAGAAACAGATGCCACAAGTGATATTATGAAAATCAACTGGGAAAAATATCAAGACTATGTTAATAGGAATAATGAACAAGTACTTACCGTTTGAAATATTAATAATAAAGGTAGATCTATGGAAGTATTGACATGTTCAATTATTTTCTCTTTCCCTATCTGTCCAATATAAAGTTGCTATAAGGACTTCTACATCATCAGCAAAAAAGCATATTCTTAGAATGTTTAACCAAAATTACGTGATCATATTCATTGGCCCGACTCCAATTCGCTGTCGGGTGATTCCATGTCAAATCATCCAGAGAAAAGTATAATTGTCACCCACCCCTTCAATTTTTCTGAATTTTTTCCCCTGTGCGGACTGTGTTAACGTTAGATAATCTCCAAAATTTGAGCTTCCAATTCTAAAAATTGGCGAAGTTATGCCGATTTTTATTTCTCCAAATTTGGCGGGGTTGACGAAAAATAGCGACTTTTTGTAATCTCTTTGTGTCTGTAAAATGAGTTCTAGACCTTCCCTACTCCTAAAAATTGGTATATAGAAGCATTTTTGCCCAAGGAGTCCAAAAATGCTATCCGAAATGTCTTACAGTTAACTTAATTAATGATTTCTGATTTTTCATAGCAAGATCAATATCCCGATATGGCACTGCCATATAACAATTTTTTTCTACTATTATTTCACATATATTGAACAATATTTGTACCAAAAAGATAGTTTGATATTTGCTCAGAACCGAACCTACAGCATCTGTTAAAATTCTGCAAATCAGAAATCATTAATAGCTTAAAATTGGTTAACTGTAAGACTTTTTGAATAGCCTTTTTGGATTCCTTTGGATAAAATGCTTTTATAAACCAATTTTTAGGAGTCTAGGAAGGTCTAGAACTCATTTTACAGAAAAAAATAGATTACGAAAAGTCGCCATTTTTCGCGAACTGCCACCCAAATTTGGAGAGTTATGTCTATTTTTAGAATCGTCATAACTCTGCCAATTTTTGGAATTAGAAAATCAAATTTGGGGGATTGTCTAACTTTAAGATAGTCCACATGGACAAAAGTTCAGAACGATTAATGTGCAAAATTTTAACAAACTTTTGCAAAATATTGTAGCTTCGGTTCTGAGCAAATATCAAACTATCCTTTTGGTACAAATAATGTTCAGTATATGTGAAATAGAGAAAATCCTTAGGAGAAACCAAAACGGATTCCGCAGAAATCGATCCACAACCTCTCAGATCCTGACTATTCGACGGATCATAGGAGTACGAGCAAAGAATCTAGAGACAACCCTACTATTCGTAGATTTCTCCAAGGCATTTGATTCCATACATAGATGCTCTAATATACTGTAAACTACATACATTCTATGTACTGAAGAGGCATGAAATGCCGAAACACGTGTCTGTGGATGACTTATTAATATATGCTCCCATAGATTTGGTAATGAGCTCTCTAATTGGTAATTTAAATTAACTCTCACTACTAAGCAAATAAGCAATGATCATTTCTCCGGAAATTTGATCTCTCAGTGACTGTAAACTACATAAATTCTATGTACTTAATAGTTTAAAAACACCAGTCCCCGCATCAGCTGTCAGTGAGCGAGGGGATACGATATCGGACTACCATGCGGCCAGTCTGAGTTCGACCCTAGCCTAACGATATTTGTGTCTAGCCACACTGAAGAGGCATGAAATGCCGAAACACGTATCTGCGTATGACTTATATATATATATATATATATATATATATATATATATAATGCGTGTGTGTGTGTGCGCTCATGTGACATGTCCACCCTTCTTTATAAAGGAAGATATAATGATCTTTGAATTCATGCAGATATTATGAGTAATATACGAAATCGAAGATAGCTGAGATAAAGTGATGATGTCTCTGCATCAAGACGTTTCCCTGACCAGTAAGTGTAGTATTTTAAGACAATGATTATGAAGGCAGTCTCGACACCTTTTGAACGAAATGTTTCGCTGAAACATAGGATTTTAAAAATGTTACAAGTTTCAAGCTTATTAAACCTAGCTCTGAGAGTTGTATTCTTTTCTTTCTTTCTTTCTTTTTCTTTTTTTTTTCTAAACTGAAATTTCAAGGTTACTATGAGAGGGCTTTGAGGACCCGCGTAGAAATACAACGGCGCATCTTCTCACCATATCAAAAGGGGAATTTGAAAAGATTTTCAACTTAATTAAATCTTACTGGAATAAGTGGATTTAATGCAAAGAGATGTTTTTTTAGAACATTTAACGTTTAATTTATTGTTTATCTGTTTTGCTAAATCCAGTTTTATTCTCTTTACGATTTTAATAGAATCTATTTTTCATTTCCACACAAGTAGCCAAATATCAAATCACTCTTACTTTCATAAATAAGTGTTTAGTGACGAAAACATGCATAACCATATATATCGCCCGATATCTTAGCTAATAAAATGAATACTGACACACATAAGCACACAAACACACACCTCCTGCGTTATACTATAATGAAATAGTCTTTAGTGTCATATAAAACGACATCGTTTGGTCAATATGTTTTTATAATGATCACCTTTATGTCATTATAAAATGATCAGTCGTATCGATTTTATTATTGTATCTATATCCCTTACAATATATATATATATATATATATATATATATATATATATATATATATATGATATGAAGACCTAGAGTCCTAATTTTCTATTATTTCTTTAGTAGATATAACATTTCTAAATTTGAGCATCCTAAATATAGCAGGTAGTTAAATGATTTTAATTTTAAACATTACAATTTTGACCAGTATAAAAATTCGTATTTTTCTTATCTTAATTTTTTTTTTATCAATACAACATTGAACTTTTATTCTCTTTTCATAAGAATGTTAAGCAGTCTGGCGTTACACGAATTAAACTGAAGATAAAGCGGTTATATGATCATAGTTTAAACGATACAAGCCGATGTAATTGGTATAGCGTTTCTTAACTAATTCCTTTTTAAGTTTTTATCTGAACATTTTTTTCCTTGTTGTAGCAATGGATAAATTCAGAAAAAACATAAGTAGAAAAAAGGGGGGAATAAAATTTTGAAAAATATAAATGAATAAAATAAAATAAAAATTACATTAAATATATGAAATGAAATAATGAAAAATAAAAACAAAACAAAACTTTAAAATTAGTAAGAAAAATAGACCTCAGAATTTTGTAATAATATAGGGATAACATTAATTTTTCTTTCCAAGGCTCGTAATACGTTTCGATGAGGAAAAAAGTGTCAATGTCCCTGTAGACCACTTAAATAGACCGTGCCGCGCATTTGACTTGTTTACAACAGCTAATCTGGTGCTCGGTAGAGTTTTACACATTAAAAATCAATAAAAACCAAATGTATTTTAACGTTTCAAAGATCGTAGGTGGACCAGAGTCTGATCATCTCTGATAGGGTCAGCCTGGTGAGGGTAGTATGAAAAACACGAAACTTCCCAGTGACCCAAGTTATAACATCACTGATAAAACCTACCAGCGTAGTAATGAGCTTATATATATGCTTGCACGCATTAGCTAAGATATATAACGAAGTGCATTTATATTTTACCTGACACGTGGTCTAATGTTTATCGTCCTAGAAATGTATTCTGTTGTCCGAGTTTAAATTTTAGTGTTTGATTTTTTTTATGTTACGCCAACTGCTATTGGTGATTTTATGTCGAAATTGTATATTTTGTTATTATTGTGATTATAGAATGGTTGTTGTGTTTTGAAACTCTTTTTAGAGATTCTACTGATTTGTTTAGAGAAATTGGTGGTATTGTTAGTTCTATTAAGATTTCCCTTGTAGTTGTTGGTCCTAATGGGGAGATTTTATGATTTATGCTCTATAATTTGCTGAATATGATTGAAATATTCAGGAAAATTCTGGGCGAAGCTGTTTTAATTTCACTTAGGACTAATGCACTTGATAAAATTATGAATCCGTCTATTTTCCCTGCAGATGTAAGTAAATAGAGCAACCCTGGCTCTTTAGCCTAGGTACAGCAATCAATGTAGAAGAAGTAATATTCTCAATTCAAACTACCAGTACTCCATTGTAAAATTTTCCCTGTGTGGCATTCTGACCGTAGCAGAGGTTTTAGGTAAATACATATTTTCCGTCCGCATATATATATATATATATATGTGTGTGTGTGTGTGTGAATATGGAAATATATTAGATATCATCGGATTCATTGTTGCAGATATCACGTTTACATTATTAATGTACGTCTGGCTTCTTTTGCTGGAGCCTTTCGATCTTAAATCTGCCATGCAGCCAACGGCGATTTCAATAAACAGCTTACCTATCCCGTGATGAGAATTTATCAAACTTCATTCATTTCTTGTTTACTTTTTTGTCTTCTTTTTTTCATTGTTCTTAGTGTTGTCATAACGTATCTTAGCTTTGTATATTGTTTCATGGGTTGATGATTTCAAGATAAATACTCGGACTTTTATGTATTCGCCATCGTATCATATAATAATCAGACAGTCGGTTATTACAATGTCAATGAAGATTTATACAATTCACTTTCTTTTTCTCTTATCCGATTGTTATTCTTGTTGCATAGCGCGTCGTCACTGTACTAAATTGCAATAGTTTTATCTTCGTTGTAAGGGATGACAATAACACCAAAGTTATCCTCCAGAAGTTTATTGAAATAAATTCAAGCTTCTTAACTTCGAGAGAGAGGGTCAGTTTAATTAATATATTCAGTCTTTAGACTTTCGGTCCTTTGATTAAATTTCTGGGCGACAAGCTTTTTCAGTTGGTAAATATTAACGCTAGCTTTTCCGACACCAACTACACGAGGTCCCGCTCGGCCGACTACTGATCCCGATCACCTCACTCTCTCTCTCCGCGTGACTGCCTCCGGGACTAACTGACGACCGACCTGTCTGAAGCCCTCGGTTCTTTTTATATTCATAGCTACTCCCACGTATTTTTATCTCTTGATCTGATAACGGGCAGGTGTTAAACTTCTTTGTTTAATAAAACCGGGAATTCATATTTCCCTTTGTACAATATATAACATTCTGTCTGTCTCCCTTTTCTTTCTTTTTTCATATTCATTTACTACTTTCTTTCTTTCTGTAATTCTTTTTTCTTTCGGCGCTGTAAACTATTGGATCCTCTTGAAGGTCAAGTGAAAGCAAGCCTGTCCAGAACATGTTTCCACAATATTGTCATTTATATAGCTTTTCCCATTATAATTTTTCTTAAAATATTAACATCTTGAAGTATAGGGTGTATACTATATATATTCAAGATACTGACACCCCCTACATAGTCTTATAGAGAAATTATTGAAGTTGATTAAGGCTTTCAGCAGCACCATGTGTTACTGTTACATATTATATCTGGTAGCATGGATTATTGACAATATCGTGTAGCAAGAATACAAAGAGCCCAAATGGAAAATTACAGACCGTTGAGAAACTTTGACCTCGGAGGCGGTAAACCCGCAAATCACGTGAGAACTAGTTAGGTCTTAAGTCGATAGCCAGATACTGGGTGAAACAGACGTGTTTCGGTCGGCTGTCATCTCCGCTGGATGAGTTAATTACAAAAGGCAAATAAAGCTTTGAAAAGCAACAAGCGTTATTGATTAATTAAGCATGGCTTAGAAATGAAGAACCAACTAGTAAAGATGAAACAGCCAGACAAAAGAAAGTAGCAACAAGTATGTAGACATCACAGCCGAAGTAGAAAAACGAAGAAGTGGAGTCCAACATGGCTGCTAGGCGAAGAACAGCAAGTAAGTTATATATGTATCTATGTAAAATGAAAATTGAAGTGAATCCGACGGTATGTTGAAAAAAAAGCAATAAATGAAAGAAAGTATATCATGGATAAAATAGGATATTTTAATCAATTTTACTTACACTTGTTTCGGTCAGGAGTTTATCCATGTGTACATTAACCACCAACAAATCATACATACGCATAATTTCTTTTTTTTTTTTTAAATCCCTCATGCTTTGAAAATTAAAATTCCACAAAACTTTATTCCAGCCATCATCTCTCCGCTTCAAAATCCGTCGCATGCGACATGACGTCATTATAACCGTCTTTCCCGTCCGCGTTTGAACACTCTCTTCACGTGATTTTTAAAGAGTTCTTTTTTCGAACCTTTCAAAAATTCTCCGCTTTCCAACGAATTTCATTTTTTTTAAATAAGGATTTACTCTGAGGAAGGTCGTATCTTCTTTGTGTGCAAAACATTTCTACATTTTTTTTCTATTATCTATGATTATTTTTTCATTTCATTTGGTTATTTAAAAATAATAATAGATTGAATAATGTACACACAGATAAACTCCTGACCGAAACACGTGTAAGTAAAATTGATTAAAATATCCTATTTTATCCATTCTATACTTTCTTTCCTTTATTTCCTTTTTCAACATATGTATCTGTCTATATCTCTCTGTAATACTCTCTACTTTCTCTCTCTATTACACGAAATCTTGTTATGTATCTGACGAGAAAGCGGTACATAACATTACATTGTCAGTCAGGTCCCCAAAAACTATTGAGAAGGCATTTTATGTGCTAGATTTAAGCAAAATGGATTCTCTCATTATCATGCAACAAACAGCATTTTAGTGCACATTTTGGGACATCACTGCTGACTGGATATCAGTGTACATAAATAACAATATCAGCAGCAAAGCACTGCCAGTGATTGGACAATAGGTTGGTCACATGATTATCGCCGAGTCTATTTGGTATCAGAAATTTGAGACAACATGATGTTTGGGTAAAACTAAAAGTTCTGTAAGACTTTTTCCCGTTCTTTCTTATTTACTCCCAACGCAAATCTTCTTTCATTCCTTTTTATTTATTCCGTATATCTCCCTTCCCACACACACACACACTTATTTACTTTCCACAAGTCTCGTCATTCCTTTTTACTTACTGTCCGTACGCCTATTTTTCCCCGTCTTACTTACTCACCGTACGTCTCTTCATTCACCCCTTCTTATTTATTGTCCCTAAGTTTCCTTTTTCCTTCCATAATTCAATTCTTTCTTTATTTCTGTATTTCTTCTTCTTTCTGCAATTCTTTCCAGATGTCTCTTCTTTCATTCCTTTGTACTTACTGTATTTACGTCTATTTGTCCACACCTTACTTACTAGCCGTACATCTCTTCTTTTATTTATTCTTATTTATTGTCCGTATGTGTGTTTTTTTTATTCATTCCTTAATCTAATACTTTCTTTCTTTCTGTATTTCTTCCTTCTTAAGTCGCTTATTTCATTCCTTATTAAGTCCCTTCTTTCATTCCTTCTTAAGTCCCTTCTTTCATTCCTTCTTAAGTCCCTTCTTTCATTCCTTCTTATTTACTGTCCGTACATTTCTTCTTTCTTTGACTCTTTTGAGATGCTAAAATACGGGATGATGAACAGCCCACCAGAACAAAACTTAGTAAGAAAATGTTCTACCGTTTTTCATTTGCCCTTCTTAAGCGTAAATGTGCTAATAAACCATGTTTCTTGGCTGCGTCCACATTTTCGTTAAGTTATTTTGTGGTTCAATAATCTTTCTCCTCATAATGTTCGTTTGACCATTAAATAAGCCAAGCTTAGAAATTATATACACAGGTGATTTGTTTATAGTACCAAAATGTTGTGTAAGGCTACCATTTGTGGATAAGCTGATAACCGAAGAAGGGTGCACTAGTGTTCCACAGATTCACCGAACGAAACCCATCATAAATGTGATTCACTAACATCTAGTCATAAAATCAACAAATATATGCGTGGTGTAACTGTTATCATCGTTGTAAATCGACTCTGTAATCAGAGATCAAATCCTGGGCGAGGCTGTTTACGTTTCTCTTCGCGCAATTGCTCTTGCTAAAGACTTGAATCCATCCCTTCTCTCCAAGGGTAAAGTGTTGGGGTGACTGAACTATTCTACCTTGGTATGGCAACTGGTATAGGAAAATGAAAACTCTGGATGGTTTAGGAATATACATACACGTTGGGTATAATAAGATATTATGATTTTACAGGGTGCCGGATATATACCTTCCACATTTTGAACTGTAAGCTTTGTAATGCAAATGAACCCTGGCAAACAGTAATGGTAGATCCATCTAGCTAATGTATTATTCTATTCTTATTAATATTTTTCAGATACCAACAGTTACGATCATGATTTGGACTCGAGCATATTATTCGTTTGCAGTTGAAACGTTTTTATAACCGGTGAATCTGTAATAGCTGCACAGTTATTTCGTTCATTACAGGTTACGTAAGAATGATGATGTTCCGGATAGAATATCTATAGTGCTACGCTTTGGAAATTATTTCAGGAACAGCATCTTTCCTTTGTAACATTAAATTCATGAAATTAAATTGTCGTTTAATTTAACGGATATTTTCACTATGAGACACATTGCTGCAAAATGCTTGACTAGAAGCAACATCGCATTGCTGTCGGCAAAGATCTTGATGATCAAATCGGACACTAACCCATTATTATCATTATTAAGATCATAGCCAGAGATGAATCATAGATTTATTGTTATGGCCCTGAGTCAATACGGAAGTAGTCTCCGGAAGTCAGTAAAATTACCACGGTCATGAAAAGCACATCGAGTTAGTAGCAACGTTAATTCGGTATTGATTTTCTGTTTTAACTTTACATTTCTGTTTTTTTGTTTTTGTTTTGTTTTTTTGACATCCAAAACCAAAAGAATTCATGCTTCGTGATCAAATGACAATCGACAATTTTTATTGTGATATTTTGAAGAGACTAACGGAGACCCTTCGGCTCCAACGTCTAGGCAATTAGTAGAACTGATATTGTGATTCCTTCTTCTCCCCACACACCCATTCCTGTTTAACAACTCCTGGCTTCCAAAAATGTCATATTCCAGCTTTGCTATTTACATAGCCTCACTCTCCATCCCGGTGAAGTTTTCATTTTCCTAATTTGAGAATTTATCCGAATAAGATTATTTCGTTTCGAAATGATTGAGAACACCACATATTATTATCGGAAATACTTGACACAAGAAGGAAATTTACTAATGAAAGAAAACTGGAAGAACTGCATATAGGATCAAAAACCTATATGACCAAAAGGAAGACTGGGGGTGTGGGGGTGTGGGGGGGTACTAAATAATCTTTTAGGGTGAAATTCTCCGAAATGTTGTGTGTATACGTCGTATCATTCTTTTAATTTTATTTTCAGTTTGGGTGCCGTAGTTGTTTATTCTATAATATTTATTCCCGGTCATGTTTTCCTTTTTGAATACATAGCCTACTTAATAGAATTTATTTTAGCTTTTGTTGTAAACAACACAGTTCATTAAGTTTTGTTATAACACGAAACAAAATCTTTCATCATTTAAATACACAGACCTACACACAAATCCTTAATATTCAATAATTACTTTGATCTAACATTTTAATAGTGTTTTTTTTTATTCTTTATCACAACGTGTAGACTGACCTCATAAATGATTTGGCAGAAATTACTATCGCTTTTTAAACTGTCTCCTATGTGGTGCAAGTGAACTTGAGCAAGTGGAATACCATTTATCTAATGTCTTGCCATATTTTTTTTTCAATCCGACAATCCCAAAGTAGAAGCATATATCCTGGCTAAATGTGCTGGAGATTGCACAACACTCTCTTGTCCTGTCGACTGGGACTGCAGAATACGTCGACCATTTCGGTAGAGAAAGACACCTCAGTGTGGGCCAACCTGTTGGCTGTGGGTATTGACACGTAATGCTAGAGGACGGGAATGGTCCGTGACCTGGATGCCAAAGTGCTCATGTGACCTGTAATATTTCACCTAGGCCCTTACGTGGACTTGATAGGCAGTCGTAAAAGCTTGGTCTGATAAATTGGCTGGTCGCTCCAAGTTCAAATACCGATATGACTAAGTTCCGACCTCATTTTTCAAATTGTTCTTGTGACAAAACATAAACAAAAACAAAAATAACAAAACAAAAATCAAACCCTTATTCTAAAAGTGTTAGGTGTTGGTTGAGGGTCAATCACAAGTTTATTAATGCACATGAAGTTAATGGAAATTATTTTTCCCAGTTTATAAAACTAAACAAAAATAATTACCTCCAAACTGTTCGCTTACAAATCATACATAAAATGATGCGGCATGAATTAGCACACATGTATTGATACACGATTAAAAATCAAACAGTATCATTGTCTGGACATTATCTGTATTTCAAGTGCTTCAGGGTCTTCCATTTTGCTTTATTTTAATGGATGAACATGTGGTTTGTTCAATTACAGATTTACCAGTCTTTAAAAAAACGTTTCAACACTAAACGAACTGTGTACATCAGTCCAAGCCATAATCGTAACTGATTGTATCTGAAAAAGACATTAGCAGCATGGAGCTGTCTTTACCACTTGCCTAAGTTCACTTGTACCATACAAGTGGTGCGTCCCATTGTGGTGTATTATTACCTAACTAGGCTGGAAGATCCATTACAATCCAATAGCGAGGTAAATCTTCGCTGGATACCCCGTACTTGCGAACTTTAACACTGGCGAGCGGGTTGGGTAAATGTTTACAGGTGACAGTTTACGTAGCGTAACATCAATCGTATGAAAGAGTCTTGCATCAATGACTATGGGAAAAGACTGAATTCATCAGTTCCCCCACTATCACAGATATTGCTAAATAGTAGGTAGTAATATCTTATACACAGAAAGCGATGTCAATATACGCAGAGGAAAAGCTAGATGGGAGCTACACAAGGATGGTGTGTGCTATCGTGAACAAATTCTGGAAGCAGCACCCGACAAAATGCAGCTGTACGTCCACATATATCCTATCACACAAACCATCCCATTAAGACAAACAAAATACAGTGGACGCTGCTGGAGAAGTAAGAAAGAACTCATAAGTGCCATTCTATTGCGCACAAAAGCTTATAGGGATCAGCTCTGTATGGATACTGGATATCGTGAAGTGGACTTACCAGGAGCGAAGACTAATAGCGATGAGTGGTGAGTCATGGGAATAGGTGCTGTAAGCGCAGCATAATGATGATATCTGATTTAAAGTTGGGTTGGATTTTTTTAACTACCTGACTGGTCTTAAACTTTCCTGACAAGTGACATTTTCATCTCATCACCTTTCTCAGACATTCTTTTCGTGAAGAACATTCGAAATCCCGACAATACAACACCTGTTTAGGTCACGTGTCGTCAAACACAAATTTAGGAAACGACACTAACTTAACAGGAGGAACTAGTTTTAGTCTTCAGTGGGATAGAAATTGGAGCACACTTGAAATTAAATCGGCTAGTACATAGGATAAAAGACGCACGGTTTGTAACGGTTATTGTTATAGCAAATGTACACGGTAACCCCGGTTTAAATCTTGGATGAACGTGTTTGCATTTCACATAACACTAATACCACTGGGAGACGTAGATATTTACCTATCCAGTTCACCACGGGTATGATGTGACACAAGTTCGTAAGTATGAGGCATCAAGTGAGGATCGAACACCCTATTTCGTAATAATGGATATGCGGGAACTTGCTTTCTAACTATAACACCACGATGGGGACCCTAATGAAAAGCTATGCATCCAATAATTTTCCCTCCAGCTAAACATTAGCACAGACTAAGCACTTTAACATTGATATGGTAGCCGTTCGAGGTGAAGGAAGACTCTGAATTCAAACCTGATAAACACCGCTTAAAAATTGTGTCGCATCCTGCTCTTACGGGGTGATTGGATAAATACACACGTGGGATAAAATCAGAAAAGATGCTGAGGTGAGTCTAAAAAGATTTCAAAATGTAAGAATACCTTTTAGAAATACGAACATATATAACAAAATCAATGTTTTATATTGCAATCTACTAAAAGTGTCACCACATGAATTAATATATACACGTCTGGCTTATTAAGCCGAGTTTTCCCAATCGTACAAAGTTCTACACGAGCCAAGTGTAAAATGCAATTTAGTTTTATGACTCGTATCTTTGGAGACTTGTACAACACAGTTCTTTTAGAAGTAACAAACATTAATTTGATCTGATTCGAAAGTCTAGCTAATAAAATCGTTGATTTATTTGCTGGGTGTGTCTCAAAACGTTGCATAGTCAACATCGACGGTTGGAGTTCAAGCCTAATAGAAACCCTATTTTTAGATTGATAATATGCATTATTATTCATCAAAACCTATTGCACTGAAAATCGGTGAACAAAAATACGCATATCTAAGTAAATAAAGTAAAGTATATCCTCTTTTTACTAGTATTAGATCAGGAAATTTGTTTTTGCACCAGAGGTAGTGGCATACCTATCATTACGTTACCACAGAGATCCAAGCTATGCTACTCGTTTGTTGAGTTGACAGAGGACCCGTATCGAACCCAGCGGTTTCTAGACGGATGTTCTACCGACAGAGCTAAACCGGCCCATAAGTATGTCTAGTAATCCTGAAATGATTAAAACTGTTAACAGTAGCGACTTTGGGTCATCAATGTTACTCTGCTTCTTATTTTTAACATAACTAGCAAGAGTATGCGCCCTTCGAGAGTAAGTATTTAAGTTTTAATGTAATGAAATATTAAATTAAAAAGACTGACGAAATTAAATAAGAACACATAAAAAGTTTGCACTTACCTTAATTATATTCTATTTGATTGTTATATGAAATCATTTATAGGATTTAGTTAGAGAATAAAACAATAATATTAGAGATCAATAACACCAATTAATTATTTATTAAACTCGGTTTGGGTAAAACCACTATGCAACTTATATTATGTAAACCTTCATTTCTTAGTGATGTATAGGACACATTACAGAATTTTAAATGCACTAATAACCCGACCTCCGGGGTGGGGGTCCGGTGGCTTCGGCCACTGGACTATTAGTGATAATTAACAGCGTTGATCCCAGAGGGCTATCCCCACAGGCAGCACCTACTCCCTTTATTTAAAGGGTCAGGGCTGGGTTTATTGCCCAGTGCCCGATGCGCCCTCTTGAGGGAGAATGCCGACGGGATCAATGCATTTTTTGCACCTACCACCCATGAGTCTCGGCTCGTGAGTGGGCCCCCATAAGAATGTCTTTGTGTCACGCCCTCATTAGTGGGGTGAGAAGCAAATACCCTAATAACATAAGCTGTTTTGAGTCAAATCTAATTCAGATTTTCATTGAGACATCGTTGATAAATACAATTTATTAATGTATTCATGATTTTGACTATTAATTAAATACTTATTGATAAACTTAGGCAATACCTCAGGGTATGATTACGTAAGAAGTGACATACTTTCGGTTACAGACAGACACCGAATCTCCATTATGATGATATGTACTATATGAATAATTTAGAATATAAGAAATTTAATATCCAACTATTTTTAATGAATACAAACAATGAAATATATGGGCAGGGTTGTAATGCTTATACTTGACAACTGACCATTCTACAAAAAAAATCTAAGCGATATTTTGCGTTTATTTGTTGTATTCTTCAAAACATATGTCATTGACTCAGATTAAGCGCCTGTCCCTTAAGTAGTCTCTAAAATCTTTGTTTACCGCTCAATGTCTGCGTCAGCGGAACAGACCAAAGACACACGTACGCACACACACACACAAGCACACATATGATAAAAGAATTAGATATTTTATCAAAATTTAGATGTTAAGCTTAAACAAAAATATCCCCAATGAGGTCACCTGTTGACAGTAGGTGGTGACCCGTGATGCTTGAGGAATCCTGATGGCTGAGCAGTCCATAACGTGCAACATTCCTCTTTGGCTCGTTAGAAAGGCTTTCAGAGAGGTACCCTCCAATCAAACTGCTAGTCACGTCAAGCCATAGCACCTGTATGATTGTCCCAAACCTATTGATCTTATGGAAACCCCCAACACTTTTTTTTATAATAAATGAACTAGAAGACGAAGCGTCTTAGTGTCCTGGGTATGAAGTTAAACTACGCCTGTGGTGAAGTTACAATTCTGGAGCCCTTGAGTGTGAAGTACCAATTCCTCACCATTACTCCCAGGTCCACTAAGACCAGGAGTCGTAGTACCTGTTAGCATTCCATCTATAGGCTAAATAGAAAAATATGAGTTCAAAATATGCGTTTAAAAAATTGAATACCTATCAAAAATGGATAAAACAAAACGTTTTTGGCATAAAATAACATACGGGTTGACATGCCGTAAAATCCAACCAAACAAACAAAAATATGTTCTTTTGAAAAATGGAGTAAAAAAAAAAAAAAGAGATTTCTAAAGATTTTTTTTTTAGGGTTTTAATTTCAGCCAGATATCTATTCGTCTGATTTATTTTATTAGGATTTAGTTTGTTTTAAGGCTGATTTTCATTGGCCTAAATAACTATCCATGTTATGTTTTTCTTAGTGTAATATTTTATGAACAGAACACACAAAATGAATCAAAATCAATATTTTAAGGCATCTATTTAGAAGCAATAAGAATTTTTAAAAATCAGGTTATTTTTCTATGGCATTTGTTGGACTTAACGTCCCGATTAGAATCATTATGGATAATTATTTTAACTCAGTAAGTTTTATTGCTTTAGTTTTATACGAAGATATAAAAGTTAGTGAGTTAGAATAATTATCTAGGAGGGCTTTAGTCTGCACGTTAAGTCCAACAAAAGACAAAGACTTTCTGTGAGATCATTTTTATTGCTTTTAAATAGATAGAAAATTTCTACCAACGCAGTCGCCACTGCCTGATTCATATTTATGACATTATTTCTAGTTACAGGAGGGATGCAATTTTATTTTTGGTTACATAGTTTCATTATTGTATAGTTTAGTAATAAAAAAGTAATAATATCTGATTTCGACGATATAAATTCCACGGGAAATAATAAAAGCCTGGTATCGTTCGTTTGGAAGAAAATTAACATTTTATCGTTATATAAAATCATAGGGTTTTACTTTCATAAATATTGACCAAAGATTAAGACTTATATTTTAGGATTAGGTTTAGTGCCCACAAAATTCAAAATCCAATCAAAAGTTTACTTTATTAGTGAAGGGAATGTCCCCGTGACGTACTGAATAATGATATGGACTGCGAGATTTCATTAAGCGAGTTCGAACTCCAGTCGCGATATCCCGTGCATTTTTGGACTAATACCCTTGGGAAAGGTATGAACCCCCTCATCCCACAGGGACAATGTTACAATCATTTTCTAATAATGAACGTGTGTGCAGTGTTTACACTTATATAAATCTTACAGATGCGTAAAAAACGAACTGAATGGGAATTTTCCCCGGTTGACACTACTCAACATTTGGTTGAGAATCTTAGAGATGTACATAATTAAAAGAATACTGACTGCAAATCTAATGAAACAGCTTCAAACTTAGTCTGGAGAAAATAATTTTCATTACCTACCGTTAAAGTGTATGCGTATTTAGCCCTTTTGTCGCATTTGCGTCTTTAAAAATAAATTAAATACAAGTTTTCAAACAGGACGGATCGTTTTTAAGCACTTTGCAAATGGAAAATATGTGATATTCCCGTGATTTAGAAAGGCCATTTTTTTAGTCTCATGAAATTCTAAACCTCACTACGAGTAAAACTATTGGATTCACATTGTGACATCAGGCCCAACCAGATTAGCATTCAGTTGTAAATTAAAACGGAGATTGCTTTATTCTCTAATCTGGCGAAGTTAAGCGTACTAATATAAATATCCCAGGAAAGTACTCTATAGGGAATTTTGAAGGAGTTTATTTATGATAATGATTTTAAAGTCTCCATACACATTTTTGGAATCATATATATATATATATTATATATATATATATATGTGTGTGTGTGTGTGTGTGTGTGTATAAATGTGCGTGTATTTGTTATATATATATATTATAAAAATTTACTGGTCTTTTTAAATATGAGAGAATGATGAAACTAAAGATTCAAATGGGCAAACATTCGAAAAATACAGCTGCCATATCTGTTTTGCTTCGATTAGTTCAAACAGATTTATATACAACTGTTATTCGCGAACTTTTGGTTTATAAAGTGTGGTTGTTAATTTTGACTTGATGTAAAAGAAAAAATAGTTTGATGGATTTTATTAGAAAGTGGTTAAAGAATGATTTACTTCAGAAAACTCTGAATTCAAAACAAAGTAACCCACTTCTCGTTAGTCAAACTATTTTGAGACCTACTCCTACTGCCGATTAAAAACTGCCTAAGATAAAACCGTCAATTCGAATGTTTAACTCCATTTTAAAAAATAACCTTGTGTCGCATCCTGCTAGTTGTGAAGGGTTTGGGGAAATACCCACATAAAAATATAATTGGGCCTCATATCGTGGTGTAATGGTTAGCAAACTAATATTGCAGATCTATTACTACAGAATAGTGAGTTATCTCATAGCCGAGTTCCTCATACTTCCGACTTGGTGCCAAACCCTACTTGTACGAAACAGGTTGGTTATATTCGGGCATCCCATCGTGGTGTAACACTTAGCAAGTCTCACAGAAGCATTACTACTGAGTAGTGAGTTCCATCCTCGATGGATGTCTCATACTCTCGACCTTGTGTAACATCCTACCTGAGGTAAACGGTTTGCGTAAATTCCTACATACAAATGTGAACTTTAGTAAAATATAGATTGTCCTCTTGACAATATTGGGGGGAAAAAGATTGGATAATACATTTAAATGAGAAAACTTTGTCGTTGAAGTAAGGGGATAAGAAAAAGCGGATTTGGTTTTATTTTATGATTTGAAGGTTTGGATTATTCAAGATGCGGTTTAAATTTATGCGCGTATATATATATATATATATATATATATATATATTAATATATATATATATATTCGAAATTTTGCTACAAGTCTTCTTGTAACGTATAAAAGCTTAACCTTCCGACACGTTTCAAATTTTGCTTCTGATCCTCTATTCGTGACAAGACAAATTCACAGAGGATAAATCCGAACTGCCATACGAAATAACACCTCGAATCTGCAAGACGAGAATTGTGATTAACTCAGAAAACTTTCACCACGATTTATAGAGGTTTTTCCGTTTTTCTTTCTTTTTTTTTTCTTTTATCTTTTATCTTTTTAAATTTCAGAGATTATTTTCCAATCTTGAGGAAATGGTTACTTTTGTTTTATAGTATCAATGTAAAAAGAAAAGAATCTGCTCCGATAAAAGTAACAAGGAAATAAAATCTTTCAAAAGCCAACTTGATGTGCTGAATTAGGTACCTTAGAAAGTTTCAACATCAACATCCAGGTATCGAATCCTTGTAATTATGGTATGAAACCAAATAAAATGACAAACTATAGATCGTGTAACAAATCCGTCGAAATAATATTTTCTCAGAAAGCTATAATTTAAAAAATACTTATCTTTTTATCTATAATACTATTGTATTTACCTAACCATTCCGCTCTAGCGAGTTTTAATACAAGGCCAATTTTTGAGCAGATTTTAACAGGTTTAATAAAATTTTTCCTTCTAGACAATTGCCATAGATATATATGTATTACTTGGATTAGTTGTGTTAATAAGACTAGTCGAAACAGATTTATATACAACTGTTATTCGTGAATTTCTGGTTTAGAAAGTGTGCTAGTTAATTTTGACTTGATGTAAAGAAAAAAATAGTTTAATGGATTTGATTAGAAAGTGATTAAATAATTATTTACTAGGGAGAACTGATAAGTACTCTTATAATATTTTAAATAAACGAGGTTTAGTGGTATCTAAAGAATTGTAGCACTTTTTGTAAAGGATTGGTGCTGTACAATTTTTATTTGCATATTTTTATATTGAGGGACGAGAGTTGGATGTAGATATTGGTGTAGTTTTCCATCTAGACGTTATTTTTGTGGTATTATGAACGATTAGGGTATTTCCTTAAACAGATTGGGCGATATAGCGATTTGGAGTGTATCTAATTTATAATTGTGTCCACTTTGGACCTTTTAAAATGAGGTTATCTTTCCAATAGTGTTCACCTTGGGCTTTGAAAACTTGAAAGAGAGAAGGAAAGAGTGACAATAAGGGGGGGGGGTGAAATTGCAGAAGTGAAAAAGAGATGGAAAGAGTGGTACTAAGATAGTGAATATACGCGTGTATATATACATATATATATATATATATATATATATATATATATATATATATATATATATATACCAAACCAACAGATAAACCAAATTATTGTCTCTTCGAATCCTCTTAGCACAAGCATCTGAAATAAAGAATACCCTCCTTAAAAGCATTGTAAACATGAAGAATCTGTTCTAATAATGATTTATTCACTGATATGAACAGATTTGAACATCAATTTATAGCACGTAGCTTCTTCCGTAATTCAATTGATTATCAGATTAATTCACGCGATCGCTGTTCCAAGAGATGAAGCCATATATTAACAAAATGCGAAATCTAATCGTGTCCCTCCCGTGCCAATATCTAACACCCCGTCCCATTTGCTCAAATTAAGAATCACTGGGAATCCCCAAAGTAAAACACGAATTAATGTATATATTTGTAGAACCAGGCATGCTCGCATATTGTTGACCTCCAAACATTTACAAAAATGATAGGAAGTAACAAAACGTTGAAAAAATTTGTTCAAAACAAACTTATTACAAATGCAATGAAATTCTATCAAACATTTACTGATATCTAAACTCTGTTGCAAACTCAACAAATATATTTATTCAATTTCTCGTTCGAGTTCAATTCCCTTACGATTCAAACACTGATGACAAAAATCAATTTTGAATGCACACCTTATAGGGATTCCATTGCTTACTTGCCGCGGGTTTTCCAGTGGCCGCTAGGTTGCTTAGTGATCTGCCTTTTAAAATAAGGAGTTCCAAATTCAAATTCTCTTTCGACTTCTAGCCTTGACAGAGCTAACAGCGTATCTCCTTTCCCCAAAAGAGAGGGCTTTTCGTCCTTCGCACTTGACGGCGCGTGACAAACAGGAACTTGGTTAACATAAATGTTTATGCTTTCCTCTTTTACCAGCAAACTCCAGACTTATTAAAAAACCATCTACACATCAGGACATTCCTTCATTACAACCCTCCATATTATTCATGTCATTCTTATCTTTATTATTCTTAGTTTTATTAGTGACTAAAATTGATCTTTTTTAATTTGTCGTAAATTCGTTTTGCATATATATATATATTATATATATATATAAGCAGATCACTAAGCAACCGAGCGTCTACTGGAAAACCCGTGGCAAGTATATATATATATATATATATATATATATATATATATATATATATATATATATATATATATATATATATATATATATATATATATATATATATATATATATATATATATATATATATATATATATATATATATATATATATATATATACTGTCGGTTTAGCTCAGTCAGTAGGGTGTCCGAATAGGAACCCAAAGGTTCCTGGTTCGATAACGGCCTTCACCAACTCAGCGTATGAGTAGAACAGAGATCTGTGCGGTAAATTTAGGACGTGATGGTAGATTTGGCGCTCCATATCAGACGCAAAAACAATTTGCTGTTTGTTTTTTGTTGTTGTTTTTGTTTGTTTGTTTTCCGAACTACACACATACAAACGCAACCTTCATTCTGCGAGACGATATAACTCGTCCACTAAAATCTTAACCCATATAAAATGTACGAAAAACAGAATAGTCTTCCAATTGTAATATAAACAATTATATACATAAGTAAAATCAGTGGAATGGCCTATTGTCGGTATCAGCCGGACAGCGAGGAGGTCCATTCCCTTTTCGCTAGCGCTAGACCAGGGAGATTGTTTTTAGCGTCTGAAGTGAACTTTGAAAATTTGAAAGAGAGAACGAAAGTGTGACAATAGGTGGGAGAGAGACAGTGACAATGAGAGTGAGAGGGAAATAGTGACACTAAAAGGACGAGAGACAGTGATAATCGGGGAGCGAAATAGCAGAACTGAGAAAGAAAGAGGGATACTAATATAGAGAAGTAAATATATATGTCATCAGCCCCCTTTACAGCACAAATCTAAGCTGGGATACTTATGCACTGCTTTGGTGAGGGTCTATATCGAACCTGGAGCGTTGTGGTGACTAGACGGATGATCTGGCGACTGAGCTAAACCGGCCACATAGAATAAGATAATTAAATCCTAATAATTTGGTCCCGGTTGAAAATTTCCGCTTTACAGGCCACAACTTTGACAGAGATGATATAATAGAGGAGATAGAAAATAATATCAAACAATAACACATTATATGAATCCTATGAAGACAGATGGATATTACCTCTTACCCTAAAAGGATCTAACAACAAACTATAACACACCAAAACCACTAAAACAATACATACTCATATCAACATGGAATGATAATGTAAATTTTCCTTAACGAATAAAAAAAAATAATTATACACTAAAGTAAAGTCGTCAGGGCGGCCTAATGTCGGTATTAGCCAGACAGCGAGGGAGTCTATCTCCTTTTCATTAGCGCTAGTCCAAGGAGATTGTTTTTTAGCGTCTGAGACGGGGCGCCACACCTACCATCAGCTTCTCACTTTACCCCACATATCCCTGTGCTGCTCCTACGTTGAGTTGGCGAGGGCCGGTATCGAACCAGGAACCTTGTGATTCCTAGCCGAACGTTGTACCGACTGAGCTAAACCGGCCCTTTTAACGAGATCTTTGAAAAACCACTTCCAATTGGAAAATATGTATAATAACTAAACTTACCATTAACAAATTAAAAATTGTCATTAGAATATTTGATTTTCAAAAGAGCAGACTTTCGTATTAGTCTTGAAATAAATTCTTCACCTTTAACATTTTAGTAAGTAAAAAGAAGGAAAGTCGGTATCAGTCAGAGAGTGAGAGATTCTATCCCCTTTTCACTAGCGCTAAACCAAGGAGTTTTGTTTTATCATCTGAGGCGGAGCACCACACCTGCCATCATCTCCTTACTTTACCGCACAGATCACTGTGCTATTCATATGCTTAGACGGTGAGTCCCGGTATCGAACCAAAAACCTTGAGGTTACCTGCCGGACACTCTACCGACTGAGCTAAAAAAAAAATACTGGCCGGAATAAATAACAAATTGATTTTTTAAAAAAACGTTATCGCGCGCGCGCGCACACACACACACGGACACACACACACACACACACACCACACACACACACACATATATATATATATATATATATATATATATATATGTGATAAGTTGGTGGTCAAAATGATTCCATCCCAAAAACGTTTTTAGTGAGAAAGATGTCTTTTACTCGTTTGCTACGTTCTTTTAAGTCACCATTTTTTTTAAAATCTGCCAACGGCAAAAGAAAATCTTTATCTCTAATACTTTCTCATTTCCCATTTTATCGTGAAAACATTGCCATGATTGTTTAGACAAACCTTTGTCCCGATGAAGGTTTGATAAAAACTGAAACGTTTTACCGACTATAATGATTTTATCTTTTTGGGAATACTTTTTTACATACAGTCGGATTCATTTCCGTAATTTCAATCCCATATATATATATATATATATATATATATATATATATATATATATATATATGAGAGAGAGAGAGAGAGAGAGAGAGTGACAGATAATGATATAGGGTTTATTTTTCTTAGCCTGCCGTTCCAAAAATCACTGCCAATCCAACTCACCTCCCAAAGAGTTTCCTTCTACCTGATGTAGAATTTCGATACCCAGATACCTGACACTCTTAGACAGAATCTTTTATACACACAATTATGTCCTTTTCGAAACAATGAGTCTTATTTGCTAACAGGAAAAATATATTGATTACAAATTTATTTAACTTTTTCCTCATTACGTTACAATGTTACGAATGTTATTCAGCTTCTAGTCAAAATTATCAAGAATTTCTGATTTACAAAACAAATCCTGTGTTTTGTTGTATACATAATTCAATTATATTTACTTATGTATCTGAATCCATAAAGTTTGACATTCTGATGCGAGAAACATTTGCTCAATTCTTTTTTTTTCTTCTTGTTCACAATCGTCGAATAAAAATAAACAGAACATGGTCAAAAAACAATGAAACGATCACCCTCAGGAAATATGGATTTTTTTAGGTCTAGCATCTTCCATACTCATCAAACGGCCATTTCATGGTCTTAAAGTGAAAAATATCATATCATACATATCAATAGTAGAAATTGAGCCGTGGCAGTATGTTAGGGTTCCATATATGGGTTAAATAGATAAGAAATGTTTAGAAATTAGCTCAAAAAGAGCTGAAAATTCAACAAGAATGAATATAATAAAACGGTCTTCTGCATAAAATAAAACAATTTGACAAGCCGTAAAATCCAACTATCCAAATTCTTGAATCTCTATATACTTTGAACAAACTTCGCCGTATATATATATATATAATATAATATATATATATATATATATATATATTATATATATAAGTCCTGTCCCAATTTTTATTAGGAATAATAATTAAAAGAAATATTACTGACAAATCTTTATTGCTCAACAAAATAGTTGCCATAATTAGATATAACCTTTATCCATCTACTTGGGAGCTTTTTAACCCTCTTTAAAAAAACATTACCATCTTTGGAAGAAATAAAGGAATTCAACTCCTCTTCAACCTCGTGAATATTTATGAATCTTTTTCCACTGATGAAATGCTCTGAAGAACGGAATAAGTTAAAATCTGATGGAGCAAGGTCTGGTGAGTATGGAGGGTGAGGAAGAACTTCCCAACCTAAGGACTTTATTTTTCTTGAGTTTGTTTGGCAGAATGGAGACTATTGCAGATTGTTGCTCGCATTTCTTTGTTGGCTGGAGAGAATTCATGAGGAACCCACCTACCCTCTCTATACACCTTTCCAATCTTTTTCAGATGCTCCTGAAGGTGCATCATGTCTTTGGGACAATGTTCTGATTGTTTGCCGAGGATCTTCTTCCACTGTAGCGTTCAAAAGTTCATCATCCAAAGGGCTGCGTCTCTCCAATCGAGGCTCATCAGTAAGGTCGAAATTGCCTTCTTTAAATTTCAAAAACCATCCAGGGTAGTTCCTAACACTCACACCTTCTGGATAGACAGCGGTTTTGTTTTTTTTTAGTGCAGTTGTTGTATTGCTACCTTTGTGGAATTCATACAACATGCAATGACGCATATGATTCACTTTGAAACTTTTGTCTTCCATGGGCTATAGATGTTTTTAAACTATCAACAGCAATTGATTTAATTAAATGTGAAGGTTAACTGAGTATCTGGCATCTGATTTGACTTTGAAAACAGCAAAATCGGTCCCACTTATTTGGCCAAACTTATGACATAAATACGGTTGGCTTCCAGACATGTTTTAAGTGCCAAAAAATGTGTCACATATGCACTCAAAAACGATGCCACACCCCTCTACACTAACTTGAATATCATATAAAAAATGAGGTGACTTACATTTAAATACAGAGTTTTACTTTTTTTTATCTGAATATGTTTTAAATATGTTCAATACCAGAATAAACAACAATTAAAACTTGAATGGATACTGAAACTTGAATGAATTTTAATTTTGTCGTTACATTTCATTATAGAAGAAAGATTGGAAAAAAATCTCAAATATTTTTTCTTTGATAAAACGATATAAGAAAAAAGAAGCCATGGAAAATTCACAAAGGAACGGGGAAAATCAATGTAATTCATGGTAAACTAAGACGTCCACTGGAAAGAGAATCTGGAAGACGATATATTACAGTGCCTAATACTACTTTATACAAAGTATCTGAACGAGGTTAATTCAATAAATAAGAGAAATTTTGCCTAAAGAATAAGCAATAAGAAACACTGTTTACAGTTACATCGTTTTCAAGGAAATCAATAGCCATGATTTATTTCATGTCCCAGAAAACTGTCAAACCCACCTTCTTTGTTAACCCAGAAATTTATCTTTGCCGGAGAGTCGGTGTGTTCGACCAAGTCTCGCAGTAGCAAACTCATGTGTAGCCCATTTGTAAACATATTTTTTACTAGATATCTTCTTTGTTAACATCACATATTCTTTTGTAAATTCTATGTATTTCAATTCAATCCACTGTCCTGAAGAAGGTCTAACAGACCGAAACTTTATAAGGTCGACATCTCTAACTACGATAAACATTCATCCTGTACAACATCCCGTATATGTGTACCTTTCTCCACACTTACGAGTTTCTGTTCAATCCTTTCAAGGTATCTGGCCATCTTTTTGGTGTCAGGGTGGAACTGGTGTAGCAATCCACCAAACGTGTCTCTACGAGAGCTTTCAACATGTCAATATCTGCAATCTTCAGGTAGGAAACTGATGTTATGTTTCGTGGTGTCTCATTTTCAAAGAAAACGAGCAGTAGCGTAGGAATTGGTAGTGGGAGGTAGTAACAATTGATAGTGGGAGGTAGTAGAAATTGGTAGTAGTTCGAACGAACGATGCGTAGAGATTTTGTGGGAGGGGGGGTCACGAGTTTGTGAGAAGGGGAGGGGAATAATGGAAGGAGGATAGGCGGGAAATATGGCAGATCGACATGCCGAAAGCGCCCATAGAGACATTTTCGGTGGATTCCTACACCAGTTCAACCCTGACACCAAAAAATGGCCAGACACCTTGAAGGGATTGAACAGAAACTCGTACGACAGGAATTGTCACTCGGGTTCAACCAAACACACACACACACTCACACACACATATATATATGCGAATTTCTATGTTGAATGTATATATATATATATATATATATATATATATATATATATATATGCCTATATATAATATATATATATATATATATATATATATATTGTCTGTCTGTGAATTTATGGGGGCGTGTTTGTGAGATAAATCTAAGTATTCATATATAATGCTTGAAATGCGTGCGTGTTTTAAATATTTATAATTTTATTTCCCTCGTGCTTCCAATTCCATCGGTTTTGCCGACGTTGTTGATATAAAAAAAATCAATGCTTTACTATTTAACCAGTCTTGAGGAAATGCACATAACACCTATGTTATTGAACATTTTCTTACGTTGGCATTGTTAGATCAACGATCTTGTTTCCATCGTTATAAAGAAATTGATTTATGCACATATCTATTCATCGAACATGTCTTAAAATATCGCGAATCAATCAGGAACAAAATTATTGGAAGGTATTGATCAGAGACTGAATGATGGAATCTTTCGTTCATTTCTTTTCTATCTTAAAAAAAAGCGGAAAATATTGATAAGAAGAAATGATTATTTTCTTCAATGACGGGAGAATCCCAATAAATATGGTATCTTTGGAATCTTTTGTAAGATGTAAAAAGGGTTTCATAGGTAATTCGTCTGAGAGAAAATTTAGCAATGTTCACTCGAAATAATTCATGTACGTACAAAATTCGACGCAAAATATTCGATTTTTATGGAACAATTGAACCTCTTCGTTTTCCAAAGATTAATTTCTCATGCTTCCTCTTGGGTGATACACCTGAAGATGGTTGTAATATTGACCGGCCGAAATGTTCTATTTACAACATCAAAAATACGATTGAATGTTAAGGTACCGTACGGGGTATCATCGTAGGAAATGAATTTGCAAGCCTACATCAGCTCCTGGACCAAGTTTTAGATTTCACATCCAATTGATGCTTTTTAAAAAGTGTGGATACCTTTTTTCTAATGGGGCTCTTTAACCTTGGGAGAGCAACCAGTCTAAGATTAGAAAATTCTGAATTTGAACCAAACGACCCCTCATTCTGTCGACTGGGACTGTAAAATACACCAACTGCACCTCTGCAAAGCGACAAGATTCCCCACTGACACGCACACAATGGTAGCTACCTGTTGGCTGAGATTGGCGATTCATAATGTGATGGTTGTGCCGTTTTTGACTTGAATAATAAGTGGTCAATGACATTTAATACTACACATCGGCCCTTATTTGAGCTAGGTGGAAGGGCGATTGGAGAGACCCAATCCGATCAATCGGCTGGGCATGTCAAGTCCTAGCAAGTATACAAGTGTTCCGACCGTATTCTTGAAATTTCTCATGACAAACACCCATCCCTTTTTATTACATTAGTGGTAGAAGGCGGTGGCTGAGAGCCAACCGACAGTATTTATTATCACGCATGGAATTAATGAAAATTCTACCTATTAATAGACATGGTGTTAATGAAAATTATTTCTTAAACACACATTGCCATTAAAAAAAATCACGGTGGTTGATAAGCCGTTAAGCTAAACAACAGATCTTCCCCTCGAAGAACTTGGAAAACAGACAAACAATCTCAAAATTCGTACATTCGATGTCGGTGAATACTAGAATGAGAAATCTCCGCAATAAAATGATAATATAGGTCATAAGTTTTATGTTTAGTTCCTTGAATAAAAACAAAGCACAGGTATATAATTCCATGTTATATCAGTTACATAATTTTCGACTATATATATATATATATATATATATATATATATATACATAGACGACACATAGACGCACACACACACATATATATATATATATATATATATATACACACACACACACATATATATATATATATATATATATATACATACACACACACACACACATATATATATATATATATATATACACACACACACACACACATATATAATCATCCACAGATACCGTGTTTCGACGTATTTTGCCTATTTACATTCAGTAGTAAATACATACTTGCTTATATATATATCAACTTCACCAGAGGGCTCGTATCCGTAATAGGTGAGCATTTGCTTAAAATGTTAACATTTTCTCTCGGCCTATTCACGTTCAACATGCGTCATCTTATGATCTTCATTTTATGTTTTTTTTTTTCATATGCAATGATCACGTCATCAGCTTTCGTACATAAACGCACATATAAAAAATAACGGTAAATAGCATTATATTCACACATTCACCATACACTTAACATTTTTCATTTTTCTCCCTCACAAAATTTATTTTGCATTTATGATAATAAACCGAAATACTTAAGTATGGACATATAATTTTTTCCTTTGATCGTAACATCCAGTGTCTGTTATATTTTTGAAAACATTTTCTTCACATATGTATATATATATATACATATATATATATATATATATATATATATCATTCATATTCATTCTGAGAGGTAGAGATGAAACGATTGAGATATTTGAATATAGTTATGTACCAACCCCTCCGCACGAGCAGGATGCGACACAAGGTCAATTTCTTAAGCGGAGTTCAGCAGGTTTGAATTCAGAGTTTTCCTTCTCCTAGACCGGTTGCCTAACCAAGGTTAAAGAGCCCAGTCTGCCCTACTATTTGCCCATAGCTGGAGTGAGAGTAGGATTCATACATTTCCCAAGGATATTAGCGCTAAATGAAATGCAATTACCACGTCCAGGATTTGAACTCGGGGCGACGAGTCCATTTCCCATGACTTTAACCATTACAACACGCGCTTCAAACAAGAGATATTTGAATATAAAGAGAATGATAGATATATTCTAAAATAACATCCTGATTACACGCGTATTTGGTAATGGTAATCTGAGATTTTCGCATTCTGTAAGGAGTAAAATATAGTGAAATGCATGGGTAGAATCTGAAATAGTTACCTGATTCCATGCAAAATTTTGATAATGGTAAACTGAGATTATAAAATTTTGTGTCGAGTGAAAATAGAATGTCGCAAAGATAGGTGGATCCATCTTTAGAATTGCTGTGACTATTGTCTCAATGAAGAGAAAGGTCACAAGTGGATTAATCTCGGAACAATTCGGAGTAGCAGACTTGCTTCCGGATATATAAGATTCCAACCGACTTTGTATAATAAAGCCGGCGTTACTTTGTAATCTTCAAATGAATATCCCAACTGATTCATCCTCTCTGTTTGTGCCTTATACTTAAGACTTTATTTATTCAGCCTTTCAGACGTTGTAAAGGAATTGGTAGGCAAAGTATCCATTCTCAATATGAGATGCTGAACTTCCAAGTCGGGGACGGAAAAGGTGACTATAACCAGCAATTATGGAATTGGAAGGTGAGAGGGGAATAAGATCTTGGAGACTACCGCAATCGTCTTCTATAATTGCTATGTCGAAAATGTCAGTCTTTTGAATTTTCTTGAAGAATGTAACGCCTTTTCTTTTCTTTTTTTTTATTTGTTCTTTTGTTGGTTTGGTAATCCCATGGTTATGTTTGCGACGTGATTGAAAAGTTTCTATCTCTGGTGTTCGATCGAGAGCAAAAGGGGGGAAAAATGGTTATTTCCAATTCGTCGCCCGAATTGGGAATTTTATCTCGTATATAAAAGAAGGTACTTATTTCAGGCACATGATTGGATTTAGTTATAAGGTTTGACATACACAATCGGCAAGAGTTCTTATCCTTTAATGTGGTAATCAAAGCTAGCTTTTCTCCACTATGTCAGTGCCCATTTTAAAAGTTAATCTCAATATGTAGCCGAATTAAATGAGAATCTCACATCCTAACCATAGCGAACGGGTTGGATACACAGTGGGATTTTAACTTACGAGTTTGATCCGTACCGCTCGTAATTCAATTTCATCGCATATGAAATAATTTTTCCCATATAAATTAAGACAAATTCCATTAAACCATCTCCCAAACACTCTAATATTTTAATAAGTTTTTTCTAATTAAGAAAATAAAGATTGTATTGTATAAAATCATAATAAATAGAAAGTAATGAATTATATGCTATAAAAACAAAGTCGGCGGAGTTGCCTATTGTCAGTATCAACCGGATAGCGAGGGAGTCTATCCCGTTTTCACTAGCAGTAGACTATGGATATTGTTTATTGCGTCTTAGAAGAAGCGCCACACTTACCACTAGCTTTCCATTTTACTTCACCAATCGAAGCTGTGCTCCACAGGGGCTGGGTTGATGAGAGTTGGTGTCCAAGGCAGTTGCTCTACCGAGCTGTGTTTTAATGATTGCTTTTATAAATAATATTTTTCTTTGGTGTAATAAGTTTGGAAACTTGAATGCTTTCGTGAACTTATTAACATAAGCATATCTGTAGCATGCTCGTATCTTTAATTTTAGCTCACAATACAAAGGAACAATCGACCGAGTGACAATTCGTAAAACAATACTGTATACCTAAAAGAGAATCTGTGGTAACGTTTCTGCGCTAACTGATAATCCACACAAAGTGGTTTCGATCCTCGTTGATTTCCTTAGAAATTAACCGTTTCAACAAAACTGATCCGTCACATATTAATATTACTAAAACGAGATAAGTAAGAAACAATGCTAGATAAAGAAAATAGGTGGAAGATTGTATTGCGTCAATGCTTCAAGTAAAGAAAATCAGCCTACATTGACAATTTTTATTCGGACTTGGATCTTTTAGGTGGGTACAAAATCGACCTGTCTCCACAAACCGCATCGGGACTTTGTTTGATTATCGTCATTCTGTTCATCGCTATAATCCATGCTGATGCTGTTAGACGCCTTATCTCTTTGATCCTTTTTGTGTATTAACTGTATAAGGCTACCTACAAAGCATGCAAACTAATAGACTTTATGCGAGTTGGTCAGAAAAATTCAGCCGACTAGCGAGGAGATGTTTTATTTTGTTGCTAAATTTCCGTTTCTATTTGGGTTTATAAATGAGTAGAAATATTTTTTAATTAATCTAATGTGTACCAACAATTAGGAAAAAGGATTTTTATGTTGGGTTTTTAATTAACTTAATTTGTTTTAATAAGTGGTGGAAAATTTTCATACGTATTATAATGGGCGGTATGACTACAGGCACTGCCTCTGGCCATCCTATATGATTAATAAGGGTGAGTGTTTATCATAAAAGAGAAATTTCAGAAATGCGGGGTATGGACAAACATATCGGAACAAGGGATAGACTATGAACAGACGACTGATCGGCGCACTCGGAACCTCACTACTCACCCGTTTAGCCCAAGTCATAAGGGACGAAGTTGATTGTCCCACTGTTAACTCGGATCACAGACGCTCAGTCAATAATCCCTGTCCTCAGGCATTTTGCCACACACGGTCAACAATTCCCCATTTAGGTAAAGGTCCATCCGATCATTCGTCCTGTTCATGTCATGCCTTGTTTTCCGATATGTTTGGTCCTAACCGGTATTCTTGAAATTTCTCTTTGATAACATCAACCCTTTAATTCATATTGTTGCCAGAGGCAGTGCTGTTAAGTCAACCGCCATTATAAAAAGCGTATGAAAATTGATTTCGCAACCACTTATTAATACAAATTAGTTAATTAAAAAACCCAACATTAAAAATCCTTTTTCCTAATTTGTTGATACACATTGAGTTAATAAAAAATATTTCTACTCATTTATAAACCCATAATGAAACGGAACATATTAGCAACAAATAAAAATCTCCTCGCTAGTCGGTTGAATTTTTCTGAACCAACTCGCATAAATGTCAATTATGTTTGGCATTGCTTTGGTTACGGTAGCCTCATACAGTAAATCACAAAAAGAGAGTCAAAGATAAGGCTCTAACAGCATCAGCAATGGATATAAGACGGAATGAACAGAATGACGATAATCCAACGAAAGTCGCGATGTATTGTCAGTTATTGCTGGTTCAGATTTTGTCACCACTAAAGACCAAGTCCGAATGAAAATTGTCAAGGTTAGACTGAATTGTTCTTATTGAAGCATTGGCCCGCATATAACAATCTTCCACGCCTATTTTCTTATCTAAGCATTGGTTTCTTTACTTATCTCGTTTTAAGTAATATTGACTATGTGACGGAATCAGTTGTTGGAACGGTTAATTTTCTAAAGAAATCAAACGAGGATCGAACCACTTCGTGTGATTAAGTCAGTTAGCGCGAACGTACCAACAAGTTCTCTTTTAGGTATACAGTATTGTTTTTAGCGCCACTCTCGTCCCTCGGTCGAATTAAAGATACGAGCTTCAGAATATGCTTAGTTAATAAGTTCCACGGAACATCAAGTTTCCAAAAATTTATTCCCCAAGAGAAATATTATTTTATAAAAAGCAAACATAATAAATATCGGTAGAGCAACTTGCTTGGACACCAACTCTCCATCAATCCAGCTCCAGTGGAGCAAAGCTTTGGATCGGTGAAGTAAATTGGGAAGCTGGTGGGTAAGTGTTGGCGCTTTCTAAGACGCAAATAAACTGATCATAGTGACTGCTAGTGGAAACGGGATAAGACTACTCGTGTCTGGCTGTTATGACAATAGGCCAACTCCGCCGACTTTGTTTTATAGCATATAATTTATTACTTCTATTTGAGTAGATTTTATAATAATACAATCTTTATTTTCTTTAATTAGAAAAAACTGTATTAAACTATTTAGAGTGGTTTGGGAGATGGTTTTAATGGAATTTTGCTTCATTTATATGAGGAGAAAATTATTTCATATGCGAGAAAATTGAGTTAGAGCGTTACGGATCAAACTCGTAAGTTAGAAATCCCACTGTGTATCCACCCGTTCGCTATGGTTGAAGGATTTGAGATTCTCTCATTTATTCGGCTACATATTTGAGATTAAACTTTTAAAGATGGGCACTGACATAGTGGAGAAAAGCTAGCTTTGATTACCACATTAAAGGATAAGCTCTTGCCGATTTGTGTACTGTCAAACCTTATAACTAAATCCAATCATGTTGCCTGAAATAAGTACCTTCTTTTATATAACGAGATAAAAATTCCCAATTCGGGCGACGAATTGGAAATAACCATTTTTCCCCCCTTTTGCTCTCGATCGAACACCAGAGATAGAAACTTTCAATCACGTCGCAACATAACCATGGGATTACCAAACCAAACAAAAGAACAACGAATAAAAAAAGAAAAGAAAAGGCGTTACATTCTTCAAGAAAATTTCAAAAGACTGGACATTTTCGACATAGCAATTATAGAAGGACGATTGCGGTAGTCTCCAAGAATCTTAATTCCCTCACCTTTCCAATTCCATAATTGCTGGTTATAGTCAACCTTTTCCCTCCCGACTTGGAGTTCAGCATCTCATACTGAGAATGGATACTTTGCCTACCAATTCCTTTAAAAAGTCTGAAAGGCTGAATAAATAAGTTAGTATAAGGCACAAAACAGAGAGGATGAATCAGTTGGGGATATTCATTTGAAGATTACCAAAGTAACGCCGGCTTTATTATACAAAGCGGTTTGGAATCTTATAATATCCGGAAGCAGGTCTGCTATCCGAATTGTTCCGAGATTAATCCACTTTTGTGACCTTTCTCTTCATTGAGACAATAGTCACGCAAATTCTAAGATGGGACCCTATGCTTTGCGACATTCATTTCACTCGACACAATTTTATAATCTCAGTTTACCATTATCAAAATTTTGCATGGAATCAGGTAACTATTTTCATTCTACCATGCATTTCGCTATATTTTACTCTCTTACAGAATGCGAAAATCTCAGATTACCATTACGAAATACGCGTGTAACAGGATGTTATTTTAGAATAATAATCTATCATTCTCTTTATATTCAAATATCTCTTGTAGAAGCGCGTGTTTGTAATGGTTAAAGTCATGGGAAATGGACTCGTCGCCCCGAGTTCAAATCCT
Organism: Doryteuthis pealeii; assembly: GCA_023376005.1. Lineage (NCBI taxonomy): Eukaryota > Metazoa > Mollusca > Cephalopoda > Myopsida > Loliginidae > Doryteuthis > Doryteuthis pealeii. The sequence goes on along the minus strand of CM042140.1, from coordinate 77,757,425 downwards.
GGACGTGGGTAATTTGCATTTCATTTAGCACTAATATCCTTGGAAAAGGTATGAATCCTACTCTCCTCCAGCTATGGCAAATAGTAGGCGCAGACGTGCCTCTTTAACCTTGGTTAGGCAACCGGTCTAGGAGAAAAGGAAAACTCTGAATTCAACCTGCTGAACTCCGCTTTAAGAAATTGGACCTTGTGTCGCATCCTGCTCGTGCGGAGGGGTTGGTAACATAACTATATTCAAATCATTCAATCGTTTCATCTCTTACCTCTCAGAATGAATATATGAATATATACTATATTATTTATATATGTATATATACAATGTGAAGAAAATGTTTTCAAAATATAACAGACACAGGATGGTTCATCAAAGGAAAAATTTAATATGATACTTAAGTATTTTCGGTTTATTATCATAAATGCAAAATAAATTTTGTGAGGGAGAAAAAATGAAAAATATTAAGTGTATGGTGAATGTGTGACATAATGCTATTTACCGTTATTTTTTATATGTGCGTTTATATACGAAAGCTGATGACGTGATCATGCATGTGAAAAAAGCGAAATGAACGAATCATAAAAATGACGACTGTGAACGGGTAGGCCGAGAGGAAAATGTTAACATTTTAAGCAAATGCATGCTCTCCTATTACGCGATACGACCCTCTGGTGAAGTTTGATCAGATATAAGCAAGTATGTATTTATTATGAATGTAAATAGGCAAAATACGTCGAAAACGGTTACTGTGGGAAGATTATATATGTGTGTGTGTGGTGTGCGTCTATATATATATATATATATATATATATATATATGTGTGTGTGTGTGTGTCTATGTAGTATTATGTATATATTGCTATATATTATGTTGTGATGTGTGTGCGTCTAGTGTATATAATATAGTATATATAATATACTTGTGTGTGTGGTGTGCGTATATATATATATATATATATATATATATTAGTGTGTGTGTGTGCGTCTATGTATATATATATGTGTGTGTGGTGTGTGTTGCGTCTATGTATATATAATATATATTATATATTATTATATTATATACATAATATATATATATAGGTCGAAAATTGGTGTTAAACTTGAATATAACATGGAATTATATGACCTGTACTTTGTTTTATTCAACATATTTTATCAAAAGGAACTAAACATAAACTTATGACCTCAGTTATCATTTTAATTGCCGGAGATTTCTCATTCTAGTATTCACCGCCATCGAATGTACGAATTTTGAGATTGTTTGTCTGTTTTCCAAGTTCTTCGAGGGGAGATCTGTTGTTTGCTTAACGGCTTATACCACCGTGATTTTTTTTAATGGCAATGTGTGTTTTAAGAAATTAATTTCATTAACACCATGTCTATTAATGGTAGAAATTTTTCATTAATTCCATGCGTGATAATAAATACTGTCGTTGGCTCTCAGCCCCGCGCTCTATCCACTAATGTAATAAAAAGGGATGGGTGTTTGTCATGAGAAATTTCAAAGATACCGTCTGGAACACTTGTTATACTTGCTAGGACTTGACATGCCCAGCCGATTGATGGATTGGGTCTCTCCAAACCGCCCTCACTAAGCTCAATATAAGGGCCGATGGTGTAGTATTAATGTCCTTGAACCACTTTATTATTCGAGTCTAAACGGCACAACCATCACATTATGCATCGCCAATCCTCAGCCAACAGGTAGCTACCATTGTTGCATGTCAGTGGGGAATCTTGTCGCTTTGCAGAGGTGGCAGTCGGTGTATTTTACAGTCCCAGTCGATGTAGGGGAGTTTTGGTTCAAATTCAGATTATTTCTAAACTCTAGACCTGGTTCTCGCTCCCAAGGTTAAAGAGCCCCACAATTAGAAAAAAGTATCCCACACTTTTTAAAAAGCATCAATTGGGTGTGAAATCTAAAACTTGGTCCAGGAGCTGATGTAGGCTTGCAAATTCATTTCCTAACGATGATACCCCCGTACGGTACCTTAATTCATCGTATTTTTGATGTTGTAAATAGAACATTTCGGCCGGTCAATATTACAACCATCTTCAGGTGTATCACCCAAGAGGAAGCATGAGAAATTAATCTTTGGAAAACGAAGAGGTTCAATTGTTCCATAAAAATCGAATATTTTTTGCGTCGAATTTTGTACGTAATGAATTAATTTCGAGTGAACATTGCTAAATTTTTTCTCTCAGACGAATTACCTATGAAACCTGTTTTACATCTTACAAAAAGATTCCAAAGTATACCATATTTATTGGATTCTCCCGTCATTGAAGAAAATAATCATTTCTTCTTATCAATAATTTCCGCTTTTTTTTTAAGATAGAAGAAATGAACGAAAGATTCCCATCATTCAGTCTCTGATCAATACCTTCCAATAATTTTTTGTCTTCCTGATTTGATTTCGCGATATTTTAAGACATGTTCGATGATAGATATGTGCATAAATCAATTTCTTTATAACGATGGAACAAGATCGTTGATCTAACAATGCAACGTAAGAAATGTTCAATAACATAGGTGTTATGTGCATTTCCTCAAGACTGGTTAAATAGTAAAGCATTGATTTTTTTTTATATCAACAACGTCGGCAAAACCGATGGAATTGGAAGCACGAGGGAAATAAAATTATAGAAATATTTAAAAACACGCACGCATTTCAGCATTATATATTGAATACTTAGATTTATCTCACAAACACCGCCCCCATAAATTCACAGACAGACATATTATATATAATATATAATATATATATATATGTATATATAGGCATATATATATATATAATATATATAGTATATAATATATATAATATTAACATTCACACATGAAATTCGCATAATATATGTGTGTGTGGAGTGTGTGTTGTGTTTGGTATGAACCCGAGTGACAATTCCTGTCTACGAGTTTTCTGTTCAATCCCTTCAAGGTGTCTGGCCATTTTTTTGGTGTCAGGGTTTGACTGGGTGTAGGATCAACCGAAAAATGTCTCTCTATGGGCGCTTTCGGCATGTCGATCTGCATATTTCCCGCCTATCTCCTTCCTTATTCCCCTCCCCTTCTCACAAACTCGTGAAACCCCCCTCCCACACAATCTCTACTGCATCGTTCGTCGAACTACTACCAATTTCTACTACCTCCCACTATAATTGTTTACTACCTCCCACTACCAATTCTACGCTCTGCTCGTTTTTCTTTTGAAAATGAACACCACGAAACATAACACAGTTTCCAACCTGAAGAATTGCAGATATTGACATGTTGAAAGCGCTCGTAGAGACACGTTTGGTGGATTGCTACACCAGTTTCCACCCTGACACCAAAAGATGGCCAGATCCCTTGAAAGGATTGAACAGAAACTCGTAAGTGTGGAGAAGGTACACATATACGGGATGTTGTACAGGATGAATGTTTATCGTAGTAGAGATGTCGACCTTATAAAGTTTCGGTCTGTTAGACCTTCTTCAGGACAGTGGTTTGAATTGAAATACATAGAATTTACAAAAGAATATGTGATGTTACAAAAGAAGATATCTAGTAAAAATATGTTTACAAATGGGCTACACATGAGTTGCTACTGCGAGACTTGGGTCGAACACACCGGACTCTCCGGCAAAGATAATTCTGGGTTAACAAGAGGTGGGTTTGACCAGTTTTCTGGGACATGAAATAAATCATGGCTATTGATTTCCTTGAAACGATGTAACTGTAACAGTGGTTTCTTATTGCTTATTCCTTTAAAGGCAAATTTCTCTTATTTATGAATTAACCTCGTTCAGATACTTTGTATAAAGTAGTAATTAGGCACTGTATATATTTCGTCTTCCAGATTCTCTTTCCAGTGGACGTCTTGTTTACCATGAATTACTTGATTTTCCCGTTCCCTTTGTGAATTTTCCATGGCTTCTTTTTTCTTTATATCTTTTATCAAAGAAAAATATTTGAGATTTTTTTCCAATCTTTCTTCTATAATGAAATGTAACGACAAAATTAAAATTCATTCAAGTTTCAGTATCCATTCAAGTTTTTAAATTGTTTGTTTATTCTGGTAATTGAACATATTTAAAACAATATTCAAGAATAAAAAAAAAGTAAAACTCTGTATTTAAATTTAATCACTCATTTTTTATATGATATTCAGTTAGTGTAGAGGGGTGTGCATCGTTTTGAGTGCATAATGTGACCACATTTTTTGGCACTTAAAAACATGTCTGGAAGCCAACCGTATTATGTCATAAAGTTTGGCCAATAAGTTGGACCGATTTTGCTGTTTTTCAAAGTCAAATCAAGATGCCAGATACTCAGTTAACTTCACATTTAATTAAATCAAATTGCTGTTGATAGTTTAAAAACATCTATAGCCATGGAAAGCAAAAGTTCAAAGTGAATCTATGCGTCATTGCATGTTGTATGAATTCCACAAAGTTAGCAATACAACAACTGCACTAAAAAAAAAAAAAACCGCTGTCTATCCCAGAAGGTGTGAGTGTTAGGAACTACCCTAGATGGTTTTTGAAATTTTAAAGAAGGCAATTTCGACTTACTGATGAGCCTCGATTGGAGAACGCAGCCCTTTGGATGATGAACTTTTGAACGCTACAGTGGAAGAAGATCCTCGGCAAACAATCAGAACATTGTCCCAAGACATGATGCACCTTCAGGAGCATCTGAAAAGATTGGAAAGGTGTATAGAGAGGGTAGGTGGGTTCCTCATGAATTCTCTCCAGCCAACAAAGAAATGCGAGCAACAATCTGCAATAGTCTCCATTCTGCCCAAACAAACTCAAGAAAATAAAGTCCTTAGGTTGGGAAGTTCTTCCTCACCCTCCATACTCACCAGACCTTGCTCCATCAGATTTTAACTTATTCCGTTCTTCAGAGCATTTCATCAGTGGAAAAGATTCATAAATATTCACGAGGTTGAAGAGGAGTTGAATTCCTTTATTTCTTCCAAGATGGTAATGTTTTTTTAAAGAGGGATTAAAAGCTCCAAGTAGATGGATAAAGGTTATATCTAATTATGGCAACTATTTTGTTGAGCAATAAAAGATTTGTCAGTAATATTTCTTTTAATTATTATTCCTAATAAAAATGGGACGGACTTTATATATATATATATATATATATATATATATATATATATATATATATATATATTACGGCGAAGTTTGTTCAAAGTATATAGAGATTCAAGAATTTGGATAGTTGGATTTTACGGCTTGTCAAACTGTTTTATTTTATGCAGAAGACCGTTTTATTATATTCATTCTTGTTGAATTTTCAGCTCTTTTTGAGCTAATTTCTAAAACATTTCTTATCTATTTAACCCATATATGGAACCCTAACATACTGCCACGGCTCAATTTCTACTATTGATATGTATATATGATTTTTTCACTTTAAGACCATGAAATGGCCGTTTGATGAGTATGGAAGATGCTAGACCTAAAAAATTCCATATTTCCTGAGGGTGATCGCTTCATTGTTTTTTGACCATGTTCTGTTTATTTTTATTCGACGATTGTGAACAAGAAGAAAAAAAAAAGAATTGAGCAAATGTTTCTCGCATCAGAATGTCAAACTTTATGGATTCAGATACATAAGTAAATATAATTGAATTTATGTATACAACAAAACACAGGATTTGTTTTGTAAATCAGAAATTCTTGATAATTTTGACTAGAAGCTGAATAACATTCGTAACATTGTAACGTAATGAGGAAAAAGTTAAATAAATTTGTAATCAATATATTTTCCTGGTTAGCAAATAAGACGCATTGTTTCGAAAAGGACATAATTGTGTGTATAAAAGATTCTGTCTAAGAGTGTCAGGTATCTGGGTATCGAAATTCTACATCAGGTAGAAGGAAACTCTTTGGGAGGTGAGTTGGATTGGCAGTGATTTTTGGAACGGCAGGCTAAGAAAATAAACCCTATATCATTATCTGTCACTCTCTCTCTCTCTCTCTCTCTCTCTCATATATTATATATATATATATATATATATATATATATAATATATATATATGGGATTGAAATTACGGAAATGAATCCGACTGTATGTAAAAAAGTATTCCCAAAAAGAAAAATCATTATAGTCGGTAAAACGTTTTCAGTTTTTATCAAACCTTCATCGGGACAAAGGTTTGTCTAAACAATCATGGCAATGTTTTCACGATAAAATGGGAAATGAGAAAGTATTAGAGATAAAAGATTTTCTTTTGCCGTTGGCAGATTTTAAAAAAAATGGTGACTTAAAAGAACGTAGCAAACGAGTAAAAGACATCTTTCTCACTAAAACGTTTTTGGGATGGAATATCATTTGACCACCAACTTATCACATATATATAAATATATATATTATATATATATGTGTGTGGTGTGTGTGTGTGTGTTGTGTGTGTGTGTGTCCGTGTGTGTGTGTGCGCGCGCGCGCGATAACGTTTTTTTAAAAATCAATTTTGTTTTTATTCCGACCAGTTATTTTTTTTTTTTAGCTCAGTCGGTAGAGTGTCCGGCAGGTAACCTCAAGGTTTTTGGTTCGATACGGGACTCACCGTCTAAGCATATGAAATGCACAGTGATCTGTGCGGTAAAGTAAGGAGATGATGGCAGGTGTGGTCTCCGCCTCAGATGAAAAACAAAACTCCTTGGTTTAGCGCTAGTGAAAAGGGGATAGAATCTCTCACTCTCTGACTGATACCGACTTTCCTTCTTTTTACTTACTAAAATGTTAAAGGTGAAGAATTTATTTCAAGACTAATACGAAAGTCTGTCTTTTGGAAAATCAAATATTCTAATGACAATTTTTAATTTTGTTAATGGTAAGTTTAGTTATTATACATATTTTCCAATTGGAAGTGGTTTTTCAAAGATCTCGTTAAAAGGCCCGGTTTTAGCTCAGTCGGTACAACGTTCGGCTAGGAATCACAAGGTTCCTGGTTCGATCGGCCCTCGCCAACTCAACGTAGGAGCAGCACAGGGATATGTGGGGTAAAGTGAGAAGCTGATGGTAGGTTGTGGCGCCCGTCTCAGACGCTAAAAACAATCTCCTTGGACTAGCGCTAATGAAAGGAGATAGACTCCCTCGCTGTCTGGCTAATACCGACATTAGGCCGCCCTGACGACTTTACTTTAGTGTATAATTATTTTTTTTATTCGTTAAGGAAAATTTACATTATCATTCCATGTTGATATGAGTATGTTTGTTAGTGGTTTTGGTGTGTTATAGTTTGTTGTTAGATCCTTTTAGGGTAAGAGGTAATACCATCTGTCTTCATAGGATTCATATATGTGTTATTGTTTGATATTATTTTCTAATTCCTCTACTTATATCATCTCTGTCAAAGTTGTGGCCTGAAAGCGGAAAATTTTCAACCGGGACCAAAATTATTAGGATTAATTATCTTTTCTATTGTGGCCGGTTTGCTCAGTTCGCCCAGATCATCCGTCTAGTCACACAAACGCTCCAAGTTCGATATAGACCCTCACCAAAAGCAGTGCATAAGTAATCCCAGCTTAGATTTGTGCGTAAAGGGGGCTGATGACAATATATATTTACTTCTCTATATTAGTATCCCTCTTTCTTTCTCAGTTCTGCTATTTCGCTCCCCGATTATCACTGTCTCTCGTCCTTTTAGTGTCACTATTTCCCTCTCACTCTCATTGTCACTGTCTCTCTCCCACCTATTGTCACACTTTCGTTCTTCTCTTTCAAATTTCAAAGTTCACTTTCAGACGCTAAAACAATCTCCCTGGTCTAGCGCTAGCGAAAAAGGGAAATGGACCTCCTCGCTGTCCGGCTGATACCGACAATAGGCCATTCCACTGATTTTACTTATGTATATAATTGTTATATTACAATGGAAGACTAATTCTGTTTTTCGTACATTTTATATGGTTAAGATTTTAGTTGGACGAGTTATATCGTCCTCGCAGAATGAAAGGTTGCGTTTTGTATGTTGTTAGTTCGGAAAACAAAACAAACAAAAACAACAAAAACAAACAGCAAAATTGTTTTTTGCGTCCTGATATGGAGCGCCAATCTACAATCACGTCCTAAATTTACCGCACAGATCTCTGTTCTACTCATACGCTGATTGGTGAAGGCCGTTATCGAACCAGGAACCTTTGGGTTCCTATTCGGACACCCTAACTGACTGAGCTAAACCGACAGTAGTGATATATATATATATATAATATATATATATATATATAATATATATTATATATATATTATATTATATATATATATATATATAATATATTATAATATATATATTATATATATATATATAATATATTAATATATATTATATATATATATAATATATATATATATCTATATATATATATATATATATATATATAAATATTATATTACTTGCAGGGTTTCCAGTTAGACGCTCAGTTGCTTAGTGATCTGCTTTATATATACTATATTATATATATATTGCAAAACGAATTTACGAGAATTAAAAGATAATTTTAGTCACTGATAAAACTTAAGAAATAATAAGGATAAGAATGAAACATGAAATAATTATTGGAGGGTTGAATGAAGGAATGTCCTGATGTGAGATGTTTTTTTAATAATCTGAGTATTGCTGGTTAAAAGAGGAAGCATAAACATTTATGTTAACCAAGTTGCTGTTTGTCACGCGCCGTCAAGTGCGAAGGACGAAACCTCTCTTTTGGGGAAGGAGATACGCTTGGTTAAGCTCTTGTCAAGGCTAGAAAGTCGAAAGAAGAATTTGAAATTTGGAACTCCTTATTTAAAAGGCCAGATCACTTAAGCACACCTAGCGCCACTGGAAAACCCGCGGCAAGTAAGCAATGGAATCCCTATAAGGTGTGCATTCCAAAAATTGATTTTTGTCATCAGTGTTTGAAATCGTAAGGGAATTGAACTCGAACGCGAACTTGGGAATAAATATATTTGTGTTGAGTTTGCAACAGAAGTTTAGATATCAGTAAATGTTTGATAGAATTTCATTGATTGTATAAGTTTTGTTTTGAACAATTTTTTTTTCAAACGTTTTGTTACTTCCTATCATTTTTGTAAAAGTTTGGAGGTCACAATCTGCGATGCCATGCCTGGTTATACAAATATATACATTAATTCGTGTTTTACTTTGGGGTTCCCAAGTGATTCTTAATGTTGAGCAATGGGACGGGGTGTTAGATATTGGCACGGAGGGACACGATGTAGATTTCGCATTTTGTTTATATAGGCTTCATCTCTTGGAACAGCGAATCGCGCGTGAATTAATCTGATAATCAATTGAATTACGGAAGAACTACGTGCTATAAATTGATGTTCAAAATCTGTTCATATCAGTGAATAAATATTATTAGACAGATTCTTCATGTTTACAAAGCTTTTAAAGGAGGTATTCTATTTCAGATGCTTGTGCTAAGAGGATTCGAAGAACAATAACTTTGGTTTATCTGTTGGTTTGGGTATTATATATATTACCTACTATTATTATATATATATATAAGTATATATACACGCGTATATTCACTATCTTAGTACCACTCTTTCCATCTCTTTTCACTTCTGCATTTCACCCCCCCTCATTATTGTCACTCTTTCCTTCTCTCTTTCAGTGTTCAAACCCAAAGGTGAACACTATTGGAAAAGATAACCTCATTTTAAAAAGGCACAGTGGACACAATTAATAAAATTTAGATACACTCCAAAATCGCTAATATCGCCCAAGTCTGTTAGGAAATACCCTAATCGTTCATAAATACCACAAAATAACGTCTAGATGGAAAACACACAATCATCCTACATCCAACTCCTCGTCTCAATATAAAAATATGCAAATAAAAATTTGTACAGCACCAATTCCTTTACAAAAAGTGCTACAATTCTTAGATACCACTAAACCTCGTTTATTAAAATATTATAAGAGTCTTATCAGTTCTCCCTAAAGTAAATAATTATTTATCACTTTCTAATCAATCATAACTATTTTTTTTACATCAAGTCAAAATTAACTAGCACACTTTCTAAACCGAACTTCACGAATAACAGTTGTTATATAAATCTGTTTCGACTGTCTTATTAACACAAAACTAATCCAAGTAATACATATATATCTATGGCAATTGTCTAGAAGGAAAAATTTTATTAAACCTGTTAAATCTGCTCACAAAATTGGCCTTGTATTAAAATCGCTAAGCCGGAATGGTTAGGTAAAACAATAGTAATTATAGAATAAAAAGATAGTATTTTTTAAATTTATAGCTTTCTGGAGAAAATCATTATTTCCGACGG
>CM042140.1:77733445-77747028 GCA_023376005.1 Doryteuthis pealeii | reverse complement strand
AAAGAAGAGATAGAAATCTGCTCCGATAAAAGTAACAAGGAATAAAATCTTTCAAAAGCCACTTGATGGTGCTGATTAGGTACCTTAGAAAGTTTCCAACATCAACTATTCGGTATCGATCTGGTAATTATGGTTGAAACAATAAAATGAAAACTATAGATGCGTGTAACAATCCGTCGGAATAATATTTTTCAGAAGCTTAATTTAATAAATACTTATCTTTTTTTCTATAATACTATGATTTAACCTAACATCGCTTAAGCGAGTTTTAATACAAGGCCATTTTTGAGCAGATTTTAACAGGTTTAACTAAAATTTTTCTTCTAGACATTGCCTATAGATATACTTGTATTACTTGATTAGTTGTGTTAATAAAGACTAGTGCGAAAAGATTTATATACACTGTTTCGTGAAATTCTGGTTTAGAAAGTGTGCTAGTTAATTTTGACTTGATGTAAAGAACAAATAGTTTAATGGATTTGATAGAAAGTGATTAACTATTATTTAACTAGGAGACTGAATAAGTATCTTATAATATTTAAATAAACGAGGTTTGTGGTATCTAAAGAATTGTAAGCACTTTTTGTAAAGGATTGGTGCTGGTAAATTTTATTTGCCATATTTTTTGAGGGACGAGAGTTGGATGTAGATATTGGTGTATTTTTCATCTAGACGTTATTTTTTGGTATTATGAACGCATTAGGGTATTTCCTTAAACAGATTGGGCGATATAGCGATTTGGAGTGTATCTAATTTTTAATTGTGCTCCACTTTGGACCTTTTTAAAATGAGGTTATCTTTTTCCAATGTGTTTCACCTTGGGCTTTGAAACTTGAAAGAGAGAAGGAAAGAGGTGACAATAAGAGGGGGGGTGAATTGCAGGAAGTGAAAAAGAGATGGAAGAAGTGGTACTCAGATAGTGAATATTACGCGTGTAATATATATATATACATAATATATATATATAACTTATATATATATATATACAAACAAACAGATAAACCAATATATTGTCTCTCGAATCCTCTTAGGCACAAGCAATCTGAAATAAAGAATACCCTCCGTTAAAGCCTTGTAAACATGAAGAATCTGTTCTAATAATGATTTATTCACTGATATGACAGATTGAACATCATTATAGCACGTAGCTTCTTCCGTAATTCAATTGATTATAGATTAATTCAACGGCGATCGTGTTCCAAGAGATGAAGCCATCTAGTTACAAAATGCGAATCTAATCGTGTCCCTCCCCGTGCAATATCTAACATCCACCCGCGTCCATTTGCTTCAATAAGAATCACTGGGAATCCCCAAAGTAAAACACGCTTAATGTATATATTTGTAGAACAGGCATGCTCGCATATTGTTGACCTCCAAAAACATTTACACAATGATAGAGTAACAAACGTTGAAAAATTTGTTCAAACAAACCTTATTACAAATGCAATGAAATTCTATCAACATCTTACTGATATCTAAACTCTGTTGCAAACTCAAAGCAAATATATTTTTCATTTTCTGCGTTCGAGTCACCGTTCCCTTGTACTTATTCAAACACTGATGACAAAAATCAAATTTTGAATGCACACCCTTATACGGGATTCCATTGCTTACTTGCCTGCGGGTTTTCCAGTGGCCCCGTAGGTAGCTTAAGTGATCTGCCTTTAAAATAAGGAGTTCAATGTCAAATTCTCCTTCGACTTCTAAGCGTTTGACAGAGCAACAGCGTATCTCCTTTCCCCAAAAGAGAGGGCTTTCCGTCTTCGCACTTTGACGGCGCGGACAAACCAGAACTTGGTTAACATAAATGTTTATGCTTTCCTCTTTTACCAGCAAACTCCAGACTTCTTAAAAAAACCAATCTACACATCAGCGACATTCCTTCATTAAACCCTCCATATTATTCATTGTCAATTCTTTCTTTATTATTCCTTAGTTTTAATCAGTGACTAAAATTGATCGTTTTTTTATTTGGGTCTAATCCGTTTGCTATATAATATATTATATATAGCAGTATATAAGCAACTGAGCGTCAGCACCTGGATAGAACCCGTGGGCAAGTAATATAGTAGTAGTATCGCTAATATAATATATGAGGCAAGATGATGAGGAGTAGTACTATAATATATTAATATATAGTATATATATATATATATATATATATATATATATAAATAATAGTATATATATATATATATTAGTTAACTTTATATATATATATATTATATATATATACTCTATATATATATAATATATTATATATATATATAATATATATATATTATATATTAATATGATACACATACTGTCGGTTTACTCAGTCAGTAGGGTGGTCCGAATAGGCACCCAAAGGTTCTGGTTGATAACGGCCTTTCACCAACTCGCGTATGAGTAGAACAGAGCATTGTTGCGGTAAATTTAGGACGTGGAATGGTAGATTTTGGCGCTCCATATACAGACGCAAAAACATTTGCTGTTTGTTTTTTGTTGTTGTTTTTTGTTTGTTTTGTTTTCCGAAGCTACACACATACAAACGCAACTTCATTCTGCGAGACGATATAACTTCGGTCCACTAAATTTAACCCATATAAAATGTACGAAAACAGGAATAGTCCTTCCAATTGGTATATAAACAATTATATACCATAAGTAAAATCAGTGGATATGGCCTTTGGTCGGTATCAGCCGGACAGCGAGGAGGTCCATTCCTTTTCGCTAGCGCTAAGACTAGGGAGATTGTTTTTAGCGTCCTGAAGTGAACTTTGAAAATTTGAAAGAGAGAACGAAACGTGTGACAATAGGTGGGAGAGCAGACTAGTTGACAATGAGAGTGGGAGGGAAATAGGTGGACACTAAAAGGACGAGAGACAGTGATTAATCGGGGAGCGAAATAGCAGAACTGAGAAAGAAAGAGGGATACTAATATGAGAGAAGTAAATTACTATGTCATCAGCCCCCTTTTACAGCACAAAGTCTAAGCTGGATACTTATGCACTGCTTTGGTGAGGGTGCTATATCGACCTGGAGCGTTGTGGTGACTAGACGCTGATCTGGGCGACTGAGCTAAACCGGCACATAGAATAAGATATTAAATCCAATAATTTGGTCCCGGTTGAAAATTTCCGCTTTAAAAGGCAAACTTTGACAGAGATGATATAATGAGGAGATAGAAAATATATCAACCAATAACACCATTATACTGAATCTATGCAGACAGATTGGATATTACCTCTTTACCCTATAAAGGATCTATCACAAACTATAACAACACAAAACGCACTAACAATACATCACTCCATATCAAAACATGGAGATGATAATCTGTAATAATTTTCCTTAACGATAAAATAAAATAATTATATCACTAAGTAAAGTCGTCAGGGAAGGCGCGGCCTCATGTCGGTATTAGCGATTGCCAGTACAGGCGCCGGGAGTCTAGTCTCCTTTTCATTAGCGCTAGTCCAAGGAGAGTTGTTTTTTAAGCGTCTGAGACGCTACATCGGGCACGCCACGTAAGAGCGTTTACCATCAGTTCTTTCACTCTTACCCCACATATCCCCTGTGCTGCTCCTACGTTGAGGTTGGCGAGGGCCGCGTATCGAACCAGGAACCTTGTGATTCTAGCCGAACGTTGTACCGCACCTAGAGCTAACCCGGCCCTTTTAAACGAGATGCTTTGAAAAACCAGCGCTATCCAACATTGGGACACAAGTTGGATGTATAGGCTTGATAGACACATAAACTCTACAGTTCAAGACAAATTAAGAAAACTGTGTCATTAGAATATTTGATTTTCAAAAGAGCAGACTTTTCGTAATTAGTCTTGAATAATTCTATCACTACCTTTAAATTTTAGTAAGTAAAAAGAAGGAAAGTCGGGTATCAGGTCAGAGAGTGAGAGATTCTATCGGCCTTTTCACTAGCGCTAAACAAGGAGTTTTGTTTTCTCATCTGAGGCGGAGTCACCACACCTGCCATCATCTCCTTTTACGCAGCAGATCAGCTGTGCTATTCATAGTGCTTAGACGTGTGAGTCCGCGGTATCGTGTAACCAAAACCTTGAGGTTTACTGGCGGACACTCTACGACTGGAGCTAAAAAAACTCTGGTCGGAATTAAATAACAAATTGATTTTTTAAAAAAACGTTTCGGCGCGCGGCGGCACACACAGCACACGGACCACACAACACACACACACACACACACACCATCCACACATAATATATATATATATATATATAATATATATATGTGATAAGTTGGTTGGTCAAAAATGATTTCCATCCCAAAAACGTTTGTTGAGTGGAGAAAGATGTCTTCTGACTCGTTTCTACGTTCTTATTAACGTCACCATTTTTTTTTAAAATCTGCCAACGGCAAAAGAAAATCTTTATCTCTAATACTTTTCTCATTTCCCATTTTATCGTGAAGACATTGCCATGATTGTTAGGACAATCCTTTGTCCGATGAAAGAGTTGATAAAACTGAAACGTTTTTACCGACTATAATGATTTATCTTTTTGGGAATACTTTTTTAATACAGTGGCTTTCATTTTCCGTAATTTCAATCCCATATATTATATATTATATATATATATATAATATATATATATACTATATATGAGAGAGAGAGAGAGAGAGAGGAGAGGTGACAGATATGATATGGGTTATTTTTCTTAGCCTGCCGTTCCAAAAACACTGCAAATCCAACTCACTCCCAAAGGAGTTTTCCCTTCTAGCCTGATGTAGATAATTTTCGATCCCCAAGATACCTGACACTCTTAGACATAGAATCTTTTTATACACACAGATTATGTCCTTTTCGAAACAATGTCGTCTTATTCTGCTAACCAGGAAAATATATTGATTACAGAATTGTTTATTTAACTTTTCGCTCATACGTTACAATGTTGACGGAATGTTATTCATTCTGAGTCAAAATGATCAAGAATTTTGATTTACAAACAAATCCTGTGTTTTTGTTTGTAACATAATTTCATTATATTTAACTTATGTATCCTGAATCCATAAAGTTTGACATTCTTGATGCGAGAAAACATTTGCTCAGTTTCTTTTTTTTTCTTCTTGTTCAAATGCGTCGATAAATATAACAGAACAGTCAAAAAACAATAGGAAGCGATTCACCCTTCAGGAAATATGAATTTTTTTTAGTCTACGCATCTTCCATGACTCATCAAAGGGCATTTTCATGGTCTTTAAAGTGGAAAAATATCCTATCTACATATCAAATAGTAAGATAATGTGGACCGTGGCAGTATTTTAGGCTTGTTTCCATATATGGGTTAAATACGATAAGAAATGTTTAGAAATGTAGCTCAACAAGAGAACTGAGAATTCAACAAGAATGAATATAATCAAAAACGGTCCTTCGTGCATAAATAAAGAACAAGTTTGACAAGCCGTAAGATTGTCAACTATACATAATCTTTGAATCTCTATATACTTGAACAAACTCGCGTATATTATATTTTATATATAAAGGAGCTGGTTGAATATATATATATATATTAGCTATATATATATAATATATAATATATACTATATAGTCCTGTCCAATTTTATTAGGATAATAATTAAAAGCAATTTACTGACAATCTTATTGCTCAGCAAAAAAGTTGCCATAATTAGATATATACCTTTATCATTCTACTTGGGAAGCTTTTTTAATCCCGTCTTAAATAAACATTACCATCTTTTGGAAGAATAAAGGAATTCAAGAACTGCGTCTGAGCGAAAACCTCTCGTGAAGTATTTATTGAATCTTTTTCCACTGATAGAATGCTTGAAGAAGCGGACATAAGTTAAAATCTGATGGAGCAGGTCTGGTGAGTATGGAGGGTGAGGAAGAATCCCAACCTTAAGGACTTTATTTTTCTGAGTTTGTTGGCAGAATGGAGACCTATTGCGAGATTGTTGCTCGCATTTTCTTTGTTGGCTGGAGAGACATTCTGAGGACCCACCTACCTTCAGTCTTTATACGACACCTTTCGACTCAGTCTTTTTCAATGCTCCTGAAGGTTGCATATGTCTTTGGGACAATGTTGCTAGATTGTTTGCCGAGGAATCTGTCTTCCACTGTAGCGTTCAAAAGTGTGCTATGATCCAACGGGGCTGCGTCTCTCCAATCGCGGGCTGCATACAGTACGTGGATTGCGAAATCGGTGGCCTTTGCTTTACCAATTTTCACAAAACCATGTTTGTCTAGGGTAGTTCCTGATACACTGGCACACCTTCCTGGATAGACGCGGTTTTTTTTTTTTTTCGTGCAGTGTGTTGTATTGCTACCGTTTGTGGAATTCCATGACAACATGCAATGAACGAGTCGGTAGCAATAAGAGTGATTCACTTTGAAACTTTTGGTTCTTCCATGGGCTATAGGATTTTTTTAAACTATCAGCAGCAATATTTAATTAAATTGTGAGTTACTGAGTATCTGGCATCTGATTTGACTTTGAAAACAGGGCAAAATCGGTCGCAACTTATTTGGCCAAACTTATGCAGTAAGAATACGGTTGGCTCTCCAGACAATGTTTTAAGTTGCCTAAGAAAATGTGTCACATATGCACTCAAAAGACGATGCCTACAGGGGTCCGCTAGGGTCAGACAACTTTGATATCATATAAATGAATGGGTGCTTAAATTTAAATTACACGAGTTTTACTTTTTTTTTTATTCTGCCTATGTTTTAAATATGTGTCAAGGCCCTACCAGAATAATAGACAACAATTTAAGAACTTGAGAATTGGATGACTAGAAACTGAATGATTTTTAATTTTGTCGCTTACAGTTTTCATTATTAGAAGGAAGGATTTGAGACTGGAAAAAATCTCCGAAAGTATTTTTTCTTTGCTAAGTGACGACTAGTAGCCGAAAGCAGAATGCCATGGAAATTCGACTAAGGAACGGGGAAAATCAAATGTAATTCGAATGGTAAAACCTAAGACGTCACTGACAGTAGAAGTCTGAAGCGAATATATACAGTGCCTATACTATTTATACAGAAGTATGCTGACACGAGGTTATTTTCAATAAACTATATACTACTAGCATAAAGAGATAAGCAATAAAGAAACACTGTTATAGATATAGTATGGTATACGTTTTAGAAAGGAAATCAATAGCCATGATTTATGTTCATGTCCCCAGGAAAAATAGTACCTTCTTTGTTAACAGCCGAAATTTATCTTGTGCAGGAGAGTCGGTGTGTTCGGCCAAGTCCGGCAGTAGCCAAACTCAATGCGATGTAGCGCCATTTGTAAACATATTTTTTTACTAGATAATCGTTCTTTGTTACATCACATATTTTTTTGTAAATTCTATGTATGTTCATTCAATTCCACTGTCCTTGAAGAAGGTCTAAAGACCGAAACTTTATAAGGTCGACATCTGCTTAACTTACGAAAACATTCATAATCCCTGTACAAATCCCGTTATATGTGTACTTTGCTCACACACTTACGGAGTTTCTGTTCAATCCTTTCTGAGAGGTATCTGGCCATCCTTTTGGTGTCAAGGGTGGAACTGGTGTAAGCAAATCCACCAAACGTGTCCTCTACGAGGGCGCTTTCTAACATGTCCAATATCTGGAATCTTCCAGGTTGAAACTGATGTTGATGTTCGTGGTGTCTCATTTTCCCAAAGAAAAGAGCCAGTGCGTAGGAATTGGTAGTGTGGGTCGGTAGTACAATGTGGATAGTCGGGAGGTAAGTATTAGAATTGGTAGTAGATTCGAACGAACGATTGCAGTAGAGATTTTGTGGGAGGGGTGGGTCACGAGCTTGTTGAGAAAGGGGGGGGATAATGGAAGGAGGATAGGCGGGAAATATGGCAGATGAAATAGAGAGCCCATAGAAGACATTTTTCCGGTTGATTCCATAAAAGTTCAACCCTGAAATAGAGCAGACACCTTGAAGGATTGAAGACAGATAGGATATATTAACGGGCTTCACCCACCACACACCTACAACACAAAAAGAAAACAGCTGTACAATAGGCGAAATATATATAGATAGATAGATGATATATATATAAATATATAAATAATATATATGATATATATATATATAGATATATAATACATAATAGTATACACTATATAATAGTTTATATATGTATGATTGTATGATTTATGGGGGCGTGTTTGTGAAGTATAGTATTATTATATGCAATTAGAATGAGATATGCGTGTTTTTAAATATTTATAATTTTATTTCCCTCGTTTCAATTCCATCGGTTATAGAAGAGATTAATATGTTGATATAAAAAAAAAAATCAATGCTTTACTATTTAACCAGTCTTGAGGAAATGCCACAACACCTATGTTATTGAACATTTTTCTTACGTTGGGCATTGTTAGATCAACCCACGATATTGTTTCCATCGTTATAGAAATTGATTTATGCACATATCTATTCATCGAACATGTCTAAAATATCGAGATACATAGAATATATTATACAGGAAGGTATTGATCAGAGACTGATGATGAATCTTTCGTTCATTTCTTTATATATAAAAAAGCGGAAAATATTGATAAGAAGAAATGATATTTTTCTTCAATGACGGAGAATCCCAATAAATATGGTATCTTTTGGAATCTTTTTGTAAGATGTAAAAAGGGGTTTTCATAGGTAATTCGTCTGGAGAATTTAGCAATGTTCACTCGAAATAATTCATTGTACGTACAAATTCGACGCAAAATATTCGATTTTATGGAACAATTTGAACCTCTTCGTTTTCCAAGATTAATTTCTCATGCTTCCTCTTGGGTGATACACCTGAAGATGGTTGTAATATTGACCGCCGAAATGTTCTATTTACAACATCAAAAATACGATTGAATGTTAAGGTACCGTACGGGGTATCATCGTAGGAAATGAATTTGCAAGCCTACATCAGCTCCTGGACCAAGTTTTAGATTTCACACCCAATTGATGCTTTTTAAAAAGTGTGGATACCTTTTTTTCTAATGTGGGCTCTTTAACCTTGGGAGAGCAACCAGTCTAAGATTAGAAAATTCTGAATTTGAACCAAACGTCCCCTCATTCTGTCGACTGGGACTGTAAAATACACCGACTGCACCTCTGCAAAGCGACAAGATTCCCCACTGACATGCACACAATGGTAGCTACCTGTTGGCTGAGATTGGCGATTCATAATGTGATGGTTGTGCCGTTTGTGACTTGAATAAAAAGTGGTCAATGACATTTAATACTACACATCGGCCCTTATTTGAGCTAGGTGGACGGGCGGTTGGAGAGACCCAATCCGATCAATCGGCTGGGCATGTCAAGTCCTAGCAAGTATACAAGTGTTCCGACGGTATTCTTGAAATTTCTCATGACAAACACCCATCCCTTTTATTACATTAGTGGTAGAAGGCGGTGGCTGAGAGCCAACCCAGATTTTTATTATCACGCATGGAATTAATGAAAATTCTACTATTAATAGACATGGTGTTAATGAAAATTATTTCTTAAACACACATTGCCATTAAAAAAAATCACGGTGGTTGATAAGCCGTTAAGCCAAACAACAGATCTTCCCCTCGAAGAACTTGGAAAACAGACAAACAATCTCAAAATTCGTACATTCGATGGCGGTGAATACTAGAATGAGAAATCTCCGCAATAAAATGATAATGTAGGTCATAAGTTTTATGTTTAGTTCCTTTTGATAAATATGTGAATAAAAACAAAGTACAGGTATATAATTCCATGTTATATCAGTTACACAATTTTCGACTATATATATATATATATATAATATATATATATATATATATATATATACATAGACGCCACACACACAACACACATATATATATCATAGACGCACACACACACACATATATATATAATATATATATATATATATATATACGCACACACACACACATATATATATATATATATATATATATATATACATAGACGCACACACACACACACATATATATATATATATACATAGACACACACACACACACATATATATATTATATATATATATATATATATATAGGCACACACACACACACATATATAATCATCCACAGATACCGTGTTTCGACGTATTTTGCCTATTTACATTCACTAATAAATACATACTTGCTTATATATATCAACTTCACCAGAGGGCTCGTATCCGTAATAGGAGAGCATTTGCTTAAAATGTTAACATTTCCTCTCGGCCTATTCCCGTTCTACATGCGTCATTTTATGATCGTCATTTTCCGTTTTTTTCACATGCAATGATCACGTCATCAGCTTTCGTATATAAACGCACATATAAAAAATAACGGTAAATAGCATTATATTCACACATTCACCATACACTTAATATTTTTCATTTTTCTCCCTCACAAAATTTATTTTGCATTTATGATAATAAACCGAAATACTTAAGTATAGACATATAAATTTTTCCTTTGATCGTAACATCCTGTGTCTGTTATATTTTTGAAAACATTTTCTTCACATATGTATATATACATATATACATATATTATATATATATTCATTCATTCATTCTGAGAGGTAGAGATGAAACGATTGAGATATTTGAATATAGTTATGTACCAACCCCTCCGCACGAGCAGGATGCGACACAAGGTCAATTTCTTAAGCGGAGTTCAGCAGGTTTGAATTCAGAGTTTTCCTTCTCCTAGACCGGTTGCCTAACCAAGGTTAAAGAGCACAGTCTGCCCTACTATTTGCCCATAGCTGGAGGGAGAGTAGGATTCATACCTTTCCCAAGGATATTAGTGCTAAATGAAATGCAATTACCACGTCCAGGATTTGAACTCGGGGCGACGAGTCCATTTCCCATGACTTTAACCATTACAACACGCGCTTCCTACAAGAGATATTTGAATATAAAGAGAATGATAGATATATTCTAAAATAACATCCTGATTACACGCGTATTTCGTAATGGTAATCTGAGATTTTCGCATTCTGTAAGGAGTAAAATATAGCGAAATGCATGGGTAGAATCTGAAATAGTTACCTGATTCCATGCAAAATTTTGATAATGGTAACTGAGAATTATAATTTTGTGTCGAGTGAAAATAGAATGTCGCAAAGATAGGTGGATCCATCTTTAGAATTGCTGTGACTATTGTCTCAATGAAGAGAAAGGTCACAAGTGGATTAATCTCGGAACAATTCGGAGTAGCAGACTTGCTTCCGGATATATAGAATTCCAACCGACTTTGTATAATAAAGCCGGCGTTACTTTGTAATCTTCAAATGAATATCCCAACTGATTCATCCTCTCTGTTTGTGCCTTATACTTAAGACTTTATTTATTCAGCCTTTCAGACGTTGTAAAGGAATTGGTAGGCAAAGTATCCATTCTCAGTATGAGATGCTGAACTTCCAAGTCGGGGAGGGAAAAGGTGACTATAACAGCAATTATGGAATTGGAAGGTGAGAGGGGAATAAGATCTTGGAGACTACCGCAATCGTCTTCTATAATTGCTATGTCGAAAATGTCAGTCTTTTGAATTTTTCTTGAAGAATGTAACGCCTTTTCTTTTCTTTTTTTTTTATTTGTTCTTTTGTTGGTTTGGTAATCCATGGTTATGTTTGCGACGTGATTGAAAGTTCTATCTCTGGTGTTCGATCGAGAGCAAAAGGGGGGAAAAATGGTTATTTCCAATTCGTCGCCCGAATTGGGAATTTTATCTCGTATATAAAAGAAGATACTTATCAGGCACATGATTGGATTTAGTTATAGTTTGACATACACAAGGCAAGAGTTCTTATCCTTTAATGTGGTAATCAAGCTAGCTTTTTCTCCATATGTCAGTGCCATTTTAAAAGTTAATCTCAATATGTAGCCGAATTAAATGAGAATCTCACATCCTAACCATAGCGAACGGGTTGGATACACAGTGGGATTTTAACTTACGAGTTTGATCGTACCGCTCGTAACTCAATTTCATCGCATATGAAATAATTTTTCCTCATATAAATTAAGACAAATTCCATTAAACCATCTCCCAAACACTCTAATAGTTTAATAAGTTTTTTCTAATTAAGAAAATAAAGATTGTATTATATAAAATCATAATAAATAGAATGTAATAAATTATATGCTATAAAAACAAAGTCGGCGGAGTTGCCTATTGTCAGTATCAGCCAGACAGCGAGGGAGTCTATCCCGTTTTCACTAGCAGTAGACTATGAATATTGTTTATTGCGTCTTAGAAGCGCCACACTTACCACCAGCTTCCCATTTTACTTCACCGATCCAAGCTGTGCTCCACAGGAGCTGGATTGATGAGAGTTGGTGTCCAAGGCAGTTGCTCTACCGAGCTGTATTTTAATGTTTGCTTTTATAAATAATATTTCTCTTTGGTGGAATAAATTTGGAAACTTGAATGTTTTCGTGAACTTATTAACATAAGCATATCTGAAGCATGCTCGTATCTTTAATCGACCGAGGGACAATTCGTAAAACAATACTGTATACCTAAAAGAGAATCTGTGGTAACGTTTCTGCGCTAACTGATAATCCACACGAAGTGGTTTCGATCCTCGTTGATTTCTTTAGAAATTAACCGTTCCAACAATACTGATCCGTCACATATCAATATTACTAAAACGAGATAAGTAAGAAACAATGCTAGATAAAGAAAATAGGTGGAAGATTGTATTGCGCCAATGCTTCAAGTAAAGAAAATCAGTCTAACTTGACAATTTTTATTCGGACTTGGATCTTTTAGGTGGGTACAAAATCGACCCAGCAATAACTCACAATACCATCGGACTTTGTTGGATTATCGTCATTCTGTTCATCGCTATATCCATGCTGATGCTGTTAGAGCTTATCTTTGATCTTTTTGTGTATTTACTGTATGAGGCTACCTACAAAGCAATGCAAACATAATAGACTTTATGCGAGTTGGTCAGAAAAATTCAACCGACTAGCGAGGAGATTTTTTATTTTGTTGCTAAATATTTCCGTTTCATTTGGGTTTATAAATGAGTAGAAATATTTTTTATTAACTCAATGTGTATCAACAAATTAGGAAAAAGGATTTTATGTTGGGTTTTTTAATTAACTTAATTTGTATTAATAAGTGGTTGGAAATAATTTTCATACGTATTATAATGGCGGTTGACTTACAGGCACTGCCTTCTGGCACCTATATGATTAAAAGGGTTGAGTGTTTATCATAAGAGAAATTTCAAGAATACGGTTAGGACAAACATATCGGAACAAGGGCATGACATGAACAGACGACTGATCGGATGGGACCTCACTACTCACCCGTTTAGCCCAAGAAAGGGACGAAGTTGAGTGTCACTGGTACTCGGATCACAGACCGCTCAGTCAATAATCCTGTCCTCAGGCATTACAGGTTGCCACACACGGTCAACAGATTACCCCCATTTAGGTAAAGGTCTTAGCCTTCTGCAGAGGTGCAGTCGGTGTGTTCTACAATCCCAGCAATTGGGCGTAAAAAAATTACTTGATTTTGAGAATTCAATACAGGGATATTACAAAAAAAAATATCAAGTAATTATACAATGAATATAACAAGGTATATTA
>CM042140.1:77655945-77728445 GCA_023376005.1 Doryteuthis pealeii | reverse complement strand
AGGCATGATGGTTTCAGTCATGAATTGAGTTCAACAAAAATCAAAGAATATTTATTGCTTCAAAATAGACTTGAAAGAATATATGAGCCTGAAAAGTCCTAACTACGAAGCCGCCCCTAATATGAATAAGGTGTGTCGAGAAAACTGAATTAGAACACGTCTGTTGTTGTTAAGCGTTAGTAGAGGAGTACATCAGTATTTATCTTTGGCTCGGGTTTTCAATATATATATATATATATATGTGTGTGTGTATACATATATGTGTGTGTGAGTGTGTGTGTGTGTGTGTGTATATACATATATGTGTGTGTGGTGTGTGTATATACATATATGTGTGAGTGTGTGTGTATACATATATGTGTGTGTGAGTGAGTATATATGTGTGTGTGAGTATATATATATGTGTGTGAGTGTGTGTATACATATGTGTGTGTGAGTATATATATATGCGTGTGTGAGTATATATATATATATATATGTGTGTGTATGAGTGTGTGTATACATATGTGTGTGTAAGTATATATATATATATGTGTGTGTATGTATGTATGTATGTATGTATATATATATATATATATATCATATGATGTTTTTTTATATATGTTTGGAAGTGTTTACTTTCTTTGTGTGTAAGCATATGGAGAAGGTCAAATCAATTGCCAGTTTTCGGAAACTTTCTCGCAAAATACCGGGGGATCCTTGGAGAAATAAAGCGTTCCTCTTTCTCTGTGGATTGCCCTGAATAAGCAGTATTAAATTATAGCTACTTAGAATAATCTCAGACTTTCAAATATCTTATGAATATATTACATAATCCACTTGAATTGTTTCTATACAGCAGAGGAATATTTACACAAACCATAGCTGGAAGCACCTTGCCGTTTATACTCCGCATATCCCCCGTCCCCGCTGGTAAGCTAAAGAAGTTTCATATAATTCAATTAGCATCAAACTGGAGTGCAATTTTCAGAATTTGAAGATTACAGTCACTCTACGGGATCATTCGTAATGAACTCACCCCGAGGCTCTCGATCGGGCTGCTTAAGCTGTAACATTTCACTGTAAACATTATTATAAGAACTGCTTATATGAATGTGATTCGGCCTAAGCGAAAATATTCATTGCTCTCAGCGTTTTTGGTTGCATTTTGAATCGAGCAGGCCGCCACGAAGCTATCTCCGAAGTAATTCAGAGTTAATAGACTTTATACGAGTTCATCAGAAAAAGTCAACCGACCAGCGAGGAGATCTTTTGGCACGTTTGATTAGGTTATGAAGTAAAATTGCTCGCTGAAATGGCAATAGTTGACGTTGGGTTTGGAGTAGTTGTAACCAGATATTCAACAAGAATGCAAATATTTCTTAGATCACAACCGTGTGAAAAGGACATTTCCTTTAAGCAGTTGTTTATTTATCCCCACGTCAATTACAAAGTTTGAACATAATCCCTGAAAGGATTGACACTTGCTAGCAAATTCCAATTGTTAGTGTTCTACTTGATGGATGGCGGTCTACACAGAGCGAACAGGGCCTAAGATTTTCCTATCGGTATAGCAACTCTTTGAAATGACCATTAAACAGTCAGTATCTTAATCCGATCGAATACTTGTGTACATTTTAAAACAAATGGTCCCTGCTCTTGCCTGTGCAGCTTATTTTTCAAGTGCTATTTGAAGAAATCTGGAAGCAGATTGATGAAAAATAGTTTCGTTTGTTTGTCACAGTTCTTCTAAAAGTGGATTGTCATAAAAAAAAGCAGAAACAAAATACAGATAATTTTTTTTGTTTGCGATTCCATTTTTTCACTAGTAATTCCATAAATGGTTCACCTACCTTATGCTGAAAAATAACGTTCATTGATTAAAATAGATAGTAGGTGGATTGACCTATTGTTGGTATCAGCCGAACAACGAGGGAGTCTATCCTCTTATCGCTAGCGCTAGACCAGAGACATTGCTTTTGAGTCTGGGGTGGAACGCCACACCTACTATTATCTCTCCACTTTACCACATAGTTCCAAGTTGTGCTTCTCATTTCCTGAGTTGGTGAGTTCCGGTATCGAACCCGGAACCTTGTGGTAGTTTGTTAGATTCTCTAGCCACTTAGCTAAACTAGCCTTATCTTATTAATAATGAAGATTCGCTTCTGCTTTTTGTCTGTAACAAAAATTACATCACTGCTTACGTCACATTTCCCAACACATAATCCAACGTCATAACATAGAATAAATACACTCAAAATATGAGCATTCAACGTTAGACAATCCTCATTGTTTTAATAAATAGATTCCTGGCGTTATATATTTATATATTGATTGTTTTATTCTAATATAATATTTAAAGTTATCGGAACTGTTTCCATTTCAAATTGTCTTTCTTTCTTCTTTTTTTTTTTTTTACTCCTTTAATAGATTTGAAGATTTTACATACTTATGGTACACACTCTATGACATTGAATTTTCAGCTCCCATCCCCTCAGGCAATATCTTTCAAAAATTATTTTTACATCACCCGGAGAGTGTCTTTTTATTTTGCTAGTATATTTAATTAATTTGAAAATTTGAATACATTATTCTAATAAATTTTAGGTATGTCATATACCTCAGAAGGTTTTTTTATCAAATAAAATAGGTTTTGTCTCATAGCTGTGCTTAGTTCATTTTTCTTGGGTCGAAAATAACGGAAGAAAAGTTTCCTAAGAGTGGTGAGAACATATTATTTTGTCCAGAGTGTAGTATGAAGCGACGCATGCAACCATATTTATTACGGCGAAAAAATAGGATTTCAGAATCTAATAACAAGGGACCGGTTTAGCTTTATATCTTTATTGTAAGAAAATGGTGACATATTATAAATAGAAACATGTGTATATATGTCTCTCAAGGTGCATGTGGAGTAATGATTATCGTTGAGGAAAATGGAATAGGTGAGTTTGAATTCCAGTCGAGGTTGCTTAAGTTTCACGTCATGCATTTAGGATAGGGATAACTCAATAACTTTCTCCGAGCTATGAAAAAAGAATAATGCCAAATAGTTTGGTAGGTAACCGATCTCGGAGAAGGAAACTACCTGAATTCCTCAGTAAAATTATTTGTGGTACTAAAATACATAAACAACAAAAAGGAAGAATAAAAAGGAAAATAAACAACACATATAACCGATTCAGTAACCTTAAAGAGCTTCACTCAATTGTCACGTGTAAATTCTAATATTTAGCAATAATAACTTGATTCGGATGAATATAACTATAGCGAGACATGAAACTTTCATTTTCAATATACTCTTATTTTTTCTCGTATATATACACTAAATATCACCGATAAATATGTACCCCTCCACCAATTTTTATATAAATTGATATTATTTTCTAAATCAGATATGCCTGAATTTTTATTATTTCTTGCGTAGCGATATACAATCAAACCAAATAGTATAATTATTATTTCTTAACAAATTTTACAGCATTAACCTATATATAATAGATTTATACAGTGACTGCTGTTTGCACAATAGTATTGCTTTCAACAAAGTTTTCAGCAGATGATAACTCTGGGTTCAGGGATGGTTTCTGGGCAAATCATCATTGCCACTAATCCAGAGTGCCCCGGCAGTATCTCACGATACCAGCAGACTTTGTTGATTTCTATCACTCTGTGGGTTGTCATATCTATACTGATGCAGTTAGGGCCCTATCATGGATTTTTTTATGTGTTTCCTCTTGCCGAATGAACAAAGTCCAAGTTAAATCAAGAATATCATCATCATCATCATCATGCATACCTGAATACGAAAAAAAAACGCGTTTTGGTCTCTTTATCATTTTCTTGTAAAACGGTGGCCTCTCCCGCTATCAATCTCAGACAGCCTATAGCAGACGTGACCGATCGATAGGGGTCAAAAGGTCAGTCGCGTGAACTTTCGTTTAGGGTTTAGACGCAGTAAGGCGAGACTTGTTTAGTTTTAAAAAAGAGACATTTGGTACTGAAACGGAGGGCCAAAGATTCGTAGAAGGAAAACCAACTTTCCTCCGCTTACAAATTGAGCCTGTGTCACAACCTGTTCGTGGCCGAAGGAGTTGGGCAAATGGATACATTCATATATTCATACACACGTGTGTATTTCCAAATAAAACAGCCAGATACAATGCGTACGTCCGCATATTTTATCTAGTTGAATTCTAAAGATTTCAGACGTCGATACTGGTTTACCCGAGGATCGGCAATGTGAATTACAGTCGTGGGAAGTCACAATGTTCTGTGTGTGTATATATATATATATATATATATATATATATATGTTACGTTGTAATACTCACGGTACTAAAACGATACATGCACCGTAGTCCTTTTTTCTTTCTTGGTACTAAAACTCCGATAAAAAATCATAACCCGAGAAACATGTCGTCACAACTCCCAGCCTTTATTAACGTGCTCGTCTAGTGGCTTCTACCAGGGAGGAGGGGAGGCAGAGAGAACGAGAGAGAGAGAACACTACTAAATTCCTGGGCTCTAATCAGGTCTGTGCCCTACGACGGACGCCGGCAAAAAAGAGCACGAACCCTTTCTTCCTTCCCCCACGTCACCACGTGACTTCCGGTCAACACCCGACTTCCGTCAACACCCGACTTCCGGTCAACACCGACTTCCGCTTGCCCCTCAATTCTTCGTTCGGGTCACGCTACGGTCAAAACCATCGCTCTCCTCTTTTGAGTCATCACTATTTTTTAAGCCTTTGTTATCTATTCCTCCTCCTTCCATTAGCAGTTCTAGCTCACACAAGTCATCCTGCTACATATATGTATGTATGTATGTATATATATATATATATATATATATATATATATATATATATATATATATATATATATATATATATATAGCAGGGGGTGTAACATTCAAGTTTCTGAAACTTGAGGCACGGATGAATCAAATTAAGAAAAGACTTTGAGGTGCTTATTTACCTGCAGGATTGATGTTGGGAAATGTTTCTAATATCCACTGAGAGGCACGTAATGCCTGACTACTTGACAAAATAAGATATTAATCAATTATCAGAAGCTTTGCATATTACCTTGGAGAAATTGATCAAAACATGGAGTAAAAGTTTCTGGGAGATAAAACATGATTCATTTCTCTCTGGCCAAGGGTTTCAACAATGCGTTGATATACGATAGATGTTCCCAAAAATTTAGGGACAAATATCTACAAATCCAACGTTTATAAACACACACACACACACACACACACACACACACATATATATATATATATATATATATATATATATATATATATGAGTATGAAAAGGTGTAATGAAAACCTCCCACAATGTTGTTAAAGAGAAAACAATTTATAATATAATCATAGCTGATACTGATCAATATTTCGATTTTACAAACTTCATCATCAGAGCTCATTCACTCCGTCGTTGTTTGGGTCGGAGAAGAATGTCAAATCAGTTCACAAACAAAAAACCTTAATACTGCAAAAAAAGAAGAACGAAAAGTTGTTACATTATACACCAATGTGGGCATTCGCGCCATATATATGTCGTCATGACTCTATGTATACCTTTTGTCGGTAAAACATATCCAAATGTAGCGGATTTTGAGATGATGGCAACAAGACGAATCTATTTAAACGGAAGGGGATGGGTATTAAAAATGTAACGGTTGGAATTCAAAAGATTTTTAGTAAAGGAATTTTTTACGATTAATTATCTTTTTGTTTTTTTAAATTTTTATTTTTAAGTTCTGTATTTCATAAATGATTAAATATTTACTGTATTTTGTTTTTATATATGAAGTAAAAAAAAAGTTATGGGCGGAATATGTTATTATTTTAGAAAAGGATTTTTTTTTACGATTATGACCGAACTAAAAGTATTTCAGGAACAACAGGCAGTAAGGGGGAAGAAAGTGTGTAAAAGAAAATTAGGCAAAAAAATAAATAAATAAATAAATAAAATTTTTAAAAAAGATCACTAAGAATTCGCGTATTACAGTGTTTATTTTAGGAATTATTTATTTGATTGTTTACATTTAAAATATTTTTAAATATGTAACCCTAAATTCATTAGTGTTTTGAAACATTATTTTTCTAAAGCATTTTGTACATATAATAAAAATTCTAATTCACTTCTTAATTGTTTGAGTTAAAGTGATAAGAATGTATTCATTTAATCGCTTTTCTTTCTTACACCTAGAAATGTAACAATAAAATGTCCTTACGTGTAGGTGGGAAATTACGTGTATTAATTAAAATGAACATTATTCGCTTATTTTATGAATATTTTGGGGGGATCTTTTTAGTTTTTGAGATACCCTGATTAAGAATTAATATATTTACTCTAGCCAATACGTCCTTATATATAAAAAAATTCAATTCAGTTCTTTATTGCCTGTTGAGTTTCAGTGAAATAACGTATTTGTTTTTACATCCATTTTCTGAGTTATTAATCAACACGTACATACCAAAATAGACGCGACTCTTTATATAGGTATAGAGAGATATATAGAGAGACAGAAAAAACATGTACCACTTAAATGGGCCTCTAGCCTTAATTGAACTTCCGTCTTGCATAGAAACATGATCCTCACATATATATGTCATAAAAGTCATTAGACTTAAGTCTGTTCGTTTCTAAATCTACTAGTTCATTATTTCAAACCCCTGACCATGGATTTGATCAGACCAGACAGTATTCATCAACTTCAAAGGCTGGCCTCTACACTGTCTGGAGTTTTACTCACTTATCCTGTGTGTAGGGTCTATTTATTTTTCTCTTGGCCCGCACTTGTGATTTTTGGTTGACCAGTCATTTTTGTATTTCTTTATTATCCACCTATTATAATCTTACACTAATAACCAATTTGTTGACATTTAATGTGATCGAAAATAACAAAAAAAAAAAAACACTTATAAGCATCACGTTGATGGCAATAATAATAATGATAATAATAATTCTCTGGGACTTTGAAGCTTCTCTGGGACTTTGAAATAAAAACGGATCACCTTATCCCAGCAAGAAGACCAGACCTAGTGTTGATAAACAAAAAAGAAAGAATTTGTCAACTGGTGGATTTTGCAGTTCCAGCAGATAAACAGGGTGAAGTTAAAGGAAAATGAAAAAATGCACAAATATCTGGACCTTGCCAAAGAACTGAAAAGGTTACGGAATATGAAAGTCAAAGTGATACCAATTGTAGTTGGTGCACATGGAACGGTCCCAAAAGAATTGGAAAAGGGTTTGGAAAGTTTGGAAATCAGAGGAAGGATTGAAACCATTCAGAATACTGCACTGTTGCAATCTGCCAGAATACTCAGAAGAGTCCTGGAGACCTGAGGAGACTTGCTCACTCAGACTCCAGTGGAAGACCATCAGCTAATTCTGATGTGAAAACCCAAAAAGAGTAAATAATAATAATAATAATAATAATAATAATAATAATAATAATAATAATAATAATACCTTTATGTATGCGAACCTTATCAAGATATTAGTAAAGAAAAAATGAAAAAGTACCAGAAACTCTAATAAAACCTACAATAATATTCGGCTAAAAATGGAATTTTTGATCGAAATATGTACCATGCCCAAAATAAAACAGAGCAAACAACGGAAGGAATAAAACTACCAAATCAGGAAAATCAGAACACTTTGTGAAAAATAAAATTGCAAGAAGTTGGGATTATTAAGTGGACACCAGCTAAGAAACTCTAGCATAAAACTCATCAAAAGAATATATACCAAGGCACTACACTTAGTAATATACACTTAACCATTCTTAAAAAGGACAAATAGATTTACTATACACAACACCTTATACTATGAAATATGACATAGGCATATTCTATGTATCAAGAAAAAGAGGAAGCGGACTTGCAGATACTGAGGGTTTCGTAGATGCAATAATTTAAGGACTCGAAGACTAATTATAGCTGCCAGTAATAGCAATGGCAACTTAATGACCCCCAGACAAATAACAAAAACTAGAAAACCGAAATAGAAAAAAAAACAATTGTATAGATACTTCAAATAACAAAAAAAATATAACACAAGATGACCTAGACATGACTAGGAAAGGGAAATCTCAAGAGAGAAACTGAATTTATTTTAATATCGTTACAAAATAATGTTATAATGACCAATTATATTGAAACGAAAATTGATAATACGCAACAGAACAGTAAGTGTAGGTTTTGTGAAGACAGTTGAAACGGCTAATCACAATAAAGCAAATGCCATAAACTAGGACAAAAGAAGTAGAAGACTAGGCATGACTGGGTGGGAAAGGTTATCCATAGAGGACTATGCAAGAGATTAAAATTTGACAATACTAACAAATTGTATAGACACAAACCAGAATCCACCCATAAAATTCTCTGTGATTTTGCAATAAAAACCGATCAAACGATTTCAGTCTGAAAACAAATCCTAGAGTTAATTAATGAAACAAATAACTTGTCAACTAGAGGATTTTTTGGTACCATTATAGTATGTGGCCTACCTTTTGAATGTGGCCTACGTAATCATGTCTCTCTTATAGTATGTGGCATCCCATAAAAAGCATATTACTAGGTTATAATAATAATCCTAACCCCTAACCCTATTTCAGAATTTTAGAATTAAATAGATCTCTGATTCATGTAAATTATGGATAAATTCTTTTTTAATTATTCTTAATTACTATATACAGCTTAATGAAATTGAATATATGGGGAAAATGATTAGTTTCAATAAATTGCCTACTACTTATATCTATAAATATACTTTTACTGAAGTAGGACACATTCACACCGGGTAGGCCATATACTATAACAGAATCAAAAAGGTAGGCCACATACTATAACGGTACCGATTTTTCTGTTCCGGCCTGACCACCGAGTAAAAATAAAAGGACGCGACAATATAGACAGATACATTGTCAGAGAGCTGAAAAGGCTGTGGGATATGAAGGTGACGGTGATACCAATTGTAGGCGGTGTACTTGGAACAGACCCCAAAAGATTAGAAAAGAGACTGGAGAAATCGGAGATCAGAGGAAGGAAAGAAACCATACAGACCACAGAATTTTTAAGATCAGCAAGAATACTTAGAAGATTCCCGAAGAGTTGAAGAGACTTCCTGTCACTCGGACTTTAATGAAAAACCACCAGCTAACACTGGTATGAAAAACTCATTTTCACTCCTTTTGTGTTTTTCACATCAGCGTTAGCTGATGGTATTTCACTGAAGTCTGAGTGACAACAAGTCTTCTCAGGTTTTCATGACTCTTCTGAGTATTCTAACTAATTGCAGCAATGCATTAATCTGGTTGGTCTCAATTCTTTCTCTGATTTCCAGGTCCTCCAGTCTTTTTTTTTTTGGGGGGGGGGACAGTTCCAAGTGCACCAACTACAATTGATATCACTTTCACCCTCATATTCCACAGCTTTTTCAATTCACTGGCAGGATCCAGGTATTGTCCATCTTTTCGTTTTCTTTTAACTTCACCCTGTGAACTGCTGGAACCACAAAGTCCACCAGTTTGCACGCTATTATTATTATTATTATCATTATTATTATTATTATTATTTTCATCTGGGTTAAACTATGAACACAGTTATTTCAACAGTTTATTTTGATCTGTTGTATTTAGTTAATTTCCCAATAAAGTGGAGACAGAAAGACGCAATATGGAAGGTCAGATTGTCATAAAGTAAAATCAAACAGACGCAAGGGAGGCAATCAGAGGTTAAGATTTGATCGTTTGTTTAGTTGATTAGTTTTACGTCCTATAAGCACTTGTTAGGTTATCCCATGCCGAATTATAGCTTAAATCAATTATTCTTAATACAAATAATCTGCCTCTATTGAATGGTTTAAACTAATTATTCCTATCTAATAATAAACAGTCCTTTGGATTCAATTAAAGGGGCCCAAATATTTCTATCTAATACTAATTATTTTCCAACAGTTATTATGCCCTGTCGGCTGTGACTGTAGAATACACCCGCTGCACCTCTACAGTGAGGCAAAATCACCCAAATGGGCCCACCTGTTGTCCGTGGGTGGCGACCCGTAATTAATAAAAACGGAATCCTGGTGGTTGAGCTGTCCATGATATACAACTCTTTACTTTTGGCCTTACTTAGGTTAGACGGGCTATCGGAGAGGCACGCTCCGATCAATCGTTGGCTATGTCAAACTCTAGTACCTATAAGATCGTCCCAACCATATCGCCCTAATGACAAAGCTTAACTCTTTTCAACATGTATGTGCTAAAATGTTGTGGCTGGGGGTCTTAGTGTCCTGGGTATGAACTTAAACTGCATCTAATAGTGAAATTCCAATTTTGGACCTTTGGGGAGAGTGGATTACTCCATCATCCTCGTTACTTTAAGGTAAACTCTGATCCGGAGTGATAGTACCTGTTTGGGTCCCATCTATGGATTAAATAGAAAAATGTGTTTTTAAAAATATGTTTAAAAGATTGAGTTTGAAAGAATATGAGTATCCATCAAGCATAATTAGAACAAAACGTCCTCGGCATAAAATAACCCAAAAAGTGTTGACATGCCATAAAAGTCGAACAAACCAAACCATTCCTTCGCACTCAGCTATGAGAGCCCAATGCTAATCATCTTCCAACAGTTATTTCCCGCAATGTATTAAATAATACCCCTACCGTTCTTCCACGGGGATGATTTTGGCATTACATAACCCACACAATTTCATATGTCATTAAACAAAGAAATCAGACCAAATCAAAAGCTGGATCTCTAAAATGTAATGCTAAGCCGGTCAATGTACCTGTGAGTAACGGCCGCGAAAGAAGTGTTATCTCTATTCCCCAAAGCATCGGATAGTAGGCTGGTTACCGTATGTAGTTTAGTGTCATATCCAGAGTATCATTGGAGAAGATGTAGTCGGAGTATTCTAAGCCTCCCAACCCCAAAATGTAACGGATACTTTACACAATTATCTGGTTTCAAGTAACTAAGAATCATTATCATTAAGCCGCAATTACAGCACAGATTTCCCATCGGTCCTTTTTGCTGACAAGTCATTATCGCGGAATCCAGTAATAGCACAGATTTGATTATTGTATATTTTTCCAGGTCGGCCTACACTATTATGTCCATGTGTAGGTGCCCACAGAAGAACGTCATTTGAGTTTCTTATGTCTTCAACATTGTCCAGCATGTCTTGTTTTTCTTGGTCTTTATTCTTTGTGTGCGGTGCTGCTTCGAGAATGTGTTCAAGACAGCACGCAGCATCCTTGTATAGTATTTTTCTAGCTTTTTCTCCAAGCATCTTTTTAAATCCGAGAAGTGCAGCCATATAGTAGTACTGACATGACTACAATAAACCGTTCCCCAACTGAAGATCATTTCCTGCCCTTACTGATCAAGATTAAAAACCTGGATCTTTTTAGGCTGAACCTAAGATACCACATTTTAAATATCAAATTGTTGCGGACACATTTTTTTCTTACCTTGGAGGTGTCACACTCTGGGCGGAATGCGCTTTGGCCGTTTGCTGTGAAGTCGTTCTTTACTCCTGTTTGTAATTATCTCCACGGGATGTGACCGAGATGACAGTCGGACGTGTCCATTAGCAAGTCAATTGGAATGCTAGTCGTGTTATCAACTATACTATTCCTGGTGTATCTGGGATATATTTGATTTTTGTCGTGCTCAGAATTAATTTCCAGCTTGTTCCTTTAGTCTGTGGATGGTGCTTGGTGCAGATTTGTCTGTTCACGCCTGTAATTCTTTACTAACACACGTGTGCTAACTGACAATATATATTTCCTTTATTTCAGTTTGTTTTTGTTTTAGTTGCTTATTTTTGTGGGCGTAAAGCGTCTAATGTTGTACGGAGCTTTTATACCATGAGTTCTTCACTGCCAACCTTTCTTTTGTCTTTTTCCCACAATGCATGGTGCTGTAACGGGAGATCACTCTGAGTAAATCTGGATCTTTTTTGGCTGACCCTAATATGCATGAATATAAATCTGCAATTACACAGATCTGAGGAGATCTCACGGTTTCAAACTAGTGTAGATACGAGCAGGAGAAAAGTACACAACTAGAAAAGATATAAGTATTTCCGGTCAAAGTAGTGACAACGAACAGTTCATGGAAAGTAGAATAGGAAAATAAACCCCTGGAACAGGGTACCCATTACAATGCTCAAGAAAGGACCAAGTAGAGAAAAACAAGGTGTCTAAGAAAGTAATAAGGACATAAGCACCTGAAAAGTAAATTTGCTGACTGATACTCTTTAAAATATAAAGTAGTAGTCTACACCAATAGTATTTTTGGATAGTCGTCTGCATGGATTCGCTGCTATCGGGTTCTGTATTCTATATTTTTTCGTATCGGATTGTATCTCTTCGTCGGTCTCTCTCTCTCTCTCTCTCTCTCTCTCTCTCTCTCTCTCTCTCTCTCTCTCTCTCTCTCTCTCTCTCTCTCTCTCTCTCTCTCTCTCTCTCTCTCTCTCTCTCTCTCTCTCTCTCTCTCTCTCTCTCTCTCTCTCTCTCTCTCTCTCTCTCTCTCTCTCTCTCTCTCTCTCTCTCTCTCTCTCTCTCTCTCTCTCTCTCTCTCTCTCTCTCTCTCTCTCTCTCTCTCTCTCTCTCTCTCTCTCTCTCTCTCTCTCTCTCTCTCTCTCTCTCTCTCTCTCTCTCTCTCTCTCTCTCTCTCTCTCTCTTCTCTCTCTCTCTCTCTCTCTCAAACTCTTGGGAACCGTTCCAAGGGCGCCAATTACAATTAGAACGACCTTTGCCTTCATATTTCACATGTTTTTCAGTTCTCTAGCCAGGTCCAAGTATTTGTCTATCTTTTCGGTTTTTTTTTTTTGTTTTTTTTTGTTCACCTTCACCCTGTAACCTGCCGGGACGGCAAAATCTATGTAATGACACGTTTTCCTCTTGTTAAATGATACTAGGTCTGGTCTCCTAGCTGGGATTTGGTGAGTCATTCCTAGTCTTCAAGTCTCTTATTCACAACCTCTCTCTTTTGTTTCTGACTATGTGTCTGCCTCTCTCTCTCTCTCTCTCTCTCTCTCTCTCTCTCTCTCTCTCTCTCTCTCTCTCTCTCTCTCTCATCCTTGTTTTTTAATTATATCAGTAACATGGTGACATATTTTGTGTACATACAATTTTATTCATTTCACCGACATCAACTCACACTACGCGATGATAATCAGCACAGAGACAAAATCACCTTTTGCACACAACGGGCGCTAGCTAAACTCTGACAAAATAAATTCTAACTTTTGCAGGGCTCACCGGATCGCAGGATACTTTGAGCCAATTAGAGTCCCGTTCCAGATGACCCTGGGTTTGAAGACCTGTCAATTTAAACTCTCGGTGATATTCCCTTAACCATTAAATTTTGAATCTAACCATACCTTTAAAAAATCATAGGCTATGACTATCCCTTATGTAACAATATATAAAGACGCAAAAAGAGGGGAACATATTAGGAACGTACTGTAGACTTAGAAATAGCAGCATAGTGAAGCAAAATCGTTCTCGTAATAGAACTATAACGCTATTCAATATGGTTTTGCCCATAGCGCTCAAATTACCTACTTAAGGATTCAAAGGATCTTATCATTTGGTATTAGGCTAGACCTTAAGAGAGTATTACTTTCTTTGATTATTTTTCTTTCAAGTGTGCGCTTGGAAACAAGATTCGGATCATCTGATCTTCAAATGATAGTTTAGGCTGTGTATGTTTATGAATAGCCAAACCTGTTCTCAGGTGGTGATATGATAATATAGATATTACAAAGCCTACTTTCCTGTGTGGCATTTTTTTCAATTTTACGAATCCCTCCACCACTGGAACAATGCGATACAAGTTCATGTTTTCAACAGATTACAGCAGGTGTAAAATAATGCCCCTTCTCTTAAACCGGTGAGTCCTGCCCGGTGTACTTAGAGAGGAAAAACACTCTTTCCCCTCAAAACGTACGTGTCCTAAACTGCATCTGCTGATAAGGCTCCAGTTCTGGTGCAATGGGGAAAATGGAGTACCCCTTCATTGATATTACTATTAAGTCCATTCTGACACGGAGAGGTAGTACCTGATTAAAGGGTTAAAAAGATATTCGAAAATCATAAGTATTTGATAGGAATGCTTGAAACTTTAAAACTTGTGAAAAATGAATGATTGTGATTATTGTATGATAATAGTTGTTAGAAGCTGTATTATTGCATGTAAATTAGTAGTACTTGATAGAAAAACTTGATGCCATATAACTGTGTTCAAACAAATTATTATATATAGTAAAAACAAGAGCAATAAAAATGATAGCAGCGGAACTTTGGAAATATAGTCATGGTTATAATCAAACATTTACAAATGAATCAAATTTCACAATTAAGTAATCTATATATCGTTAAATAAACCAAGCAAAATCCGGTGGCCACCAAGGCTAAAGAACGCAGTCTGATCTGCTTCTTACCAACAGCTGGGGGTGGAGATTTATGCTCCTCCTAAGGGCATTAGCGCGAATTGAAATGCTAACAACCTTATCCAGCATTTGAACTCTCCTACGAGGATAACCGTTGATGCTCCTTCAATTCCCTTTCCTGCTACAATAATTGTTATGCAACACGCACTTCATCCAAAATTAAGGAGTACTCTGTGTTACATACTCATACACATATACCCATGTTGGGTATATACACAATAGAAGTTATTTCACTAGAGAGGGGAGAGAGATAGACAGGTAGAGAGATGTTATGCATAACGTACTTTCTCTGTCCCTTCGTCTGGCCTGTTCGTGTGATGTCTAGTTTCTTTCTATTTCGTTGGTTGTTCGTCTTTGATTCATTTCTTCTTCTTTGTCAGTCTTTTTGCCAAGACATGCATCAACCAACAACACCATATTATTTCTTTAAACTTTTGTTTACTTAACTAAACTAACTAAACACAGCGCGCGTGTGCAAGTGAGCCCATGCTTCTCATCTGACGTCCGAGCAGGTACTGAAGAGTCAACCAGCTCTCACGTGACTTCACGGGTTTTCCCCCTGTGGTGTTAAAGGGTCATCAACGGTTTGTAAATTTCCATTTACACAGTGTTGTCAATATTCTATGCCGCCACGTAAGATTATGCAACATATGTGCAAAAACTCTAGCCACGTTTATATTACCAATATATTGGAAATCGATGCGATATGCCCCTTATTCGGGGTAGGAATAGAAAAATACTGTTAAAGATCAGAAAAACCCTATCATAATTAGTGTTTCTGGGAACGTGGATAATAGCAGCAACGAACTTAGATGTAGAATGTAATGTACTTTTTTATAGCACAGTCCACAGTAAAACTACCGTGCAGACACTGCCCCTATGGACAATGTATGTAGCTACAGATTGCACTTGTGAAGGTCTGGATTGACTGATTGCTGTTAACGGTATGGAAATAAACCCGTGCATGGTTATGTTATGCCTAGATATTAGGGAATCGCGTTCAAGTTATTTCTTCAGGGTTTTTTGAACGCCGATATATGAACGCAAGTATTCTTATCTAATACTAATAATTATGTGATTTCAAGTAATTATCGCTATTTAACAATAGTCATCAGTTTGCACAGTTATATAGTTTCATGTAACTAATAATAACAATTCTCAGTAAAAAATTTTAACTTCAAGTAACTATTCTTAATATAAATAATTTAGATTTCTATTATATCAAGTATTCCTATCTAATACTAATGATATTCAAAGAGATCTATTTGACTCAAAGATATATATCTACCAATCCCTTCAAACGAGCAGGATGCGGAACAAAGCCAATTTATTGAGCGGAGTTCAACAGATTTTCTTTCTAATAGACTGGTTGCCAGTCGAAGGTTAAAGATTCCAGTCTGCTCTACTATTTACCAAGAGGGAGAATAGTTTAATGCATATCTTTCCAAAGGATGCTAGCGTTATGTGAAATTCAAACCACGTACAAGATTTGAACTCGTCTCGCCGTGCCCATTTCTTAAGATGATAATCATTAACCAATTGTAAATATTCATAGCCTCAATTAACTATTTTTCGGAATTTTTGAGACGATGCTTCTTAATTAGTATTATTTGGATTATTTGGACTATTTCCCTCTTCTTCAATGGGACACATAGCCTAATGAATAAAGGAGTTAGGTTAAGATAGTTCTAAGTGACAGTTATCTCTAGACTGCAGGTTCAATCCTGGCCAGGGCAGCAGTAACATAGAATAATAATTGACACAACTTAAAACCTGTACCCCAGCTATAGTTAGCAGAATCATAATAGTATACCCCCGTGAACTGAATAAATGGTTGGCTTAAAAGTTCCGTGATGGCTCCCGATTACGACAAGAAGGTTCCAGAGTTCGAAAAGAAGGTTCCCGAGACAGAGAGAGTTCCAGAGTCCCACAAGAAATACCTGAAGAAGGCCGGAGGGCACATCGGCCGAAACGTTGTACAGATAACAATGACGATGAGGACAATAGTCCGAATAATCTAAATAATACCTCAATTAACTATTCTTAATACAAATAGTTTGTACAGTTACATGGTATCAAGTATTCCTACCTAAAAACTTATAATTTTCAAACAGATCTATTTGACCCATCGAAATGAGCTCAACAGCTTGGGGTCAGAGTGGAACTGGGAGTAGTGACAATGAAGAAATGCCTTAGCACCTGATTCAGTTTAATGTCATACCCTTAAGATCTCTGGTTCAGTAATTTGGTCTCCATAACCCAAACATTTCCAATTTTATTGGCTGACACTATACTTGCCGAACTACAGGATGGAGATGTGATTCCTATCAACAAGTTAGAGAGAATAAAAAAGGGGGAAGTTAATGAGGAAACTGATAATACAACACTGGTAATTATTATAGGATTTAGTTAAGGTATATCAGGTGTTTTAGGCTAGATAGGAGGTTATAATAGGATACGCTGACTTATCGATCAGTTAAGCTTCTTGGTTTCTGTTGGAGTCGGAAGTTCAGATAATTTCCCAAAACCATCTGGTGCTAGATCAGAAAAAGGTTAATCCATCATGACAATATATTCAGAGACAGTAGATAAAACCCAAAAACAAAGACTGACTTTTAGCAATGACATCAAAGGGACGATGGGAGTTTCGGGATGGGTCGATTACACTTCCAATTAGGAAATTAGAGGATTTAGGAAAACTAAATAACTAGATTTTACAAGATCATTTTAAAAATTTGCTACGATAAATACCCACGTACCTTTCCCTAAAAGAAACCGAACTTCAGTAGGTTTTGATTGATTTTAATGGCATATTAACTCCTCTATGTTTATTTGATCTTTAGTAGTTAGAGAATCGTGTTCATTGTCCGTTAATATCTACATTTGTTGTATAGTAATTTTCTTGCACGCGGATTTATTGAATACGAATAATTTTTAAACAGGTCTATTTTACTCGTATATGTTAGCTGTACAAACTGGTCAGATTGGAGCTAGAAGTAATGACAATGAAGGGGTACTTCACACTCCTCAGACTACAAGAACTGCATCCGCACTATTGAATGCTTCGTGTAATACCCAGGACATTATTTTGGGTGATGCGGTCTTACCTCTGTGCAGGGAATAAATTCAGCGTATTTTACGCTCCGAAAGTCGAGTTAAGTAGAATTTGAGTTCAAATATTTCTGAATCTTTTATTTGTAATTTTTTTCTTTTTCGTTCGAAAACAATGCGAACAGGAGAGCACGCAGTGCTAAAAGGGGGGATTCACTTATCTAAGAAGAGAACAATTGGAAAAACGATTTTTTAAAACTTTGAACTGTTTTCAATTGGAAATCAGAATTTTAAAAAATAAAAAAATAGATATGAACAGATTTCTATCGGAAAATAAAGAAAATTACACAAATCCATAGAAATGTACTGATTTGTCTTTGTTTTTTTCGCTGATCTTAGAAGGTTCCCAGTTAACCTTGTGTATGTAGTACAAAAAGATGGAACGATACGAAGTGATTAAGTAAGAAATCATTTATCTGCCAAACAGAAGGAAATGTTCAGGGAATTTATTTCGTGGACATACAAGACGATCATGCATCTGTGATACTTTTTTCTCCTCTTTTTGATTTTGAGAATTCCAGTTCACAGAGCGATTGATAAGTAAAGTCTTTCTCTCTCTTTATGAGAAAGTGCCGTGGAAAAGACGGTAGGGGCGGCTCTGGTTGAACTCTTTACGAGGACAAATGAAATAAATAGAATGAGAGGGGACCTTACGAAATATATATATAAAAAATAAAAATGAGAAAACTGCAAAAAAAAATGTTTTATGCAATTATGAGGTATAAAAGCTTAATTATGCAAATGAGGATTTTAAAGTTGTTTCATGTGGAACAAACAATCATCACAAACACACACACACACATTTTTTAAACGAAGTTTAACAAGATTAAATTCAGAGTTTTCCTTTTCCTAGACTGGTTACCTTGCCAAGGTTAAGATCACAGTCTGCCTAGCTATTTACCCATATCTGGAAGGTCTGTAAGTAAAAAAAAAAAAAGGCGTCGGGGCGGCTTAACGTCGGTATCAGCCAGACAGCGAGGGATCTATCCCCTTTTCACTTGCGCTAGCCCAAGGAGATTATTTAAGCATCTGAGGTGGAGTGCCACACCAACCATCAGCTCCTCACTTTACCACACAGATCCCTGTGCTACTCATACGCTGAGTTGGCGAGGGCCGGCATCGAACTAGGAACCTTGTGGTTTCTAGCCGAACGCTCTACCGACTGAGATAACCCGGTCTTTACCTTTCCCAAGGGTATTAGCACAATGGGAAATGCAAACAGCTTCGTCCATGATTTGAACTCGAGTCGACGAGTCCATATCCTACGACTCTAGTTATTACACCACGCGCAAAACATGGTTGTTACTGATGCTGTATTTTCCAGTTGAAATAAATTACATAGTGAATAAATGATAGAAAAAAAGACTTCAGATTTGCTTGCTCTGTCTGATGATGCTGCATTTGTAGTTGAAATAAATTATTACATAAAGCAAATTTAAAGTTTTTTTTTCTTCATTTATTCATTATATTGCTCTGTCCGGTACTAGGCACATCGAACTCTCACCACGAATTACCTGTATTATTATCAACCTTATCACTAAATATATATATATATATATATAATATATATATATATATATATATATCAACAATCTGGTAATATTGCTGGATTACAGTAAGTTATCCGATATAATGTTAATTATTTGATTAGATACCTTTATACGGGGTTTATCAACAGTATTAAAAACTTTTGCACATACTATTTCCAGGCCAATGGTTTTCTATTGGGGTGCAATGTTTAGCAAGTTAGTTTCTCAGATCCATTTCTTCTGAATAAACACTTCAGTCCTTGTTGTATGTTCCAAAGTTGAACTTTATGCCACATTGTACCCATGGAAAACTGGTACAAAGAGCATCCCATCGTGATGTAATGGTAAGCAAGCTTGTCACGCAGATCTAAAAATACTGAATAGCGAGTTTGATCCTCACCGAATGCTCCCTAGTTCTGTCACATTCTATCCTAGCTTACAGGTTAGCTAAAAAAGGCTTCCTATCGTGCCGTAATCGTTAGCAAGTTAGTGCAGCATATTTACTTATAAATAACTAGTTCGGTTCTTACTAGATGTTCCATACTTGTGAATTTGTGTCATATTTAACCCATTGCGAACGGGTTGGGTAAATACCCTATGTACTAATGTCAAAATCTACATTGTCCTTCAGGTTATTGCAATTTTATTTTCAGCCAGTATATTTGGAATGTGTTTTTTAACTGCTAAGGATATTTGATGAAAGAAGCCTAATAGTTAAGTCAGCAATCACGCAAAGTTTCTTGGCTTAGACGATCATATGAATTGGGTAATATTCTTTACTAATTTCT
This sequence comes from Doryteuthis pealeii, assembly GCA_023376005.1. Taxonomy (NCBI): domain Eukaryota; kingdom Metazoa; phylum Mollusca; class Cephalopoda; order Myopsida; family Loliginidae; genus Doryteuthis; species Doryteuthis pealeii. The sequence continues at coordinate 77,708,550 of CM042140.1, read as the reverse complement.
CCTAACAAAAGTCAGAGGTTCGCACAGGCTATATATATATATATATATATATATATATATATATATATACAAGGCTACGCTAATTATCCTGTAGAGATGGAAGTCAATGAATAGTTTAAAAACAGAGCCCGCTTCTGCACTGACCTGTCTAATGTGATACAAGATTTTAATTACAATTATAATATTTACAACATAAAATTTGAAAAAGAAAAATTCAACTTGGGTTATTATTTCTACCGTGCTCAATACAGTTGAAAATAGACCTTGGTTAAAATAGGTTCTTTTTTTTAAATCACTATTGGCAACGTATAAAAACAAAGGGTCAATACGTACTTCACAATGAATTATCAATCATCAAACGATATAAACACACACACACACACACACACACACACACATATATATATTATATATAGTCAGTAGATAGTGCTCAATATCGTGGATAGAGCATTTATATCTAAGTTAGGTTAGCGTGGACAAAGTTAACGGCGCTTGGTTGCTAATAGCTTGTAGGCTATTTGACTATTCAAACCAACAACATATATAATAGAACAATATATACAGGACAACGACTGATTTTAACGTTGGAAAACTTTGTGTGTATCTCTATCAACACATCATACTGGCTCCAATGAGGATCAACAATGGAAACTCAATCACGAGTTGTTTTTTTATAGTTGAAGATAGTGTAGTATTGTTGTGCCGATAATACAGTGTATTTTTTCCTGATTGACAACTATTTTAGCGATACGCTTCTAATCTTGGGAGCGCCAGAAATTGTTTAGTCCTATAAACAAGCGGAAAACATTATCAAATTACCACCTCCAATTATATTTATTTGAATAATAGCGCAGTATGTTGCATAGGCATTCTTGGACGATCATGCAGCGTCCATCTCCTCACTTCTTTATTCGGTTGTTGCCGTGCTGTATCACTGTTGTTGTTCACGTTCCAAGTTTTGCTGTGTTATATCTGGAGTCGTAGGAAATGGGCTCTCTCTATCCGAGTTCAAATCCCGGACAAAGCTACAGTTCACATAGCGCTAATATCCTTGAGAAAGGTAGGAATCCAACTACTTTTCATCCAGCTATGGGTAAATAGTAGGACAGACCGGGCTCTTTAACCTTGGTTAGGCAAGCAGTATAGGAAAAGGAAAACTCAGACCTGTTAATCTCCGCTTGGGGTGGTCACTACTAAAATAGGTCCAGTCCTAATTAGTGATCTATTTCACTAATAAGTCGGGACGAAGAACAACCCAGACACATTTTTTCTGTTCTTATAATTTCTTTATTACCCGTTCGCAACCATTGACCTTTATCGTCACGAGATTCTAACTGACTTATTCAAATTTCTATTTTTTAAATTTTAGTCAACTGACTTTAACTCTCCCAATAAAAGTCAAGCTTTAAACTGTGGTTAAATTTTCACTGACTATTTATTGACGGTTAGAATTTACTCATACTACGCTACATGGCAATAAAAGTTTCTGACAATCAATTATTTAACAAGTGTTCATTTAATTGTCGTGAAAAGAGCGGAATTTTTTTTACAACAATGATGAAAAGATCCCCATAGAAGACACACTAATTAATGTGGAAATAACAGATAAAAATATGGTTGTAGAAAAATGAATTAAATAGAATAATTTGGACTGATATCTTTACAATTTGTATCAGGAAGGTGAAGAATAATTGAATTGTAGTGGAAATTCTCTGAAATTATTTGAATGGTTATAATTGCTACAGATCTTATTGATACCAGGTGATTTTTAGCTGATTTGGGAGAGCGTCCGACTAGGAACCACAAAGTTCCGTGTTCGATACCGGTCCTTGCCAACTCAGCATATGAGTAGCACGGGGATATGTGCGGTAAAGGTGTGGCGCTCCACCTCGGATGCCAAAACAATCTCCTTGGTCTAGTGAAAGGGGATAAACTCCCTCGCTGATACCGACATTAGGCTACCCCGAAGAATTTACTTTACTTATTATTAAAAAATCAAAACAGAAACGAATGAAAAAACAGTTAAGTATTTAAAGCAAGTCATCCGGATTTTATGATCCTTGTTTCCGTATAGCATATGGGAATTGAATCAGGTACTTATACAATACTAATAGTTTACAAACAGATCTTTTTTATTCATATATGTTAATCAGTTATTTGGATTTTACGACATTCATTCATTATTTCTTTCAGAATACAAGGTGTGTCAAAAAGTATCAAGTTTAAAGCTGTATTTACCAAGATAGAAATGAAGAATGAATGGAACTTTTTTCCCGTATAAAAGGTGTGCCAAAAAGTACAAAAAATCTCGATACATTTTTGACACACCTGGTGTCTACCCCTGTTAGGTTATTTTAGGCCGAAGGTGTTTTCTTTTATTTTTTCTTTGTGAGTTGATTATGGATATTTGTGCAGTTATTTGTATGTTTTCTATAATTCCAGCTTTTCTTTTGTATATTATTTCAGCTGATGCTTTGTTATACAGTTATATTGTTTCACGTATTAGTATATAATACAAATAATTCACACGGTTGTATGGTTTTAAGTATTACTATATAATATAAATAATTCACACGGTTGTATGGTTTTAAGTATTACTATATAATACAAATAATTCACACGGTTGTATGGTTTTAAGTATTACTATATAATACAAATAATTCACACGGTTGTATGGTTTTAAAGTATTACTATATAATACAAATAATTCACACGCTTGTATGGTTTCAAGTATTACTATATATACAAATAATTCACACGCTTGTATGGTTTCAAGTATTACTATATAAGACAAATAATTCACAAAGTTTTATGGTTTCAAGTATTCTTATCTAAGCCTAGTAATTAATACACAACCATATGTTTGCAAGCCCTGTCGGCTGAGACTGCAGAATTCACCGACTGCACCTCTGCAAAGAGCTATAATCCCTACAATGATGTCCCTTGTTGACCATGGGCGGTGACCCGTGAGGCTTAAGGACGGAAACCTGCTGTCTGAGCAGTCCATGACATGTAACACTCCAATATGGCCCTTACTTAGGGTAAACGGGAGATCAAAGAGACCCTATCCAATCGAATGGCTTTCCACGTTAAGCCCAAGCACCTATATGATTGTCGACCCTATTACTCTTTTCACAAACCCGCAACACTTTCATCAAATATGTAATAGAAGACAGTGGCTAATGGTCTATATTTATTATATAAAACTGCACTAGGGGTGAAGTTCCAGCTCATGAGAGGGTGTAGTATCCCTCCATTGTTATTATGCCTAGACCCACTCCGACTCGGTGTGATAGTCCCATGTATTGGTTGAATATATGAAAAGTTAGTTTTTTTAAATAGGTTCAAAAATGAGTTTAAATAAGAAATTGAATACCCAACAATAATGAATAAAACAAAATATCTTAAGCATAAAATAACCCAAGGGTGACATGCCGTAAAATCCAACCAACCATCCAGCCTTTTACCCCTATATGTGTAAATCATGTATATATGTAAATTAGCCGAGGATTAAATGTATCTTATAATAATCATGACTGTTATTATAGCTACATTATCAGTGCAATGATCGGAGTAAGGTAATTTCGATCTTTACCTAATAAAATGTGTTTTTTTAATATTCTATAACTGCATCGCAATCTAACTATTTCTGACGTGTTTCGTCTGTGGTATTTTAATACATACAGCAGCGCAGCAAACAATACCTTAGCAAGAGTGTAACGATTGTTAAACTCCTTTTCATCGTCCTTACAATAAGGGACCTATTAGAGATGCTTACATAAACTCCATTATCTGTATCTCTTGGAAATAGATATTTTTTAGTGCCACAATACTTTGACAAGTGTATTTTTCACACACTGTTTAGATACTATCCGGCTCTATAATATCTAATCAGTTAGATCCCTACATGCTGACAGTATTAGTATGTTTTTCTTAACACACAGACTATTTAATTACTAATTAGGTAAAACATGTTTCTTTGTATGTATCTACCAACCCTCCCCACGAGCAGAATGTGAAGTCAATTATTAGAGAAATTTAACAGATTTGAATTCAGTTTTCCTTTTTCTTGATATGCTGTCGTACCACGGCTAAATAACCTTGTATCTTTCTTCTTGCCTGGTGGCACCATTCGGCCGGTATGGGCTGAGCCGTCTCCATCCATTGAATCAAAGATGGAGTATCAAGGAAATAGGAAGAATGCAAGCGCCCCCAAACCCTTACATGCAGACACTTGTTTGCAGCAGATTATCCAGCTGACACAGGGACGAGAGGACTAAAAGTAATCACCGGTTTCCGGAGAAGACGCCTCTTGGAATTTTCACTAGAGTCCCTTTGGCTGGGTTGTAGCCTTAATACCTCTTGATGCCAAACCTGTCTGCCCGCCTTGGGTAGCCCTACCAGGAATTTAAATTCCCGATAGCATAGCGCTGACACTACCACATTTATACAACCCTACTATTTATTCATATCTGGAGGGAAAATAATGCATGCATATATTTCCAAAGGTATTAGCGCTCTATGGAATGTAAACCTGTATAGAATTCTGATTGCCGTATTATGTATGGTAAAACCAATATAATTTATATAAAAACAATTAGATTTCCGTGGATGAAGGACGTAGGATTGTCTGAAAATTCTGTATGCGTTTTTAAAATGATTTTATCAGTATACGCGAATGCACGTTTCCTTGTACACAATTACCAAAACGATATGACGAATCTACGAGGGTGAGTTAAAAAGTAAAGCAATTTTGTTTAGGCCATTCATAATTACCAACACAGGCACATGTATCGTGCATCAAACTGAAGCTGGTCCTCTGTGGATCACATCCCTACTTCTCCACATAGTTACCGTTTCTCTCAATAACAATGTTCCATCTTCGATTGAGAGCATATATCCCTGCCCCGTAAAATTCTGTTGACTGTTCTTTGAGCCACCTTTTTTCACTACATATTTCACTTCCTCACTACATATTTCACTTCTTTTGAGGGTTTGAGAGGCAAATGTCTTATGCAAATTGATTTGCTACGCACAGTTTTTCATTTGAATTTAATATTTTCAAATAGAATATTTAAAACTTTAATCTGTGTACATTCTTATCACCCCTATTACACTTGAATATCTATCTAGTAAAAATAACTGAATCGCAAAGAAGAAATGAAAGAGAATTATCTTACCGGTACCAAACCAGCCAGACACCTCACTCCCCCAAAAATAAAGAAAGTGTGTCCTAGGTAGAAAAATAAACAACATCGTGTATGTGGTAACATACAGTTAAAAGCAATCAAAAGGAATTTAGACTTGCTTCATATATACATATTAATTTCCACTGATTTGTCTAGATGCAATCTAATAACATTTTAATGTTAAGTTTTTTTTTGGGGGAGGGCTCTTTGCTAGATGACATACAAAACTTGGTGGGTTATTTAATGCCAAGACCAACCTTATAGAAGACCATTGGGGGTACTATTTAACCCATAGATGGGGAGTATGTTGTTGCGTCTTCCTTTCCCGAGTGTATTAGTTCTAAAGTGAACGTATTAGTACAACTAACTTTAAACTCGTTTACAACGATGTTGTAGTCCAGTCTGTTAGCCACTACACAACTGGGACACGCTCTTTCTTTTTTATTGCACCTAGTATATTACAGCAAAAATGTTACGTTATAGCCTCAATTCTGTTAGATAATTATATCATTATTGCATTAAATTGGAGAATAAATCAATTTTCACATTGAAAACTAACCTAATAAATTACCACTCTATTAGCAGGGGTGCGCATTATCTGATTTTATCATCAGACTAGTAAAAACCACACACACACGAAAACGTGGGGACTAGGTATGTTCCGGTATCTGGAGAATGTGGAGTATTAATCCATTGCCATTACTTACAACTCCACCCTTTACCGGAGTGTTATGACCCCATCCATGGGTCGAACAGATCTGTTTAAATATTATTCTTACTAGAAAATATTTGCACCCTCCAGGTACAAATATTTAGTTTAATGAGTTTATTTAGTGTATAAAATATGTTAAATTAGAATGGCAAATGAAACTAAATAAGAATGCAGAAAAAAAAATTGAAACAGATGGGGGTATAATTGAAAAATAGAGTAACTAAAACTTTTGTCTTCCATTGGTAAATTTTCCTAATTCAACTATTTAGTTGAAATTGGAAGTAAATATCAAAATTACAGTTATTTGCTCTTATTAATTGATTTCTTTCATGATTTATTACCGAGCTTTTTGTTTATATTTATTAAGATAAAACCAACCAATAAGAAATCAATGATACTAAGCACATATCTATTAAAATCAAATTTATAATACTAATAGGCAAATTAGCCTTCCTATTCACACTGTAAACCGCTGTTTTGTTGTATATATAAATACAATTGCATGTTATTAGTATGTAGATATGGTCAACAGTATTAATAATGTAAAACAATTTTATTAATAATGGAGGTTTAAATAAAAATGAAATCCTAGAGAATGGGACGTAATTAACTAAGGCAATTGTGACTTGAGTAGTAATATAGTTTTGGTTACATACAGAATCTCAATCATAATAAGATTAGATTTGGATATTATATAATATACACAATTCCCCAACCTCTAGGAATAGGATAACACCAAATAAGTTGTCATAGCCTTATAATCAATAAATCAATCTTGGAGGAACTTTATAAAAATACCGCTATTTAGGTTGGAGTTGTGGACCACCATAATGGGGACATCTGTTGGCTGTGTGTGGTGACTGGTGATGCTTGATGACGAGATCCTGGTGGCTGAGCGATCCCTGACCAAACTAGTCACATGACCTGCAACTCTACTTAAGCATATACTTGGGAAAAAGAGGATATATTCTATCAACCCCATAGTACATATATAATTAAGTCCTGGCTATATTCTTCAGTTTTGTTTTTCTTATGGCAAAAGGCACCTAAACGTTTTAACCTTATAAGTACTAGAAATCTGTGACTGAGGCTCAACGACCTATTTATTGATATGCAAATGATAATTATCTCTACTGGTTGATTAATACATATGAAGTTGTTGAAAATTATTTCTACTAGTTTATAAAATCAAACTAAAAATATTTACCTGCAAACTATTTCGCTTATAAATCATACATACAAAAAAGGTGGAGGCGTGTCGTGTAATGGTTATTGTCGTAGGAAATGGACACCGAGAGACGATTTCAAATCTGTTTGCATTACAGATAGTGCTAATACCCTTGTGCATGGTATGTTTCCAACTATTCTCGCTCCAGCTGTCGGTAAATAGTATGGGTACTGGGTTCTTTAACCTTGATTAGGCAACCAGTGTAGGAGAAGAAAACCTCTGGTTTCAAACCTGTTAAAGTCCGCTTAACAAATTGGCCTGGTGTCACATCCTACTCGTGCAGAGTGGTATATGTAAGTAAAGTTGTCGGGGTGGCCTAAAGTCGCTATCAGCCAGACAGCGAGGGAGTCTATCCCTTTTTCACTAGCGCTAGACCAATGAAATTGTTTTGGTGACTGAGCTGTAGCGCCACACCAACCATCAGCTCCTCACTTTACCGCACAGAACCCTGTGCTACGCATACGCTGAATGGCCGAGGGCAGGTATCGAACCCAGAACCTTGTGGTTCCTAGACCGACGCTGTACCGACTATACAAAAAAATTGACATTGAATAACCCACTAGGGTTGATATAGCATGAAAGTAAATAACCAACCAATAACCAAAGTCTGTATAATCTTCTTTATTATAGTCATGAAAAGGTGTAATATGTGAAAAGCAAATTAATTCAAAATAAGATTTCATTATCTTGTCATCAGTATTTTAAAATGAAAACAGCGGTGCCCGGCATCACGAAATAAAAGGCGAAAATTAGTCATTACTATGATAGTTTTCATATCTATCGTCACCATGGTGATATCGACACGTCTCTTTAAAGATTTGGTTAATCCATAGTAGGAACTGCTATTAGACTCACCTAACAATTCTCCAACGAATGTCTTTCTCGTTTGTGGCATTTTTGACAAGTTTAATATCGAGACTTCTTTGCGTTTTTGATTATAGGTAAAATTTAATGCCGACACATTTGTCATTGAGTGATGAAAATGTTTCTCAGACTGTATCTATTGAGTGTATTGACAGTTCATTGATTGTATGATTGTTGTGCTATTGATTATCCTCTCTCTCTCTCTCTCTCTCTCTCTCCATATATATATATATATATATATATATATATATATATATATTAGTTGAACCTAGACATTATATATAATCAGTGTCATTTATCAGTGTTTTATCCCAATCTGAGGGCCAATATTTTAAATGTTGACATTTTTTTAAGCAGACGGACCATCCCCACTTTTGAACATTGGCGCCACACAATCACCCGGTACTATTTTCTGTAATTGCGTCTAGTACGTACTAGGCTAAAATGAATAAATACCGCCCAATTTACAAATTTATGCGGAAGCATTTCACTACAAATAGCATGTAGCACAAGGACATGTATGAGGCATTCAGCGAGGATCGAACTCGCTTTTCACTATTAATGGATGAGCGGGGCTATCCCGCTAACCATTACACCACGATAGAACACCATAGTGCGGTGTAGTGGTTATCGTCAGTGGAAATGGACAGGGTGACACGACTTCAAATCCTGGATAAGGCTGATTGCATTTCATAAAGCGATAATATTGTTGGGAAAGGTATGCATCCAACTATTCTCCGTTCATATGTGAGTAAATATTAGGGCGGAATGGGCTCTTTAACTTTGGTAACTGAATTCAAATTTGTTGGCTTAAGAAACTGGCCATGTGTTGCGTCCTGCTCGTGGAGTGGGGTGGATAAAATGCATACATTGCGAATTTATTGATGCAATAAGGACAAAAATGAAATTTAGAAAGGAAATAAAATGAATTAGAGGTTAGTGAGTTTAGCAGGACTTTTGCCACTGCAGTGAATTCGATCGCCTTTAAGCTTTGTAAATACCTATTTGGATTGCATTATCCCAGTGTAATAACTAACAATCGAGTCTTGCAATGTACTATACACTTTATGTAACTCGGTCCTCACTTGATCCTCAACGTAACTTTGTTCTTATCTAAACTCAATTGGTACATATCTATAAGCATAATTTCATAGAAACCGTGCCTCGATATTTTTCAGTATTATTAATGTAGTAAGTTTAATTGATTTTTAACATTACAAATCGGCTAGAATCCTTTTATGAGTAGAAGTAAAAACAGAGTCCATTGCACATTTATATTTACACTCTTTTGTGTAGTTGTTTCTTAAGATTTTTTTTCATACAGTTATACTGTCATTAATAGATAGTGGGGAATAGCGAGGAAATTAGATGTAGGATCTATTGTAATTTTTTATAGTAGAATGTCGCGTTATGGCAGTTTATAAGAAAATGCAAACAAAATTAAAGTCTGCATTGTCTGATTGATTATTCTTAACGGTATTTCAACTTGTGCATAGTTATTTTATGCCAAGAGGCCAAGAAATCTCATTTATGTTGTTTAAGAGTTTCCTTGCACAGAGTTGCAAGATCTCAAGTATTCATATCTAATATTAATAATGATGTGGTCCTAAGTAATTATTTTTATTTAATAACAGTTCATACGGTTATGTGGTTTCAAGTAACTGATAATTATCATTAGTAAACAATTATAGTATCAAGTAACTATTCATAATATGAATATTCTAGACACAAGTATAAGGGGAACAACTCATACATCATATATATAGGTTAAAGTTGTGCAAGACTGAAAAAGCTGGAGTCTGGGAAGATGGTACAATTGCTGGTCGCCCTGGGGTTACTGTTCCACTTAAGTTCAACCGTGCATGTCATACTAGTTTTGAAGTAGGATCTACGTCCCCATTCCAGTACTTTAATCTCCTCTACCGTGCACATGTTTCCCCAATTTTCCTCAGAGGAAATGGGTACATCATCGTCAGTGTTGATGGGCCACTCTCACTGACAGACCAACTGATCAGATTACTAAATATAAACCAAATAAACACCCCGCGTGAAGTGTGGTGCCGTCACCGCTGTATTCGATTCGATATAGAAAGATCTGATTTACAACAGAAACCTTTACATGACCATAAGTGAATGTCTCGGTTATGCGTGAGTTCTTCAATGTGCAATTTATAACTTAATCGATAAACGTAGTGTTATTAATTCCATATTATCTTCTTAAAATGTTGTTCAGACACGTTCGCATAGCAATTATATTATGAAACACAGCGTCAATTCTGGCTCCAAAACAACCCTTCACCCAGTACTCGATCGATAGATCAATATTCCATTTCAGCCACCCGCCTGACCACTTCAATTCGACAATGAACACATGGCTGTAAACATGCACACGGACATATAGGTATGTTGGTTTAATGAGCATCTCTGTGTTTCTTAGCATGTATGTGCTTTCATAAGTGTCTGTTTCGCATGCATACAAGTATAGAGACGTACATACGTATACATTTTTGTAAGCGAGGTAACTAATTATAAATCGGTGTATCGGATTTTTATATGGTAAAATCATTATCAATTTAAAACCGTACAACAAATGAGACCTCTACATTACAGTAAGCATATGATACTGATTAAAATATTTGTTTTTAACTTTGTTTATTCTTTCATTGTCTTGATCCTCGAAGCTAATTATATCACATTAAATTCTAAGAAAATTATATCAGCTTTCGAATGAACTTCGACAGCTCTTCTTTATCTTCCACTCTCTCGGTTCTTTTCTCTCTCTAAATCTTATAATGCTTTTATCATGTTTATTGTCTTAACTAATGAAGATATTAGATTTGTTTACTTTCCTCCTTTTCCTACACTTATCCAGGCATATGGCAATAACAATAAAACTCTCTTATAATTAACCTAACAAATTATGAAAGGGCTTCGAAATTTGATGGTTTCTTCGTAGTTGAGCTAATTGCATATTTATCATTGGGTTAAATTTCCAAATTAGAGACAATGCAAAAAGTCAGTATTTTGGATCGTTGATTTTCAGGACAACTAGAAAGTCTCATTCTGATTGATTTTACGTCATTTCAACCCGTTTAGGGTTATTTTCTGCCAAGACAATAAGAAATTGCGTTTATTTTAGGTTCATATTTACATTTGTTGTGTAGTTGTTTGACAAGATTTAGAAGTTTCGGGATCTTTTTTTAATGGCGTATTTAACCTTCGTGGTTTATTGTTATAGGCGATATACCCTATAGACTAATGGAATGCGCCGACGGTTACTATAAGTAACAGGGACAATTATGGCTTGCTGAGTAAGCCAATGCGAGTCAGCTCATAACTCTATTGTCGGACGTATTTCCCACCACTCTTTACTGTAATTGTCTACTCTTTTGTTAATACATTTTCCTACATTTGTTACCCGTCGTTTTGTTCTTATTTGACCCCTTAAACCCCCACAACAGTTATTTAATGCTAAAGCCATTCTTGTATAACAGAAATGATACTATTTATATTTAACCCATAGCTGAAGGGAATGAATAAGTCCATGACTTTACCAAGGAATGTAATAACGCGACTAAATTTCAAAATGCCTTACTACAGTTCAGCACGTTAGCCACTACGCCATGTGAAAACCCGTTTGACGAAATTTTCTTTTCACACTGTCCTATCGAATACGAATAATCTGACCTCTAGATGGGATCCTAGCGGCTACCAACACTCTGATACGGAGTGGAGCTGTGAGTAATAGCAATTACTCCATATTACTCAGATATCCAGAAATGTAGCCTCAACATCAGATGTAGAGTCACTTTTGAGAGACTGCTCTTACCCATGCAATCAGCGTATATTCAGTCCCGCCGGCAGGGTAGTCATTTAGTAGGCTAATCTTAAATGTTAAAACTATTATTTAATATCGAGATACCACATATTGGAGTCAATTGCTCTGATTTTATTTTTCGGACTTCCTTATTATTCTATTATTAAATTTTTAATTGGAGTGAAAATTGATTTATTCTCCAACTTAGTGCAATTGGTGATATAATTATCTAATAAAAATATGGCTATAGTACCATTTTATTTTATTTTTTGTTGCTCAATTAAAGTGATATAGAGGGTTTGATAAAAAAAAAAACAAAGTCAGAAGCTTAAGATATTTTTAGTTAACATCTAGAGAAGTGAGTGCTAATTATATATATATAAGTGGCATAAGTAACGCCCGTTGTTTAATTTAATTAATTTAAATTAATTAAATTAATTTGAATTAATTTAATTAAGTTAAATTAATTTAATTAATTAAAGTGCTTGCTAACTACAAAATGTAATGTACTGTAAAGAAATTCAACCGGCCCGGAAATTACATACACTACTGTCGACAAGTTTCACTCAAAATAACCGCCATTAGCGTCGATCACATCCTCAATCCCACTCCGGAACATGGAGCAAGTTGATTTGGGAAGGGTCTCAAAAACTACCTTAATGCAGTCGATTAACTGGGCTTTTGTAATACTGGCATTGAGATCGGTGTCTTTCGCAACAGCGCCACATACATAATAATCCATGGAGTTAAGATCCGTGGAGTTTGGAAGCCAAACATTGGGACTGGTGTAGTCGTAAAAATTCGCCGACAACCATTGACTTTTCCCAGAGGTGTGGCAGGGGGTCGAATCCTGCTGCCATACATATGACCTACCATTGACTACCCTTGTTATCCAGGGCTTGACTAAAGTGTTTAGCAACTCCACGTAGGCACCTGAATTCAACCTGATACTCTCTCTGAAAAAAAATGCAGAGGCATTACATCACCCACAGAGGACACACATCTAAAAACCATCACAGTTTGGGGAAATTTATTCTACATGATACGAGGAGTGTCCTTTGGACTGTATGCAAGCCATCTCTTATTCTGCGTGTTGTGCTTTTGATCTTGGCAAAAGTTTTTCTCATCAGAAAAGAACCAGATTGTCGTTCAGCGGGATGTTTCTCTTTGCTCAGAAGTTTCGTCGCCTTTTTCAGACGATTTTCACGGGCCTTTTTTTGGGAGCAGTCAACCTCTGCAACGCTTGTATGGGTAGTAGCGATGGTCTACATTGAGTGCAAGAGGCTGAAACATTCAATTCACGTGGCAAAGCCCTAATTTCAATGCCAGGATCCTCCAACACTTTTTTCTGAAGATTTCCAAGGAATTCTGCTATACGAACGCAATTCAGATCCTCTGTCATGTTGCTTTCTTCTAGCCACAGCCTCGTAGTCTCCATTGCAATCATCCAGTTCATGCCTTATTGTTTTTACAGTGTTCAGGAAGCATTAGGCAGCAACCATAATCTCCTTATTTTGATGGGTGACGTAGATCATCATGATACAAGTTATTATTTTCCATGATTCAGGTGGGTTCCAGTCATCCATTCTATGTCATCACGTATATAAATAAAGAAGGGTCCAAGCTTTTCAATGATGTGCATTGTGCGTCAATACCTCCAACCTAGGGAGAAAAATAACCAAATATAAGTATGTTAAATTTATCCTGAACACCCTATATATATATATATAACCAGTTTGAATACGTTTTGATTGCTTCATAAATTCTAACGACACTAACGTTACGTATGGTTATTTTAGAATAGGAAATCACATACATTTACTTCTTTGTGTACTTGTGTTAAGAATTTTTCTTGCACAGTTATATATCAAGTATTCATAACTGATACAAAAAAATTTCAAACTGTTGTGTGGTTTCAACCATATTTATTGTATAGCCATTTTGCTCTCTTCAGTCAGAAATTATCAATTTTCACCACCTTTCATTTATAAAAAGACATGCACTTGATCGTTACAAAACTAAATATGCATATTTGCAACTTTAAGAAGACTACATATTCTCATGGTCGAGAAAGTGCAAAGGTTTTGTTTCCTTTTGATAACACGGTGTATATTTTTCAAGGGATGTAGTTTAATTCTTTCAGAAAAAAATACTCACAAAAAGTTTAATTATTTAGAAAAAAAGAAAAGAACCAATTATGTTATGAGTTCATTGAATGTGATTTTTAAAGAATTTTGTGTTGATATAGCGGTTCTGTGACGTTGATTAAAAATTTACTTTAATATAAAGACCACGTCCTTGGATATTGAAACGTTGTGAAAGAAATTTTAAGAAAACGTCATATTCGTTTGTCAAACTAACTACTGCACTATAAAAAAAATTGCAAAACTTAAAAATTGAAAATATTTCATTTTTAATTGACAACTTTTATCATGACAATTAATTAGGAAATAGAGGGGAAAAAACTCAGAAAACCACTTCTAAAAATTGGTTTCATTGGGCTTATTTTAAATAATACACAAACCAGAATTTTTACGTGGTGTATTCAAAAGGTATCGAAACTGAAGCTGTATGTACCAAATCATAAATGAACAATGAATGAAGCATTAATTTTCTTTAGATTTGTACCCCTTCGCATTCAACAATTATTTCATCGATTTTTTTCAGTATTCGAAATAATTCTGAAATTTCTTTTTTATATGACATGAAACAGCGACATCTTATTTCCTTTCATGAACTACATGTCTTGATGCTACTCTCGAGATGAATTTAGTTTCTGAAAAACATGAGAATGTAGCTAGATCTTATGAGTATAAAGGGTTCTGCAATCGCATACCATAATTACTTATGTAAAAGACGCACCCATAATATCAGAATGAGAAATTCTGAGGAAAACAAACTCTCGTGAATAATACGCACTAAACTTTTAGAATATGTAGCAGCTAAATTTAACCTAAATTTAACATTTGCTTAACTTTTTAACTTTTTGAACTGACTATAATTGTTAATCCGACCATGTCTACTTAATTCCTGGAAGCTAGGGACTCACGTCCAAGTCTTTGCTTAGAATTTCTTTGCACACAACTGTATGATTTTAAGTATTCCTATTTAATACAAATAATTTGCACACAATTGTATGGTTAAAAGTAGTCCTATCTCCTATTAGTAATGATATGGTTCGAAGTAATTATTTCTATTTAATAATAGTCATTTGTTTGCACATAATTACCTAGTTTCAAGTAACTAATAATAATACTTAATAAACAATAATGGCTTCAAGTAACTATTCAAGTAACACAATTACCAAGGGAGACAACTCTAAACAACCATAGTGTATATAGGTTAAGTTTGTCTAAGACTTAAGCAGCTGGACTCTGATAAGATTGTACAATTGCTGGTCGCCTTTTGAGTTTGTTACAATTTAACAAATTTAACATTTGTCCAACATTTATCGCTTCGAACTGACTAAGAATAAGAATGTAAATAGTTTACTTTATTTTTTAAAGCACAAAATTTAAATAGTATTTAGTTAAAATACACGGGTAGATTCACGCAAAAATGCAATAAGCTTGCGAGAAGAATATGTTCACTTTGAATGACATTATAAACAAACACACATTCCAGTGGATATTTCTATTGAACAGTGTGAAGCATATTATTTACGACTATAGATAAAATGTACTGTCATCCCGTCATAAATATAGTGAATCATTTGGGCACCAAAAGCTAATTATATAGTTTCTATTGATGATACGCATCCCTAACGTTTGGGCTAAAAATATGCAAACATATCGCGTCTTATCTATATTATAACTGTGGTTACCCATTCGTTCGTTCGCACGTTACGCTCATCACACACACACACACACACACACACACACACACACACACACACACATATATATATATATATATATATATATATATATATATATATATACAAACCCGTCCGCACGAGCGGAGTTTAACAGGTTTGAATTCAGAGTTTTCCTTCTAGACTGGTTACCTAGCCATGGTTAAAGAGTCCAGTCTGTCCTGCTATTTACCCACAGCTGGAAGGAGGATTGGATTCATACATTTCCTAAGGGTATTAGCGCTATGTGAAATATAAACAGTCTCGTCCAGGAATTGAACTCGGGTTGACGAGATCATTTCCTACGACTCTAACTATTACACCACGCGTCTCCATCATATACACATTCACCCATATATCCTTCTACATCTCCTTCCGAAGCCAAGTAGGATATTCATCCATCTCCCTCAATCAAGTGAGATACTATTTTATATAGCTGTTGTTTCTTCAGATCGAACATTGTGTTCAACTCTAATGTAATTGCTCTGTGTTAACTTCATTTATCCTCACTAAGTAGGATAGTTAGAATAGATTATTGTATATTGGTTTGCTGAAGATCTGAAGCGCTTTGAGGATCCGATAAGCACTGATATTCTGAACTCGTGCTGCCAAAGGCTGAAAAATAGGGCCGAAGATTCATCGGTACGAGCTATATTGTTATCTGCAAAACAGAATATGCAGCTATGTATTCAACTTAGTTCTTAGTAGAATTAAATGCTAACGAAAGTGCATTAATATAAGTATGATAGCGATCTTTTTTTTTTTTTGTAAAGGCAACAATAGAATGTGTATGTGCAATACAATTGTAAATCATTCTTCCTTGCATAAATAGCTCCTCTTGATTTTCTTTTCGTACTGAGGAATTCCCACGACTCATGCAAGTACAGAAATGATTACGGTAATCGCATGTTCCGCCAAAAAACGCGGTTAAAAATTATCAAGACTTCATTATCTTTTCTGGTTTCACATTGAACCGGACTGGTCTACAGGTTTAATATAATTTGCTGAGATGTGATCAAATCTTTATCTACATTTTAAAATATACGATGAAATTTTAAATCTCAGTATCAATACTTATTCAACACCAATCAAATGTCTGCATTAATCATAAATATTACGACAAATGTGGAGGTGGGGGTTTTATAATGTCGATCAGGACAGATAACAGAATTGACGAGCCAAATTCAAATTCCAGACGAGGCTGTTTGCTTTCATTTGATTTGCTTTGATAATGATGTCCATTGGACAGTGTTCAATCCTAATAATAATAATAATAATAATAATAATAATCAGTATATCAACAAACTGGATTTTAGGTTGTATTTAAACGAACAATTAAGGTATTAAACCAAATGACTAAGAGAATAGACCCAGATATTTCAGATGCTGATAAAAGTTGCTTTTGATACATACATAAACTAAGAGGAGGCGTTCTCTTTTAACGGTTATCATCATAGGAAAGGGAATCGGCGGCACGAGTTCAAATTCAGGACAGGGCTGTTTTCGTTTCACTTTGCACGGATTCCATTGAGGAAGGTATGCTTCTGTTCCCTCCGTCCCCATCTATGTGTGAATCGTAAGACAGTCTGGGTTTTTAGCCTTGGTTAGGCAACGCGTCTCAGAGATGAAAATTCTGAATTTAAACCAGCTTCAGCCCACTTTAAAATTGACCTTGAGTCACCTCTTTCCAGTAGCGGAGGGGTTATGTAAATTCATTAAAATACGAATGGAGGCACGTGCGTAACGGCTATCTTCATAGTAAATTGACTCGATGACCCGAGTTCGAATCCTGGACAAGGTTGCTTTCGTTTTAATTGGCGTTAATGCTGTTGAGAAAGTCACGAATCCATCTCTTCTCCACCAGCTGTCCCAAATAAATATCTTCTCCGCCACTTACCAATTATGAGTAGATAATAAAGTAGAGGGCGTTCTTTTGTCTATATAGGGCAAACGATCGAGAGATTGAGTGAAATACAGGGATCAACCGATTAGGGTTGTAATCCGCATGATTCCATCATTATTTATGCCATGTACAATATGTCAATAATCTAAGGCTTATTAGGTTTCCCCAATAAATATTTCAATCGCCATATTTCTCAAAGCACCTAGCCCAATTAAGCACACAGATCAAATACCATACAGGTAAAATGTAGGAGAGCCAAGAATATGCTGACCCATTCCCCATAAAAGGGAAAATTTCCATTCAAAATGATTTCCTAAACGGCATCCGATGCTGAGGCTCCAGTTATAGAGCTTTGAAGGGTGTGGAGCTGCACCATTCGTTGCTATTACTCCCAGATCCATCAAGACCTTGTGCTGAACGTCTTGTGACCATGTCTACGGGTCAAATCTGAAAAAAGGGATTTCAATGAGATTTAGTTTTTGTTTTATAAATTTGATATGCAATTACCTTCCATCAGAAGCATTTCTGACACATGGTCAGTATAATTTGATCACTTTACCAAAACAAAAGCACTTTTTCTACCAATCACTAAAACCTAAATCTGGATCAAATAGATATGTTTACTATAAAGAAGTCTTTACCTGTTTAAGATGATTTTGAAGATACATTTTTGTACCGTATACAACTGGGGACCATAATGTAACGTAATGATAGCGAGAGATAAATATTTTTGAGACATAGAGTCGCGAGCAACCGTTTGAAAATTGAACCCTGAGTGAGTCAGGTCAGAACACTTGTCTCTCGGTCAACTAGTCACCGGTGAATCAATATTAGTAATTATGTTAAAATAGATAGATAAGCCGGAAGCTTTAAATGGTCGGGCCAAGTAGAACTTTCTAAGGGGTTCCAAAGGATGCTACACCAGAAATGGATGTTTCTGCCTCGACCCCAGATGCCGAGGTAAAAGAGTGACGGATATTTTGAAGTCATCAGAATGAGGGCGACCCTGGAGGAGAAAAGGTCAGGTATACGTTGAATCTTACAAGCAACTGGAAATGTTAGAATGAAGTGCAATTTTAATGGACAAAAATAGTCAGTCCTTCTCGCATTTACCGGACTACCCTCGCTGGCGTGTTAAAGGAATAAAATCAGATGCCTGAGTGAAAAATACTTAGGTGTTTGCGTGTTGTTTTTGCACGTCGCCTTTGTTCCTTCCGACATGCCTGAAAGACCACATGGCATAAATTGACTTCATAGTGACTATGTATGTTAAGTATCTAGTCGGCATCCTTAGTTCCAGATGTAGTAAATAAGTAAGCAAGCCAATAAGAATCCGGTGTTATAGTATTCTTTGTAAGTCCGACGTCCAAGATAATCCAAATAGCAATGAGCCAAGGTTAAGAATCAGCCCTCTATTAATACAACAACAGCAGCAGCAGCACTGCCAGTGATTGGACAATAGGAATCTTTCTCGGGTCACGTTGTAGTCGACGAGTCTATATTTAGAAGTGACCATTTGCCCCATGCCTTATATCACAAAAATCCAACAATGGAACAAATCCATAATTGGTAAACTGGTTTGATTTCTTTGTTTAAAGGCATATCAAACCTTCGTGTGTTATTTACCGCCAAATATATCCGTGTAGAATCAAAGTAGTGGTACTATTGAACCCATAACCAGGGCGATAAGAGGGTTCATACGTTTTTCAAGGGCATCAGTCCGAAAGTGAACGTAATAGCGCTACTGGTGTTCGAGCTCACTTACTCTGTTAAACTGACTTCGGCATAAAAAACTAGGATTGACTCACAGTACAAACCAACCAACCAACCAGCCGGGGAAATTTTTAAATAAACATTCATCTAATGGCTTTGTTAATCAATGAATATATTGATTCACCCTCGAAAAAATAAAATAGATAATCGAACTAAAAATATTGAGATTGACAGCAAACACAGTTGTTTCGCGTATCCCCGGGGAATATTCTCCAAGACATTTTACAAAGAGCTGAAACCGCGGAGAGTAATATACTGTCTACGTACTATACACTGTGTTTTAGAAAAATTGATATTTCATTTTGAAATAGCCGCCACGTGTACCGTGACACATTGAAACTTGTAAAATCTTTCATACAATCTACATACCTCTGAATTTCTCATTCACATCTTGAGGAATAAATCTTATTTTGCTCAACATTAAATTCTGTCTAGGAAAATGAAAGTAAGCTATGTACTTATTCAGATATGCCTGAAATCTCAAATGTTAGCGGCCGTATCAAAATGAAATTATATAAATTCATCTGAAACGCCCAGTATCTAACTATGATAAAGCATCTATCTATCTATCTAAAATAAGTATTCTGTATGTGTACCGATCCCTTGTGTACGTCCCTTTATAGATGAAAATTAGTGTAGAACAAAGTTCAATAAAATCCACCCCTTACTTTTGTATGAGAGAGTCTTAAAAATGTAACCCCACATTTTCTATAGGAATTGCTAAATGAAAATATAATAAGATTATAAATAAATGATACATTAAAAATGTAATTAGATATGACAATAGACGATAAAGCATAATGAAAGGCAAATAAAAGACAAATATGAGAAAAATAGAAGCAAAGAGAACAATAAAAAATAAACAACATAGAAATAAAAAAAATATATGAAGAATAAAAGATAATGATAAAACGAATATATAGAAAAATATTTTTTATTAATTTATATATGAATATAGATAAGAGATTTATTTTATAAATCCCGGACAACGCCGGGTAGCTTTGCAAGTAATTCCTAAATTAGGTACAATAAAAAGTACAGCAATACTAACGATAAACTGTACAAAAACTTACGAGACACCATTTCGTTTCTTATCATATATCTTAACAATCTCGACGTGAGATTTTCTCCTTTCTTTACTACGTTGAGAAAGTTCACTTTTTCATGTGAAGGACAGGGCTTCAATTTGGCCGATCCCAATCGCCAGCATCGCTAAAGTAACGCATTTGCATCATTATTAAATAAAATTTATGAATTCTTTATGCGGTTGAACGCGTGCAATTGAAAGCACAGAATGTGATACCACGAATTATAAGGAAAGACTACTCTAGATAAAAGAAAGATAATTATTCTCCAAAGGTTTTATTCTGGGTCAACACGATTATATGTTGCTAAGGTTTTAGGAACCCGGTCGCCTAAGGTGATATTTTGAAATATCAAATGATTAGATTGTAATTTTACACACACACACATGCACACGCACGCACACACACACAGATATATATATATGGCAACGGCACTTACTACGTGTCAGTTTCTTAGTCGAGGAACGCATAGAAGAGAAACCGACAGTTACCAACCACCGTTGATTTCGTCTACGCTACCCTGACTTAAATATATATGTTCTGTCACTGATATTAAGCATTCTATATTTATAAATATATTAATCATACATATAAAGTGAGGCTAGGTGTAACATGTTTGATTTATTTTCCCAGCCTGATAACACAGTCAACCGGGAAATGCCGAATTCAACACATCCCTTCAGCTATTTTAGGGATGGTTGAGAAGGCAGACCAGACGATGCAGTCCATAAATCTAAACTTGTTAATTTTTGTTCGTTACGTATTACTGTTATAAGCGTCTGTTTATCCATCTCCTGAAATATGTAATTTTTGTATAAAAACACATAAGATTAAAAAATAATGCCTATGGAAAGATTTACGAGCGCATTAATATATTTTTTTTCAAATCTTAAAATATTGTGCAAAAGTCGGATCGATAGGAGCAAACAAATTAACAAATACCGACTGAACCATCGGATTTTCCAATAAGTTAAATTCACTTATATTTTTTCACTTTCTGTTTATCGATTCATTCTCTGTCTGATTTTGACAAGAATCGATTTTACCTGTAATGAAAAACAAATCAATCGGACGACAATGCCGACATTTAGTGTTGTTTTTCCACAACGTTACAGTCGATATTCTTCCGTCTATCTCAAGTGTGTTATATTCAGTAACTCTTGTCAAGTAATAGGGGTTCATTAACCTTTCAACAATTATTATTCACATAGTCAAATCGCCCTAAAAATCCAACCCCTCCTCATCGTGACAGAGTTGTATAAACGTGGTAATGTCAGAGCTATCCCGTCGAGAGCATAAGTTTTTAGTAGGGCTACCCTAGACAGGTCTCGCACCCAGTGATATTAGGACCACAACCCGGCCAAAGGGGCTCTGGTGAAATTCCAAGAAGCGTCTGCACCGGAACCGGCGGTTACTTTCGATCCTCACGCCCCTACATTTGTTGGATAATCTGTGACAAACAAGTATCGGCATGCGGGTAGTTGAGACCGCCTGCGTACTTCCTATTCACATGATATTCTAACTTTGACTTTCTATAATCAGAGAATTGAATGGATGGAGCCAACTCAACCCATCCTGGGTGAATGCTACTATAGACAAGAATACGCAGCCAAACGTTATGTCTAATATAACAGGAAATTCTTTAATCAGATTAGCAACAAGAAAATGTTTGCTAGTTATTGTCTTTTGTGTTTTTACCAATCTCCCCCCACACGCGAAAGATATGACACTGTTAGAATCAGTGAAGCAATTTGTAGGGGTTCAGTTGTTCTGTTATTAACATAATAGTGTTACTGGTTTGTAATTTTGTTTCTAAAATATAAATCCAAGTCTGTAGTCTGGCAAAAATTTCCGACGTCAAGTGATTTTTGCACACTGCAAACGATATTAAACGTTTTCAGTCCTTTCATCTCATTGGCCAATTTTTACCGGAAGTGACTGCTGCAGTTGATAAAGTTTATGAATAGAAGTGATGATTTTGCTTAGATCTAAAACCAAGATAGTCCAACGGACACGAGGTCAATTTTAAAGCGGAGTAGAGCTGGTTTAAATCCAGCTTTTATCACAGTACTTGTCATATTTTTTGAGACGTCTTTATTCAGCCCAAAACCAATACACTTGGAGGATCAGCCATTCTGGAAGATAACTCTGTTCGTCTTTTTTTAAAAAAAACAACCTAACTCTAATTCTAACTATCTTCCTGTTTTTACATAATGGCTTTTATCAAACAGAGACGATATAGTAAATTTACGTTAGTAAAAGGTTGAGCTTTGTCAATCATTTTCCATGATTTAGAATGACTGCTATTTTTAATTTATACACTACCGTACATAATTTATTGGCAACTTATCTGTTATGTAACATATATATATACGTTAAAACATACATAATTTTAATTTTGGATATTAATTTTTATCATCGAAAATTAACGGTATGTATCTATTCCCAACGTGTATCTATGGATAGACTTTATGTATTTACCAAGGTTAAAGTACCCAATCTACTTTAGTATTTACCCATATCTACGGATAGAACAGATGCATACCCGTATTTCATAATGGAATTAGCGTGAAATGAAACACAAAGAGCCTTATACAGTATTTGAACTAGGGTCGTAAATTTCTGTGTATTTATACGCTAAGTTGACCTTGCAATTTTTTTGTTGATACAGTAGATATCTCTAAGCTGGTTATTCATTTCACACATGAACTAACAGATGCAGAAGACCCATGCGTGAAACTAAATACGACTCGGTTTGATTTGGCTGTTTTGCATTACGGCATGTCAACCATTTTCAGATCATGTAATGCCGAATTATGTCATTTGGATATCAGGTTTCTTGCATTACTTGCCATTGCTTAAATGGTTATCCAATTAAGTGGGGGTCCCGTGACTTTATGGCTAATGTGCTGGATTGGGATGTTGGAGTAAGCGAGTTCGAACTCCAGCCGTGCGATTACGTTTAATTTCGGACTAATACTGCTGGAAAGGTTTGGTTTAATAGCACCACATATTTTTTCTATAATGCTGTATTTGGTATTGAATAACCCTGATAGGTTGATATGCCAATACACAAAATCTAAACAAACCAATTCAGCATTGAATTTGTTTCATCGTTATTTAACTTGGGTGATCAAACGGGAACCGATACTTTCAACGTGACTTGAGTAACCTAATAACATATAGGCAGCAATGCATTGTTAACATAACACAAATAAAATTCAAAAGAATCAGTAGAAATATGAAAATGCTTTATCCTCTATAACGGACAAGGCAAAATATTACAAAATGCATCGGCAGGACACTCGTCATTGATATAATAAATAGGGAAATATCCCCACATACAATAATGAAAATTTCACATCTCAGAATTTTATACAGGAAATAGTGTGTGCAATTACAAAATAAATGATCTTTCTAATGACTCTATTTCTTGAAGATTAGTTTGCAATGTTTTGCGACACATTCCGATATTCTTAACAAGACATGAAGCCAACCAAAAACCTAATTCGTGATGAGGTATTCATAACGAAAAAGAAAATGGATTTGAAAACGAGAAGAAATCGCAAACACAAGGAAACGGACTGAGACAGACTGACGCTAAACATTTTTTATTGAAATTTCAAAAACTCTAAACATTAATCCTAATGTTGAACTTTTATGAGGAAGGGATTTCTAAAGCTGGAGGAGGAAATTAGGCAAAGAAAGAAAAGTGGCAAAAATAATAAAAAGAAATAGATAAGGAATGTAAAGTTTCTTGAGAGAGGGTAATGATTGAAAGTAGAGAAGAGAATATCAAGATAGGAGAGTAGAATTTATTGGTGGAAGATAATATTGAAAAAGAATGGACGAATGAAAAATTAGAATAGACACGGAGAGGAATAAAGGAATTAAACATAAATTAAAACGAGAAAAAGTAATGCTGAAATCGAAGAATAAAGAAAGATAAAATTAATGAAAAATGAGATGAAAATTCAAAGAAAGGAAGAAGTATGATGAATATAAAATTAGAACAGAATGGTGAAGCGGCAATTTTAAAAGGATGAAATACAAAAATATAAGAATGAAAGAAAATAATGAAATTCAATGAAAATAAAAAAATATATAATGAAATGCAATAGAAATAGTATAACATTAAATAATGAAATACGATGAGATTAAAAGACTGAAAGAAAATAACGAAATGTTATGAAAATAAAAGAATGACATAAAATGATGAAATCCAATGAAAATAAAAGAATGAAAGAGAATTAGGAAATGCAAAGAAATGAAGAAATGCGTTTAATTTACGGAAAAATAAAATAAAATATCTAAATTCAAAGAAAGGTATTCGATGAAATTAAAAGAATAAAATTACGAGAGAGAAAGGAAAGAAATGCGAGGAATATGAAAGAAAGAATTGCGATGAAGTTGCAATAAAGAATAAAAGGAAAATGATAATGGTCAAATAAAGAAAGAAAGAAATACAATTAAAATGAAAGAATGATAAAAGAACGATAAATCCAAAGAAAGCAAGAAAGAAATGCAATGAAAATAATTGAACGGAAAACAATAAAATGCAAAAATAGAAAGAACAGAGCTAACATATTTTAAAAAGCGTCTACATTAAAAGAAAGAATTGATTATCTAAAAAGAAAATGAACTATCTAAAATAAAGCCGATTGACTGGGAAACAGATAGGCAAAATCTTAGAAATCTTTGAATAAAAAGACACAAAAGCTGTTGAATTAAAAATAATAAATAAATAAATTGTTTCATGAAAAATATCTCTTCAAAAAAGACAGAAAGAAAGAAAGAAGGATGAAAATAAGAGGATGAAGAAAAGCTTGTGAAAAGACAAAAAAGAAAGCAATGAAAAAACTATATATAGTTAGATAAAGTTTCTTTGTACGTGTAAATTCGATTTCTCTGTAATTTATTCAATATGTCTGATCAGATTTAAATCAGACCAGAATAGAAAGAATTCAACGCCTACTCCGAAATAATTGTTACCTGAAAAAAAATATCTAAGTTGAAATTCATTGCTTTTTCTATGGACTTCTTCAGCCCAGTACGAGATTCTGCAGTGTTCTATACACATAAATATCATGATTTACCCATATCTCTTTCTCAGGATTGTACTCTGTCTCACTGTGTCTATTATATATATATATATATATATATATATATATATATATATATATATATATATATATATATATATATACGTCTGTTTTTGCATGTGAGTGTCGAATTATAAATCAGAAAAGAGATGTAATTGAGCATTAAATCACACATAATTTTTAATATGCTTATAATAAAGAAAAAGAAAATTTAATTTTTGATTTTTACTGATTCAAAGATATAATTTAATTGTTAGAAATCAATCGATTTAGAGAACTTTTCGTAATTCTTCATAAGTAAGTCCGAAAAGCATGCAAAAACGAATACATATTTTCAATGGAACTCAATAAATAATAAAGAAAAGAATTAAAATGTTTGTAATATAAGGAATTATTAAACAACATATATTATTTTTTAATCAATGTAACTAAAACACAATTTTTAGAAAGACATATTTTTTCTATGATAATCAAATACATTTCGATTTGGATTAATACGCAAAATTATCCACCTATAAATAAGGATGCGTGTGTAATTGTTATCTCGTTTTTATTTGCTATATCATTAGGGGTAAAATAAATTAAACCAATACATATTTATCAGTTTAACCAATAGCAACCAAGACATTTTTTACAAAAAGGTTTATAGAAAAAAATTGTTTCAAATACTCTAGTGTCTAGGGTTACATTAAAAAAAATATTATAAATGTAAAAAAAAAAGATAGTTATAAAGCGCCGTTTACTTTGTCTTCGTGACGCGAACTTATATTTGCTCGATATAAAATCAAGGAAAAACGGACAAAATACTTTATCAATTGATATTTCGCCTCAGTGTGTAACGAAGCTTCGTCAGATGATTTATTTGTAGGATCTACCCAATCTGTTACTCCTCATATATATATATATAATTCATCTACAGACACCATGTTTTGAGGTATCACGTCTCTTCAGTGTGGCTAGACATTTGTAAGCTACCTACAGCCGGGATAGAAACCTGATCGATTCATCCTCAGTCGGGCTGCTTAACCACTAGGCTATTGTCACCTACAGAATTGGAGGGGGATTTTATCTGTTTAATACACACGTCTGTATGTAGGTAAAGGTCACTATAGAGTGATCCATCCCTTTTTATAGGAGAGCGTTGCGTTTACGCTTTAGTTGTACGTCGTCGGCGAAAACCCCACCAACGTGCTCAACCCTCTGGGAGATGGGGAGCATATATTTCATCCACACACATGCACACACACACACACATATATATATATATATATATATATATATATATATATATAAATAAAAGGGACCAATATAAATACCTCCATTGTTTTTAAATTGTTACGTGTGTATGTCATGAACCGGTGCGCACCGTGCTTTTACTGTTAAAACAAATTTAAAATCTGGCAAATCTTTAATTGTTGCACAGACTGTTTTTCGTGCTCATTTCATATTATGTCGCAGTTATGTTGTTCCGGATAAAAAACTAATACTATTATGGGTTGAAGATTCTATTCAGAACAGCATTGTTTTGGCATAATATGAAATGAGCACGTAAATTTCTATGCACCTCTGTTTCGTAAAATCTTTATAAGTAATACAGACCAAAATATCAAATATATTTAAAATGCAAAAAAATATATAAGACATAAAATATAACAGTGATACCGGGCCAAAACTACTCTATTGTACACACACACACACACACACACACACATTATATATATATATATATATATATATATATGTGTGTGTGTGTGTGTGTGTGTGTGTGTGTGTGTGTGTGTCCTTCTGTATCTAGCTGGTACTCTCTACAGTTGGGGCGTCAGGTACGCCTTTGTCTCCAGCACTACGACTATTTTTCTTATTAACACCTATACCTTAATTTTAATTTTAGTCTTGGTTCTCTTGGGAGAAAGATACAGACACAATTAAAACTCAAGCAACTTGTATTTTCTTTCTTTTTTTACTTCTTGTGACCATATTGTTCAAACTTGTAAAATGTCTGCCTACCTACGTCTTTTTATATATTCTCTCAATTGACTTGTCTAACCATAAAGTATTCCTATAACCTATCTATCGATCAATCGTCCGATCCATTTTAGTCACTTCATTATCTATACAAGGTCTCTCCATCGATTCATATCGAGTGATCTACTTCAGCCTGTTTATATGTATTTGTTTAACATGAGCTATTCTCTTCTAATTATCTTCATATTTATCTGCTGCAGAATCTTCAAATGTTCACACACACACACACACACACACACACACACACACACACACATTATATATACTAGCAAATATATGCACCCTCCAGGTGCAAGTATTTAAGTTTTAATATAATAAAATATCATGTTAAATTAGAAAGGCTAATGAAACTGAATACGAATTCAGATAAAAATATTTGGAACAGAGGGGGTATAATCGGAAAATAGAACAACTTTGAAACTAACTGTTCCACCATTTTCCCTTACTCCCGTCTTTCAGTGGTAAATTTTCCTAATTTAACTATTTAGTTTAAATAGGAAGAAAAGAATAAAATTACAGTTATTTCTTTATGTTAATATATTTCTGTTAAGATTTATCCCCGAGATTTTTGCTCATATTTATTAAGATAAAACCAAACAATTAGAAATCAATAATACTAAGCATATATTTATTAAAATCAAATTTTTAAAGATCAATATGCAAATTAGCCTTCCCATTCACACTGTAAACCGCTATTTCGTTGAATATATAAATATTATTGCATGTTATTAGTATGTAGATATTGTTAACAGTCTTAATGATGTAAAACAATTTTACTAATAATTGAGGTTTAAATAAAAATAAAATCATGGAGAATGTGATGTAAATAACAAAGGGAATTGTGAATTGAATAGTAATATAGTTTCGGTTACAGACATAAAAACCCACAATCTCTATTATAATAAGATATATAAAGGCAGGGAGACATCTCCACACTTGACGGCAAGCCTCTGAAGCGAGTGGAAAAATTCACATATCTAGGTAGTAATATCTCATCCACAGAAAGTGATGTTAACCCTCAAATAGGAAAGGCATGGTTGGCCACCAACAAATTATCAGTCATATGGAAATCCGATCTCCCCGACAAGCTTAAGAGACGATTCTTCCAGGCTATAGTTGTGTCTGTATGGCTGTACCATCTGGACCCTGACGAAGCGCCTTGAGAATAAGCTAGATGGGAGCTGCACAAGAATGCTGCGAGCGGTCCTGAATAGGTCGTGGAAGCATCACCCCACAAAAAAGCAACTGTATGGCCACCTGCCCCCCCCCCATCTCACAAACCATACGAGTGAGACGGACTAGATATGCAGGACACTGCTGGAGAAGCAAGGACGAGATTGTAAGAGACGTACTACTGTGGAAGCCAGTACATGGGAACGCCAGTGTGGGCCGCCCAGCCAGGACCTACATTGACCAACTATATAGGGATGCGGACTGCTGCGCGGAGGAGCTCCCAGGGTCGATGAATGATAGGGAAGGTTGGCGAGAGATCGTTATGGATATCCGTGCAAATTGCGCGACATGATATATATATATATATATATAAGATTTTTGGATGTTTGTTTGTTTATAGAAGCACCGTTGAATAAATTATTATTTATATTTTTGCTTGAAGGCAATTATAATGCATGTATCGTATAAAATTCGATAATTATAGAAAATAAACTTGACAAGAGAATCCCGCAAAGGATGGCTCGCTATGCAGAACACCGTACAGACTGTTTCGACTTTATTAAGTCTCTTCAGCGATGTATACTAACGACTCCCCTCCGACAGGAATCGAAACCGGGACTTCACAGGCATAGTCAGGGACCATACCCGTTCGGCCGCCGGTACATAGCGAACAATCCCTGCGAAATTACCCTTGTCAATGAAACTACTACACGCCTCTACCATAGCAGGTAAGTGGACGTTTATTGTGTAGTAAACAAACTCGGCCGTAAGCTCTTCGGCGAAGTGAATAAGATTTTTGGATGTTTGTTTGTTTATAGAAGCACCGTTGAATAAAAATATAAATAATAATATATATATATATATATATATATATATATATATATATATATATATATAATGTGTGTGTGTGTGTGTGTGTGTGTGTTGAAAAGAGAAATAAAGGAAAGAAAGTAGTGAATGGATAAAATAGGATTATTTTAATTGATTTAACTTACACGTGTTTCGGTCAGGAGTTTATCCATGTGTACATTATTCTATCTATTATCATTTTTAAATAACAAAATTAAATAAAATAATAATAATAGAAAAAATATAGAAATGTTCAGCACACAAAGAAAGATCGACCTTCCTCAGTAAATCCTTTTTTTTTTTTAATGAAATTCGTTGGAACGCGGAGAATTTTCGAAATTTTCGAAAAAAGAATATATATATATATATATATATATATATATATATATATATATATGCACGTCTATTAGTGGTTTATTTGGTTATAGATATAGATCTGCAGAGCTGAAAAAAATGAAGGTAGAAAATGGTAGATTTTAAAGAAATGCAGTATAGTTTGACAGACTGATAGATATGAATAAACTGATGTTGATATATTAATGTATATATATCCGTATTGGTATATATATATATATATATATATATATATATATATATATATATATATATATATATATACATATAATGTGTGTGTGTGTGTGTTTAAGTTGGAAATGAATCCGACGATATGTTGAAAGCTTAAATAAATAAAGGAAAGAAAATGTTGAATGGATAAAATTGATTTATTATGAGTTTACTTGCACATGTTTCGGCCAGGAGTTTGTTCATGTACACATGTATTCTATTTATTATTATTTTAATTATAAAATAAAAGTAATAATAGAAAATTATAAAATATTTAAGCATACAAAGTATAACGGCCTACATCAGAGTAAAATGTTTGATATTTGAAGTTGAAACGGTCTAAATACAGAGAATTTTGAAGTGTTCGAAAACATAATTTTCATAAATTATTTGAGAGACCCCCCATAGCTGGGGAAAACAGTAATGTCTGTGTGACCGTTAGGGTTAGAAAATATTTAGGGGGGGGGGTAACATTTGAAAAAAGGGAATTTTTAATTTCATAAGTAATATTATTGATTTGTGCAAAGAAAAGTCAAGATTTTGTTAATATATGATTAAAACTTTGGTTTTGATTTAGGGAAATACGTGTATTTATAATGGCAAATTTATTTGTTTGTTTTTAATATGATCTTAGAGATCATTGTTAAATTTTTTATGTCACAATAAAATAACATACAGTGTGTTAATATTTTTTTGTTAGGGGGTAAGAAGAAAAGAAAAGAAAGCTTGAAAATATAAATAGACTTGTTGTCACATGTTTTTTAGTGGGTCAGTAGCTTAGGTAGGTATAGTTGATGATAATGATGATGTTAAAAACAGTAAAATAAAATAAAATAAAGTTGGGGAAAATTGAGTAATGTTAAGTGGAATTTTTATCTTTAATATTTGGGGGAGTTTTAAAAAATGTTAATAAAATTTGTTATTTAATTTATGAGTATGTGTATTGGTGGTTTATTTATTAATTTATTATTAATATAATCATAGTGATCAATGTTAAAAGAAATGTGTGTTTTAATAAAATAAAGCGTGTTTCATTAAAATATGTAATTCGATTATAAATTTAATTTAAGTTTAAATTTGATAATTAATATATTGTTAATATATGCTTAAATTTGTTTATTAAATTAATGAATACGTGTATCAGTATTGGTAATTTAATTGTTTATTTGTTATTGATACTAGCAACCGAAAACACCCTCTGGGCGTTGTAAAAATTAATTTTGAAAGATATTGCCTGAGAGGGTGGGAGTTAAAAATTCAATGTCAGAGGGTTTGTATCATAAGTAAGACAAATTCTCATATTTATTAAAGGGGTAAAAAATAAAATAAAACAATTTGAAATAAAAACTGAGTCCCGTCCCTCTCAAATAAAATGTTGCGTGTATGTAATAATCAAACAATTATCTTGAATATGTTCCACATCAATCTTATATAAAATCGTAGGTATATATTTATTTGTAATTTTTTTAGTTAACTTCTTCTTACTGTAAAAAAAAGGACGAGAGTAAAAAAAACAATTTTTAAAATTGCTTAATCAGATTTTGGGTGTATATAGCATAAGAATATTGTGACGTAGAGCTATGACGTAGTTTTTGTTACAGACAGAAATACAGACAATTTCCATTATTAATAGATAATCTCGGTGATCATTGTTGAACATTTGTGTTATAATAAAGGGAAGTATGTTGGTATTTTTCATTAGGGGGTAAAAAGACCTGGAAACATAAAGAGACTTGCTGTCACATATTTTTAGTGGGTAAATAGCTTAGGCAAGTATAGAAAAGGTTTTTTAGTGGGGTAAAGTTGATGATAATAATGATGATGATGGTAAAATAAATAAAATAAAATAAATAGTCAAATTTAATTTATATAAGTTAGAGAAGATTTTGGCCATAGAGAAAAGGAAATTATTAATATAATCATAGTGACCATTGTTAAAAGATTTATCTTTTTTAATAAAATAATGTGTCATTAAAATATGTAATTCAATTATAGATATTAATTAAGTTAAAATTTGATAATTACTATGTTGTTAGTATATGCATAAGATTTGTTTATTAAATTAATGAATACGTGTATTAAAATTGGTAATTTATTTGTTCAAAATTCAAAATTTTACACTTCAAAATTGTATTTTTACCGTTTCAACTTAAAATATCAGACATTTTCCTCTGATGAAGGTCGTTATTCTTTGTATGCTTAAATATTTTATAATTTTCTATCATTATTATTTTATTTCATATTTAAAATAATAATAAATAGAACACATGTGTATATGAACAAACTCCTGACCGAAAGACGTGTTAGTAAACTCATAGAAAATCAATTTTATCCATTCAACATTTTCTTTCCTTTATTTATTTATCCTTTCAACACACACACATATATATATATATATATATATATATATATATATATATATATATATATATATATATATATATATATATATATAAGTTAAGAGAAAGGAAATGAATCCGATGGTATGAGTATAGATAAAAGGATATGAAAACAACACAATATGCTGTTAAAGTGAAAAGATTTTATATCATATTCATAGCTAATATTGAACAATACTTCGATTTATAAAAATCATCTTCAGAGCTTGTTTATACTCCGGACTTGGCAATAGCGGGGACGAAAATAAATATTTTCACTTTAACAGCCTATTGTGTTGTTTTCATATCCTTTTATATATATATAATTATGACATAATGGAGATTACGTGTTAGGTTAAGTAATTTCTGTGTTTTTTTTTTACGGACAAATATTCTGAAATTTTGTGAGACATTATGTAAGCATCACACATAATTGTTATGAATAATTTTCATGAAGAAATATGTATACCGACGTGAAACTCTTGATGTTTAATAGCCTTATTACTTCCTATTATCTTTTATTTTGCTATTCTGGACTGATTCCTCATTTTTGGGGTGTAATGGGTTGGTCTTGGGCGTTTCCTGGTCTCTAGGTCCATTTTTGTTCTTACAAATGAACACAACAATTAGTATATTTCAGACATCTATATTCCAAAACTTTGTTAATTCGACATTCTCGCAACTGCTGGATTTTTCTTGTTTTTGGGGGTTTTTTTTTTTAGATTGATGTATTCGTACTCCAATACCATCTGCTTACAATCTTGAAAACTTTGATATTATGCGCAAAAAAACTATTCGAATGTTTTAAGAAAGCTCTCTGTAAGTATTCAATGAAAGGGATACCCAGATGAACTTTCGGTACCAACGGTTCCAAGTTGTCCGGGAATCTTTTGAAAGCGATCCATGTTCTGGTAAGTCTTCCACAAGCAGAACATCCAAAACTGTTGAACGCGCGCACGGTTTGTAATCAAAGGAAATCGACATCTGATAGTTTTGAGAATTCGAAAAAGATCTGAAGATGCCACGATATGTTCTAAAAATATCCACCCATTATGAATATATCGATTTTCCATTATTCTCGCCTCGTGCAGAGATTTTGGGCAAATCAATCAGGTCTATCTGAATTGTAATCATAGATCGTACATTAGAGCAAAAGTTTCAGTTCAAAATTCAGGTAATCATTAGGCTATGGACAATATATATATATATATATATATATATATATATATATATATATATATATATATATATATATATATACATACAGGTGTGTCAAAAAAGTATCGAGATTTTTTGTACTTTTTGACACACCTTGTGCTCTGAAAAAAAATAACGTTCCATTAAGTCTTCATTTCTATCTTGGTAACTCTGTAGTTACCAAGATAGAAATGAAGACTTAATGGAACGTTATTTTTTTTCAGAGCACAAGGTGTGTCAAAAAGTACAAAAAATCTCGATACTTTAAACTCGGTACTTTTTTGAAACACCTTGTATTATGAAAATATATATTCATGATGTTGTTGTTTGATGTAACGGCTAAACAAGGCCAAATCCTTTATCATTGATTTTTTTTCACATCTATTTTATTTTCCTATTAAGTTATATTCAGTTATCAATAATACCTTGACAAAGGGTAGAGGTTACCCAAAATATTGGAAAAAATAATGCGAACAAAGGGCAAAACTCTTTTTTTCTTTTTTTTGTTTTCTTTTTTTTCACTTTCTATATATTTCCTATGCTTCACAAAGACAATAGATCGATAAACAACTAAATTTATTTATATATATATATATATATATATATATATATATATATATATATATATATATATATATATATATATATATATATATATATATTGTCTGTTTATTTGTACAACAACCAAGCATATGAATGGGAGGAAGTAGGTGGCGGTGTATAGTGAAATAAATTATACAATCTCCGACAAGAGAATAGGTAAACATCTCAAATCTTTGAATTTTCTTTTTATAAACAGCAAACCAAAGTTGATAATACCCGATTAAAGTTTAAAAATAAGAAATTGAAAGAATAATTTAATTACTACTATACAGTTCGATGGGATATTGCTTTTTTTACTTGATGTTTTAAGGAACTGCAAAAGTTTTTTGTTTGTTTGTTTGTTTTCGAAAAATCAAAGTTTAAGATTAAACCCAAGTAAGGATAAATGAAATATGTTTATAAAACATTTTGTTAAAAATTAACATAAGAAGAATCTAAAAAATCTAAGTAAAAATTGATGAAACTGAAAAAAAGAGAATTTAAAAAGCAGTTGTATGTTCACTTTCCTCCTAAATAAAAAGATTAATAAAAATTATATTTACTTTATTATCTTTTATTGTTTATATATCCTGGTTTTTAAGTTTATTTATATTCTTCTTTTTATTTGTTTTTTCTCTTATTCTTTTATTATGTTTTAACTTTTATTAATTTTTTCTTTTCTAATTCTGTTTTTATTAATATTTTTAATATATCAATTATTTATACGCTTTATATATTTTAAATTTAGCTTTTCTTATCGGAAATATCGGTTAAAATGTGTTTTTACTCCCTCTTGGACAAATATATGTTGTGGATTTTTTAGAACTTTGGTCATTGCTGGTCTCTACCAATTTTCCCTTTTACAAAAATGTAAGCTGGGGTGTTGTACGTACAAACAGAAATCATTATATATATATATATATATAATATATATATAATATATATATTATATATATATATATATATATATATATATATATATGTATAATACACTTTTTAGATTATATACAGAGCAATATTTACCTTTGAAAGGAAATAAAAACCCAACACCGTTATTCCATAATAAATTTATTTCGACCAAAATTAGGGCCTTTATAAATCTAAGTTGATTTAATAAAGGTCCCCAACCTTGTCTCATCAGATGGTAAATCAAAATAATTTGAATTGCACAACAGAAAAATTTACTTTTCAAAAAAGTTTTTTCCTTTTACAAATGTATACATTATAAGGCTGTCACCATGGCAACAAGAAGTCAAATGAGAAAAAATAATATTTTCGAAGCCTGGTTTCTTCGGGGGATGGTAGCCAGACAAATTAAACTATTAGAATAGAATGAGTCTGAAAAAGTATAGAGTAAGGATAAAACAAAAAAACAGATACAATATAAAATATAAAAATATTGTAAAGAAATATATAAAAAAATTATATATAAAAAAATATAAAAAATATGTATAAAAAAATATAAAAAATATCTATAAAAAATTAAAAAATATGTATAAAAAAATATATAAAAAATATATATATAAAATATACATAAAGATATATATAACAAAAATATAAAAATTGTACAATGATATGATATAAAAATATTATTACTGCTATTAACCAAATAAACAAAGTAAAACCTTAAAATATGATAGATAATGGAATGTTGTATAAAATAATATTAAAAAATATACACATATCTTACATGATAAACACATAAACAAATATATACATATATAGACATATATATATATATACACATATGTGTGTACATATATATATATATATATATATATATATATATACTAAAAATAAAAATATAAAAAATGAATAAATAATACGATAATAATTGAAAAAATAATTTAAAAAATATAATTTTTTAATAAATAATATATATATATATATGTGTGTGTGTGTGTGTGTGTGTGTGTGTGTGTGTGTTGTGTGTATAAATTTGAAGAAAGAAAAATTTTAAATCCAGTCATGTTGGCTATTACAAGTATCTATTTCAACCAAACTTTTGACTGTCAGAATTATCCTGATGATCCGTTAGGAAAAACCTTGGTAGATAGTTTCTGACTCTTTAGGCTTTATTATTATTTGGCTCTACTTGGTGTAACATATTTTCTTTTAGACTTTAACATGTCTAACTTAGACAACTCTTTAGGTATTTTTTTTCTTTTGGTCATTATTGATACCGCTAGATGATTTTCAAGTGGTACGAATCTTTTTGTCTCTTACTTTTTAATAATCTTTTTCTCCAGGCACCCGTTTGTATTTTTTCTATATTTACAAATTGTATTTTCAGGATCATTCTTCCACGCTGTCAGTGTTTTAAAAATAAATGAATATATATATATATATATATATATATAGTAGAAGTCTGTCACGTAGCCCTCTCCCAGGGTTACAATCAGCAAATTCTCAACCCGACAACAGGGTGGGTGTTTATGACGTAAGTTACTAAATCAGGAGACAGAAAATTAACAAATATACTTTACAAAGACAAAGATGTATTAAGATTAGGGAGACTCCGTTCGTCATTATAAGTGCCGTGAGAAGACAGAAGCGCTTGTTTTTCAAGATGAATTAAATGAACAAATGTCGTCTGTGAGAAAATAATCAAATCGGTGCTTGACAGATCGAAATTCCATCTTATAACAAATAGCTTATTATGGCATATTTCTTACATACATACATACACACTATATATATATATATAATATATATATATATATATATATATATAGCTACTCTCTGCCAGGATCTTAATGTCTCTGTTTAATGTCAACTGTTTATTTTAATCACAAATAACATTAAATTATACATACAGTGGGGGGAAACAAATATTTGTACACATACAAATTTTTAATTTATTGTATTTTCAACTAATGAATAAACATACATTTCATATAGTTAACTGTAAACTGATGCATACTAACTAAATATGTATAAATCCCATTTATCCATTTTCAGGATGAAAACAGTATTCTTACAATACAAAAAAGAATATATAATCTAATCTTAATTCTTTGTAGAATAGCCATTATGTACTTCTACAACAGCCAACCTCTTCTTGTAGTTCTCAATTAATGATTTGCAAATTTTAGTTGGTATTTTGATCCATTCTTCTTCGCATATTGTCTTCCAATCGGGGATGTTTGTTGGAGCTTACAAATGGATTTGAATTTTCGAATAACGCCACAGATTCTCGATCTGGGGAGTGACTAGTCCATATCAGGATATTTAATTCATTTTCACCAAGCTATTTCTTCGAAGAGTTTGCACTGGGCTTAGAATCATTATCTGGTTGGAATATCCAATCAGGAAGAACAAGATTTTCAACCGAAATCCTTAAATTTGATTCCCAAATATTTTGATATGCTACGGCATTCGATCCACCATCTATTACGGATACGTTGCCAGTACATTTTGCAGGAAAAAAACATTTCTTGTTGCCACCACCAAATTTCCCTTTTGGAATTGTATTCTTTTGTTTGAACGCATTGCTATCTTTCTCCATACAGGATTCCTAGAATTACGTCCAAGCAACTCATTTTTTTCGTCTGTCCATAATACTCATTCCCAATACGATTTTTCCCTACCCCTATGATCTCGAACAAATTTTAACCTGGCATGTCTGCATCTTTTCAATACCAGTGGAGTTTACCGTGGGGAGCGTGTTTTAGATTGTTCCTATGAATTTCATTGCTTATTGTCCGTTTGGTGACAAAGATTCCTGGTTAAAGAAAAATTATGCTGCAACTCCTGTCGAGTAACCATTGGATTTTGTTTAGGTTGACGCATAAATTTCTTCGAAGATCTTGCAGAAGTCTTCCGAGTAGCATCTGTTCTTCTTTTCATTCCAACAGTTTTTATACCTAGCAATTAAAACACAATTTTTTGTAAGTTTAAATTACAATTTGCATTTGTTTCATTCATAATGTGCATTTAGAAGCATTGTATCCTGATTTATTTGTATTTCTATTAGTCGGATTATAGATGAATCATTTTACTTCTAAATTTGTTTTGTTGTTTTAATTTTAATCCAACATATTGCAATCACCTTTAAAAAATGTAAAACTTAATTTATAGTTTATTTTTCTATATATAATATACATTATATTATTACATGTTATAGTTAATGATATTATA
Source organism: Doryteuthis pealeii (assembly GCA_023376005.1). Taxonomy (NCBI): domain Eukaryota; kingdom Metazoa; phylum Mollusca; class Cephalopoda; order Myopsida; family Loliginidae; genus Doryteuthis; species Doryteuthis pealeii. The sequence goes on along the minus strand of CM042140.1, from coordinate 77,670,116 downwards.
TATCAGATTATATTGGCCCCATTGCTGAGCGACAGCGCCCGGGAGAAGTTCAGGCCGGGAATTTGAAGTCAAAAGTCTTAAGCAGATAGGAAATGCACGCAAAATTACCTACACACTGCGTGTTACACCGGTGATTGCGTGACGTTAAGCACAGTTAATAACGGTTACTACGAGCATGTAATGTCATTAATAGGGGAAAGTAAACGCATTACATTCAAAATGAAACTACTAGAATGAGCAGACTTTATTTATTCTTTATTTTTTTATACACTGTACGGTTCCCAAAAGGCTGCTGGTGGCGCTACGGGTGGTAATCCCGTTTATAACTATCGAAACTCTGTTACTACTTCTAGTTTGCGGCTGATCACAACAGCATATCGCACGTGGTATCTATTTTAATATATTTTAATATATTTTTAAAAACAAACAAAAAAAAAGAAATATGTATGGGTGACAAGTATTTTGAACCTCTCTGTGCAATACCATAACTATTAAGACTAACTTTACAATATTATATAAACTATAAAAGATATACTATCACATTTTTATTTCAATAAGATGTAAGTTGATGGCCCGTTGTATGGTACACTGATAAGCTTGTCTAATGATTACTTGAAAAGGATGACCACCTGCGATCTGCTCGTGAAGAAGCCAGTCTATATCCACTTGCAACTAATTTGATATGCCTGTTTGCTATAATAGTTCCTAACCAGCTGAACTCTGGAATCAACTTAAGAATATTCTTTCAGAATATGTACAATTTAACGAGTATATCTATAACTAAGCGATGCGGGCAGTTAAAGAAGAAAAAATAATGAGAGGACAAGAATTGTCAAGTGTTGAGCTGCCACCAAAATTGAAGGGGTGGAGAAACACAAATTCAACTCCTCTAATCTGAAGCTTTTTCTAGGTAAACTGTTATCTTTGTTGTATGAAAACAATTGTCCCTAAGTTGAAACTGCAGTAACACATATTATCTTGCGAATTTCGATATATGACATTCTTCAGTACACCCCATGTAACAATCTTTACCTAGTTCAGTTTTCCAAAACATTTATTCTTATGGCTGGTTGCTTAATTGTTTGGATATTACGGCATGTCAAACCTTGTTAGATTATTATATGCCGAAAACGTTTTGTATTTCATTCTTGATGTGTATTCAATTTTTTTACTCATTTTTAAACACATTTTTAAACTCAATTTTTCTATTTAACCCATAGATGTTACCTTAAAAGATACTAACTCTCCAGGTCAGATGGAGGTATTGCACATTCCAAAAAGCTCTATAAATGGAACTCCCCCATCAGAGAGATTTAAAATTCACATCCAGGACATTGACCCTCAACCACATCTTTCTATCACATATATGATAAAAAGAGTTGGGGCTTGCCATGAGAGCAATAGAGTTGACAAAATCATATAGGTGCTAGGGTTTGACGTGTGGGGATTTAAAATAGATAAAAAGTTCTGAGCGTCTGGACGCTAGCGTTCAGACTGAACGGGCAAATTAATAAAGTCTCCATCTATACTTCAAAACAGTTGTGTCTTGTTATTTCTCTTTATCAACTCAATTCGTATTCCCTATAAATTGGTAACCTACCTACGTATATGAACACGCAACCACTATAAATGGTCAAACAAATGTAAAAAAAAAAAAAAAAAAAAAACTTTTATTATCAAAATATCACATCATGAAGCCGCACGACATCGAAGAGAATGCCTCCCGCTACAAACAGCAACAAAAAAATTGACACCGATGAAATGTACATCAAGAAGAAGAAAAGAAAGAAAGAAGAAACGAGAGAAATATAATTTACCGACAAAAAGAAATAGAAAAAGGGGGCTGATAAAAAAAAATATATTTTTTAAATAAATAAAAAAAAGCAAAGTAAAAAAAACACAAAAAAAACGTGAGTAAATAATTACAATTTGTCCTTGCACATACAAATAATAACATAAAATTTTGTTCGTTCCGTTACTGTTTTTTTTTTTTTTTTATCTCTTGACTACTCAGTTACAAAAGTTAACCTTAAAAAAACAAAAACAACAAACAACATGTTTTCCACATTTATTAAAAGGAAATTGTGAGTAAATAATATTTTTATGTTTTTCCACATTCACCAATAATAATTAAAAAAAAAAAAAAAACATTAAAAAAGATTTTAAAACAATTAAAAAAAAAATTGAATGAACTCATGTTACTTACTATTTAATTTTCTACCCACTCACTTCCACCACTACTATCGAAATTCTGAACACTGTTATACATTCACCTTACCTAACTTAAAAAAAAAATGAACCTACTACAATTGGACATAGTTCCGATATGGGAGAAAGTGAACTGTTGCTGTCTAAGGAGACACCTTCAAATTACTAAAAACAATACACGGACCTAAAGCCAACCTTGCAGGGGATTGAATTCAAAAATAATTAAAAAATGAATAAATTAAAAAAAAGAAAAAGAAAAGAAGGTCAAGTAATCGTGTCTATTTTGCGGTCCATACTAATTGTTTGCACCAAAAACAGACAGGAGATTACATAAAAAATGAAAAAAGAAAAAGGCTCAAGTTTTTTTTTTTTTTTAAATTCGTCCCCACGCGAAACGCGTGTAAACGATATAAAAAGAAAACATTTTTCAGCCATAATTCTCCGTCGTGACGACCTACCAAACACACACACATAAAAAAACATTAATTGTCAAGTAAAAAGAGTTGGACAATTCCCCTCTTATTTCTTTAAAGGATTCGTTTGCACCAAGAAGCCAAAGAAATAATTCAACCAAGAAATCAACCGACGTCAACAAAAAAACCAAGCAACCAACGAACGAACGAGTCCTTTCTAAGAAACCAAAATGACAAAAAAAAAAAAAAAATTTAAAATAACACACACTTTTAACTTTCCCCGTACACACCTTTGACTTTCCACATACACAACCCTACAGAGGTATAGCTGGTTCTTTTTAGCCAGAGAAAAATTCCCTCGCTACAGGCCACTATAACCTTACACACACCTTACAAAAAAAAAAAAAACAACCTCACTGATGCATCCTTACCGTAGCTCCGCTACTTGGGTGGGGATGTATTGTGGGGATTTAAAATAGATAAAAAGTTCTGAGCGTCTGGACGCTAGCGTTCAGACTGAACGGGCAAATTAATAAAGTCTCCATCTATACTTCAAAACAGTTGTGTCTTGTTATTTCTCTTTATCAACTCAATTCGTATTCCCTATAGACGTGACCAGCCTTTCTGTTGCTTTATTTCCGTTCGGTTTCTGATGCCGTGGAAGTTATTCGAAATGGATACAACAATGGAACAACACGCGGAGTAATTGCTATGATCTAATTGGAACCGATTCTTCCTATGTCTTTCGAAAAGGTTAACTCACTCTCCGTACAAGGAATGCTTGTCTCCCAGCCACCAAAAAAAGGGAATCTAGAAACCCCAGTCTTTTATTGGTATTCACCTCACGTAGGTAGCATCGTCCGGTCAGCCCATGCTACCACTCAGATGGTCGAGCGTGTCTGGTGACATAGGCAAGTTATGGCTAACTGCTATTTTATGACCTATCAAGCATATCTTATTACATCTAGTCCAACAGACAATAATCTGAACTTTGTCAACTCGTATTTCTTCTAGGCTGTAGCGTTTTTAATAACTTATATATCCTCACCCTTGTATAATTCACTAGAATGTTACACAAGTCATGGTTTGGTGGAGGTGCGTAGTGTCGTACGAAAATGACTCGGCGACCCGAGATCAAATCCTAGACGAGGTTTTCTACATTTCACATAGCGCTGATACTCTTGGGAAAGGTAGGCATCCAACTGCTCTCCCTCCATCTATGGGTAAATAGCAGGGTAGACTGGGCTCTTTAACTTTGGTTATGCAACCAGTCTAGGAGAAGGAAATTCAAACCTGTTAAACTCCGACTAATAAATTGATATTGTGTCTCATCCTGCTCGTGCGTAGGGGATTCTCTTCTGTGAGCTTATCGTCGCTAAGGGCTTGATGAAATTATGTGTGAACATTTTCGTATGTTTGCTCTATAAATTGTGCAAATTGTGTATTCTAAGATATAATGAAATCCGTATAGATTCTTAGTTCTTGTTAGTTGATTTTAACGGCATATCAACCCGTCTAGAGTTATTTCACGCCGAGAGTTTAGAAAACAATATGCGTTGTATATCTATATTTACACTTTTGTCGTTAACGATTTTAATTATATGTTAGCATTGTTGCGGATCGTTTTGAGGGATTAATTTTGTATGGTATTGATCAGGTTTATCTTTATTCTTTTGGTATAATTTTATTTCTCTCGAAAAATATTGAATATAATCTACGCTGACCTTTTCAAATAGATCTTTCATATTATCTGCATAAAAAAGCGTTTTCTGATAAGAGCTAAAGCTCTACAATCCATGAGGAAATGTTTGTAGTACAAGGTGTTGTTGTTGTTGTTGTTGTTGTGACCAAAATGTAATCGGGATATAATGACTTGTTCCTTTCTGGACTTTCTAAAGGCTGATTTCCAGTTTTCCAAAGTCTGTTTAATTAAGAGGTGTTTATTGTGGATGTTCTTAATCCAGCGTCCTTGCCCTTTTGTATGGAGGAATCTATTAATTTTAGTTTTCAAGACAATATATGGAATCTTTAATTTGTTGGAGGTCGAATCTGAAGACGATACGACTCTTTTATTCCCACTCACTCATATGTTCTAGTTAGTGTGAACCGATAAAAAGTGGGACAACTGCTGAATTTTGGTTAAATGTTGCGGCTAGATATTATAAAATGTATTATACAAGAGAAATGTTTGCATACTTTTGTCGTCTAATGTGAGGGGTACGTGTTATACAAAAATGAGTACGGTAATTTGCGTTTGATTAAAATTAAATCCAATAAAACATGAGACTACATACACAAAATGATTGCTATAAATGAAATATTTATAGTTCGGATAACCATTTTATTTTTGTTTTGTTTTTGTTTAATGGAATGTCAACCTTCGTGGGTTATGTAATGCCAAATCATCTTTGTAGAATAAAGTTAAGGATGCTATTTATGCCATAGCTGCGGATGAGTGGGTCCATTCCTTTTCCAATGGTATATCCGAAAGTAAACCTAATAGCGCGAATGGAGTTCGAACTACGATGTCTCAGTCCAGTATGTTAGCCTCTCCACCTCGGATAATCTTGTGTACAATGTTTTCTCAGATTTGTTTTATTTCATAGATATGTTTTTAAATTATTCATAACGGAATTAATTCTATTTCTCTGAATATTTGAGATGAAGCTTGATAATTTGTATTATTTCAAAGTTTCGTGATGGCTCCCGACAAGAAGGTTCCCGATTACGACAAAAAGGCTCCCGAGTTCAAGAAATACCTGAAGAAGGCCAGAGGGCACATCGGCCGAAACGTTGTACAGATAGCAATAAAGATGAGAACAATAGTCTGAATAATCCAAATAATCGGAATTAATTCTCTTCATACCTTTTTACACTTCATTGCATCTTACTTTCACAGATTCAATTTTATTCTGCAATATTTCATTTTTTTCTAAAGAAAGAAACTAACATTTCTCATGATGTATCCATTTTTAAAGGAAAAATAAAGCTGACGATTTTTTTATTCTGTAAGCTTTTTATTAGAGTGAATTAAAAGTTTTGAAATATTTTGGCACGTGCTAGTTTGCGCATATATCACATGACCGAAACAGTTTTAGCCGTGGTTGGCTCTTGCTGTTGTAGGTAGTATCGTGTTAGTTGGTGCGCTGACACGTTATGTATTGTTTTACTTCATCTGTAATTTGAAAGCTGCACACATGAAATATATTCTATTTCGGAAATTTAGGCTATACTAGTTAGAACTAGTCTATAATGCCGCAGAAACAACCAAACGCATTTGTTGTGCGAAAGTTTCATTCGCAGTTGATCTGAGTAAACATGGTTCAAGAAGTTTTTTTCGGGCTGCAATAACCTCAACGATCAGGCAAGATCAAGAATGCCTAAAACTGTGTATTCCAAAGTCGTGCTGAAAGCCATAGGCCACCCTATCGACTGCGGCTGTAGAGTACATTCTATTAAATGAAGTCCTATTATTATTGTAATCTGAGCCATTCTGCTCAATTATAAAGATCTAACCATCAGTTTTTGTATTTTTGTGGGAGAACCGCTGTGAGCGGTTTAAAGTTAGCAAAGTTTTATATTAGTTGTTGACCCTTGGTCGTAGTCTTGGTCAGATTGCAGCAAAGTTGCAGGTATAACAAATAATTCAGTTGCTCGGAAGACTGTTCTTTCTGAACTAATCTTGGCTAAAATAAAATTAATCAAGGTCTTCCCTGTTTTTCCACTGAGAAATTCTAATTTCTGTTAAATATAAATTGATCGACAAATGGCATTTTTACTGAATGGTACAAAGTGAAATATACTAGGGTGAGTCAATAGTTTTGAAATATTTTGGAAACGTCAGCTCTACATGCTTTTGCCGCATGCTTCCAGTAGCGGAGGGGTTGGGTAATTACATACCTCAACAGCCAGACAAGTATCTTTATTAGCTAAACATTTCTCCCCACCCACTCATTTATGACAGGGAGCCTATCTCACCCTCCGGGACAGTCGTCGTCTTGTGATACAGCACCTGCTGTATTTTTTAATCAACAAAGAAGCCCCCAATAGATTGAATACAGACGGAGCTAAACTATTTTTAAACTATCTATTCACACACCTGTCACCAAGCTTGGTAAAACCTGATGAGAGCGTAAAAACCAATTCAAAGAGGGGATAACTGATTAGGTTTCTTTGTTTAATGGCATGTAAACGTTCGTGGATTATTTAATGCTGCACCAGCATTGTAGAAAAATATAAGTAGTAATATTTAATCCATAGCTAGGGGATGAGTAGTTTCATACCATTCACAAAGCTATCCGAGAATTAACATAACAGCACGACTGGAGTTCGAAATCGCTTTCTACGATGTCGCAGTCCTGCATGTTAGCCACTACGTCCTGTGAACTCCCCAAGGGAAGAACTGGTACAGCTATACAATTGCTTAGAAATTAATCAGATAAATTGGTTCAGAATGTACGATCCTCTAAGTTCTCGATTAGACGTCATCAGCATCCCAGAAACTTCTTAACAAATGTGTCACTAGCTTAAAGTAACGAAAAGAACAAGTATAAACCATTTTCCACACAAATGGTGATCTAATATCATGGCTTGCAGAAAGAGCAATTAGTTCACCTCTTAATGCATCTGTTAACCACTTTAATAATATGATTATGACAGAAAAACTTGTTGAAGAGAAAATATACAAATCCATTGGTATAACTATCACTTATATTCAGACAGTCGTGTATCCATTTGAGCTGTTTGAAATGCCACCTCTCATCTTAACATTAAAAGCAATATGTCCTTGAGATCAATGGAGCCAGGAAAGATCCCAAATAAAATGTGATGTATTGTCAGCCGCATTCATAAAACGTAATTAAGGCTAAATTTCATGCAAGGCCTACAAAGATGAATTTGTCCCTTCAGCGCCATATCATTTATAAGGATTGATTAGAATCTGCCTTTTCAATTCTGAAGGTTTCAATCTTCAATCAAGCCCTTCTTTCCATTAGCAAGAAAAAAAAACCCACAAAGGCAAACATTCAAAACAGTTGTGGTTAAGCTTCTCCCTATTTATAATATTCAATATTGCAAGCTGCTCTTTCACGCAGTGGTTCTAGGATCTGTAGGCGATATTTGGACCCGGAATAAGAACTGCACAAGAGCTTGAACGTAAGAAATTGAAAATCATAATGAAGTATACCGTGGTATTTAACCAACCCTACTTAAGTAATAACTTCCTGTAGAAATATACACTATATATATATATATATATACATATATATATATATATATATATATATATGGTTCAAAGTATCCTCGGCCCCTACGATGAAAAATGTGTGCTTTTTTATAATGTACAATTGCAACAGATGGACAAATACAAAGCCAGCTATGGATGGGTTTGATGTCTACCACCATAAACATGAGAACTATCACCGAACACCGACGGCCAGACAGCCTAATCTCCTACAAGGATGTGTAGAATATGTGCATTAACTTTCGTCAAAAGTGTCAAAATTACGGTTGACCATATTTATATATGTCCCTGCGATGTAATGTTTTAATAGGGTTCGGGAAATGTTCGTTTAAATTTAGATATGGGTGGCCAGTATCTCTATATATTATATAGGTTTAAGTGACCCCACATTTTATTACTAGGATGGGCAATTAAGTTTTATATTAAGACACAAAGTATTATAATTTTTTATTTTGTTTATCTACTTGTTTTCCTTCTTTTCGATTACTGATTTTATGTAATACATATTCATATATATATATATATATATATATATATATATATATATATAATGTTTGTGTGTGTGTGTGTTTCTATATATATGTGTGTGTGTGTGTTTCTGTATGTATATATGCGTATTTATGTGTACACCTGTATATATGAATATCTGTTTTGGTGCATATATATAGTAAGAACGTCGTTGTGGTGGCCTAAAGTCGGTATCAGCCAATCAGCGAGGGAGTCTATATCCTTTTCACTAGCGCTAGACCACGGAGTTTGTTTTTGCGTCTGAAGTGGAGCACCACATCTATCATCAGCTCCTCACTTTACCGCACATATCTCTGTGCTACTCATACGCTGAGTTGGCGAGGGCCGGTATCGAACTAGGAACCTTTTGGTTTCTAGCCGAACGCTCTACAGATTGAGCTAACCCGGCCCTTTCATTACACAGAACAATTTCCACGAATCAACATGTGAAATAAACACTGAAATTCTTACATTAGATTTGCCGTTGAGATGTCTGCAAAGAATGTTTCAAAATTACCTACAAGTAAAATATATCAGAAGGTTTACATGAAATATCTGAGCTGTGAAGAAAAAGAAGCATTAAAGACTAGTACGAGATAAGATATGCTTTTACTTCCCCCAAGAAATTTAAAACAGTACAGGCTAAAATTATATATATATATATATATATATATATATATATATATATATATATATATATATATATATATATATGAGGGAGTGAGAGATGAGTGAGACAGTGAAATGCAAAAAAAAAAAATAAGCATTTATGCAAAATAAGTTTAAAATTTGCATTTAGATGGGAAAAGTTTTTGAGGAGTACGTTTCTTTATGAGGTTTGGGAGAATCATCATCTGGTTTCTGAATCCAGTACGTCAGACACTTCCAGTATTTTGTAGAAAAAAGTATCCCCCACCTAAATCACTCTTTCTATTAATTAGGTTGGTAAAAAATCGGTTTTTAACCATTAACGTTAAAGCCGTATATCTCAGCTTTATCAAAATTGATCTGTTAAAAAAAAAAAAAATTAAAAAAACAGAGCCATTAGATCTACGTTTCTTGCCAATAATAGTGAAGTCTGATTTTTTATTGAGCTATGGGGTCTCGAAGAAATTTCACGGAGACAAAGAAGAGATGCAGACGAGTTTCTAGGAAAGGAAAATCAATAACGCAGACACGTGGTTACAGAAAAATAACACTCACTTTATTGTCGGTGTTGCAATATGAGTAACAAAATAAGATAGACACAACGACGCTAGAATGTTCGATAAACCCGAACTTAGTTCCTGAACATGAGTTGACCTCAAAAGGTGGGGTGTTAAAAATATTTTGCAGAAAAAAATCAATTTAGAGAAAAATTGACGGCAGCATGTCCGAAAACACCTAAGACAGTTACCTGAAAACTGACCTTGATATGATGAGGATCTTTATAGAATGAGTAATATTTTGATTGATGAATTAAAAATGGACACACACCCTTTGTAAGCTTAAATATTCTAGATCATTAGAAGACCAAAGATACTTAAAGACCCTTAGTTTAGGGATAAACAAAGATCAGAGGGCCAGGGGACACGCTGAGGATAAGGTGTGATGACATGTGACCGACAATAAAAGAGCTGGCTTTAAGTTCGGATCGCCAGAAATAAGATAACATACGGTAAATAGAAGCTAAGGCCGATTTGGTCGAAGACTTTTCACTCGCCCTCTATCTCATACTCAAAGAACCTGTAGAAAAATAAAGTTGACGTCGTAAAAATATTTCTGTTGTTTTTTTCATTCTCTATTAACAGAGAAAATCTTATGTAAGAAACAAAACAAACAGACGTAATTTTTTTTTTTTAAATACGCTAGGGCTCAACTATTGTGTAATTTCACCACCTTTCATCCAAAAGTAGCAATAAGGAAGTAATTTCATTGCCCGAAAAAATAGGAAACGGTTTTGGCTGCTACTGATATCAACGAAATAAAAAAGAAATTATATAACCAGAAAAATCTCCTCGTTATTTCCAAATATTTATCACAGAAAACATATAATTCAAGTGTATAGGAACCGATTAATTATTTGGTGTATTTTCTAGTTGCTCCTTGGATGTTGAAGATCTTAAATACATGCAAGCATTCCAACAATAAGAAAATAATTACCAACTACTTCTCTACAGGTAGAATGGCTTAAATTCAAGTGGAGAAAAGTTTGTTTAAATTCAGTATTATCTTTCTCCTAGACTGGCTACGTAAAAAATAAAAAAAGAATCCAATCTACCCAACCATTCACTCATAGCTAGGCGTAGAAAGGGGTGGATCCATAAAATTACCAATGGCACAGGCAGGATTTGAAACGCAAGCAGACAAATCCAAGATTTGAACTCGAGTCAGCGATTCCATTTGATAGGACGATAAGCGTTATGCTAAGTTTGCTTCTTGAAGCCATCATTAGATGGAGATTATTATATGAGATATAATTATATCGTGAGTTGGATGTGCAATAGTTCAATTTCTGCTTTCGTTTGCGAGACAGGTAGCCGGGCGTTGTTGTATAAAATAATTTAACGTTTTGGATTCAATATTTGTAATAAAATTTGCAAGTACTATATGAATGTTGTCTTAGTCACAGTAATACTTATCTGTCCCGATGGTTTCGTGAAAATTCAAGAGATTTCAATAGATGATTTCATTTGCCAAAAACCAAAAAACGATCATAAATCTTTGATTAAGCTTTGATTTACGTAAATGCTTTGATGCCTCAATTCGATCATAAACAATATATTTTTTATTTATTTCGGGTGTCACAATGAGTTCAAGAAATAGATCGTTTTCTTTGCGCTTAATGACAATTTTTATTGGGTTCAGTCTGACAGACTACCGTTTGCCGAGTCCTTTTTTTTAGGTTCAAATGTCAAAATAACTATGAAAATGTTTCAATCTAACAAATTGCCCATCACGATAAAGTAATATCGACAAATAACTTCAATATCTTGGGGGGTCACTTTTATAACATAGGACACGAGACAATATCACCCCCCACACACACACACACACATACGGAAAATTCTGGGAAATGGAATCGATGACACGAATCCTTAGTGAAGTTGTATACGTTTCACTTCACGTTAATTCCTTTGGTGAAAGAAATGAAACTATTTTTACGGTATATCAACCTGTTATGCCGAAGACATTTTGTTTGATTCATTCTTATTGGGGATTCAGTTTTTTAACATTTTTGGTGTCGTTATATTATGTGGCCTACCTTTTTGATTATGTTATAGTATGAGGCCTATCCGATTTGAATGTGTCCTGTCTCAGTAAGAGTATATTTATAAATATAAGTAGTAGGCAATTTATTGAAACTAATCATTTTTCACATATATTCAATTTCAAGAAATGCAATTCAGTCATAAGCTGTATATAGTTATTAAGAATAATGAAAAAAAATTTATCCATAATTTACATGAATCAGAAATCTATTTACTTCTAACATTCTAAATAGCGTTAGGATTAGCAGTTATTATTATAATCTTATGATATGCTTTTTATTGTAGGCCACATACTATGAGAGACATGATTTCGTCGGCCACATTCAAAAGGTAGGCCACATACTATAATGGTACCCATTTTCAAACTCGTTTTTTTAATCTATTTAACACATATATTGGACCCTAACAGGTACTACTATTCCGGATCAGAGTGAAACGGGGATTAATAGCAATAAGGGGTACTCCACCCTCCCCAGATCTCTAGAACAGGAACTTCACTACTAGAGGCAGTTTAACGTCATACCCAGGTCCCCATCAGCTATGGATAAATAATATAACATACATGTTTATTTAGCCTTGGTTATGCAAGCATTATTAAGAAGAAAAACTCTGAATTCAAATCAGCTTTACTCCGCTTTAAAAAAAAAATCTGTGTCGCATCCAACTGTGACAGTTAGAATAGGGTAAAAAACACACACACACACGCATATATATATATATATATATATATATATATATATATATATAATGCGTGTGTATTTGATAATAGTTATGATTTGCAATATCTATGAAGAAGTAAAGTCGGTGGAGTGGCCTATTGTCGGTATCAACCAGATAGCGAGGGAGTCTATCCCCTTTTCACTAACGATAACTAGGTGGATTTTCTTTGCGCTGGGGTGGAGAGCTGCACCTATCATCAGCACAGAGCCAAGTTTTGCAACTCTTGTGCTGCCTTGGCGAGAGCCGGTATCGGACCCGGTAACTTGTGGTTCGTATTCGGATAGTCTACAGGTTAAGCTAAACTTCCCCTTAAATAATGTTTGATAAATATTCAATAATTATATATGTTGATGGAGCATATGTAGATTTAAGTTTAACTACTGTAGACACAGTCAACGGTGCTTGATGTCTGTTAGTGTATTTTCCATGCAATCATCTTCACACACACAAACACACATATATATATATATATATATTTCTTTGCAACAATTCTTTGATTTGTTCTTCTCCTAGATCGTTTGGCAACATTCAAAATCGACCTTAAACAATCAATTTAATTAATTTTAATTCTTTTTTAAAATGAAAATGAGACAACATTTTGGCAGTCCCTAGGATTAGGGCAAATAGAGTTTGCAAAGTGAATTAGATTTTTTTTTTAATTGTAAGATTTTTAAGAAAGGAAATGTTTGACCTAATTGAAATTGAAATGGATCATGGAATTTCAATAACCTACGGGTTGTCGCTGAATCTTAATATTCAAATAAAGTGATTAGTTATATGTCTCTATCACAATGACTCTCCCGCTCCCTCTTACTCACACGGAGAGACTAATATTTATATAAGGAAAAGGTAATCAAGATATACAGAGAGTGTAAGAGTAATATGCAGAATGTCAGTGAGAGTCTGGTCAGTTCTTTTCTTAATTACTAATTACGACTAATTAGAAAAATTAAAATGGATTTTTTTTCAAACATACCTCAATCGTAAAACCAAGGTATATTTTAGTATGAATTTTTTTCATTAAATTAAACAGGAAAAAAGCCTTTAGGAAATAAAAGGTGATTATCTCAGCTTAAAAATTAATTTATAAATAAAAAATAATAAAATAATAAAACATTTTTTAAAAAGATCACCCTATGCATTTTCAACGGATAAAGGGAGGCAACTTCGTTGGCATTACTTCAAAAATTCAAATTTTTAAAAAATAATAACAGCGTTCGGGAAAATTTAACCGACGTTATTTACAATCCTAAATGTGTCTTTGAGTAAAGAACCACAACAAACACCATTGGATCTTACTTTTCAACCTGATGATTGCTTCGGCATGAAACCGCGGTCGTTGATAATGAACATCGATCTATGAAAACATTGTAAAATAAATAAATATTAGCTCTTACAAACTGTGATTGAGCACTGTATTTTCTTTGTTTCATCGCAAAAGAAATTTTGTTTTTACATATACCTATATATATATAATATATATATATATATATATATATATACACCAAATAATTTGATTCTTATAGCTTAGTGTTTAGATATGATGGGGAAAATATTGTACGGGCCCAATGTTATTACAGTCAACATCATGCATCAAGTCATGTTTTTTTAATATTTACCGTAAATGTTACATATCTGGAAAAATTTTTAATAGAATAAATTAATTACCTTAAATACTCGTGTAATGAGCGACATTTCATACCTAATATTTCACCTAAAGCAAGGCGTCGTACTTTACATGAGATTTTTTTTTTTTTTTACATGACGACTGTTACTTTTGTTCAATACACGCAATATATGATTTTAAAAAAAACACCTTTTTGCAGCTAA
>CM042140.1:77645945-77650945 GCA_023376005.1 Doryteuthis pealeii | reverse complement strand
CTTAATGGATGATACAATTTTTTTATAAATACATTTTTCTATTTAACCCATAGATGGGACCCTAACAGGTACTACCACTCTGGGTCAGAGTGGACCAGGGAGCAATGGTGATGAAGGGGTGCTCCACATTCCTCAAACCTCCAAAACTGGAACATCACCATCAGATAGAGTTTAACGTCATTCCCAGGACATGTAGACCCACAGCCACCGCCTTCTAGCACCCATATGATAAAAAGGGGTTGGGGCTTGCCATAAGGGCAATAGGGTTGGGAAAATCATATAGGTGCTAGGGCTTGACATGATCAGCCGATTGATCTGAGGGGGCCTCTCCGACCACCCGTCTAGCCCAAGATAGGGCCAAAGTGGAGTATTGCATGTCATGAACTGCTCATTCGCCTGGGCTCCATCCTTAAGCATCACGGGTCGCCACCCACGGCCAACAGGTGGCCCCATTGGGGGAGTCTTACCCCTCTGCAGAGGTGCAGTCGGTGCATTCTAACGCCCCAGCCGACAGGGCGGTAAACGCATGTTCCGATGAGCTCAGACTAATATATCACTTAAGATCAGATCGCTTATGATCATATAGTTTTGCTTTGTGAGAAAATATATTACAGGTTATAAATTAGTTTATGACAAACCATGATGTTTATTCTTATGATATCTGAATCATCTCCGATAAGATTAGAAGCTTAAATGTACTAGAGATTCTCATAGAATAGTTGTTTAAGTTAGAATATCAGATTACTTGGTTTCTATGTTTAATGACATATCAGTTTTCGTCGGTTATTTACTGTCAAAGTGCCTACGTTCAAATCACGTTGAAAGTACCGGCTCTCGTTTGATCCTCAGATTTGAGCACAAATGTTTCTGTTTAGTACTTATATGGGTGACCATTTAAACAGCAGCTGGTACGATATAGAACCTGATATCAAAATGACTTAATTTGGCATTAAATAACCTGAGACGAGTCGATATAACAAAACAATACAAAAAAAAAAAAAAAAAAAATAAGGCCAAAGACATTTTTTATATTTTTAGAAGAAGAGTAGTATTACTATGTAACCCATCGCTGGATGTTAGGGGGTTCATACCTTTCCGAAGAGTATTAGTTTGAAAGTGGATGCAATAGCGTGATAGGAGTTCCAACTCACTCAACATAATCCCGTAGTCCAGCACTTTAGCGAGGAAGCTACGGGGTTTCCCCTGTCAAATTGTTTGTAAAGATTCTGAAAAATATCCACAATAAATAGAATCACTAGGTTCCTTAATAGAATTGAACATGAAATAACTTATATAGTTTTTCTTGTAGACAACACACAACTTTCCAATTATATCTTTGATTATTTTCCTGAAATATTTCAAAATTAATACTAGCCAAACGTTTTGATGCTTATGACTTTTGTCGACAGACAGTCAGACTAGAAAATAAAATTGGCGTTGTCTTGGCAAACGACAAGTTTACAATGTGACAAGCCTATTATTCATCTTTGATTAGAAAAATAGAAACTAATTTTTCGATTATTACAAACTTCTATAATAATACGATTGCTAGATTTTGAGTTGAAAATTTTACACTGTACAAGAAGGCTATTCATTTTGTTTTTAACCAGAATAATAAAAACTAGCGTATTTTTCGGGTGTCATAAATTATTCACTCTTCTCATTTTTCTTTAACGATACAATTTATTCATTTAGTGCTTCAAATACTTTCTTCTTTTTTTAATATTCTATCACTCTTTACTTCACTTCTTTCTTTCTTCAATTTCTGTCCTTTTCTCATTCTTTCTTTTATTCTGTATTTTCTTTCTTACTTTTCTTTCTCTTTCCTATTATAAAAAAACGATTATTTGGTTTTGAGGTGAAAAATAGGTATATATTTGTATAATAGACATCCACCCTGTCGGCTGGGGATTTAAAATACACCGACTGCATCTCTGTAGAGGGGTAAGACTCCCCCAATGGGGCACGTGTTGGCTGTGGCTGACAAGCCGTGATGGAACCCAGGTGGCTGAGCAGTCCATGACATGCAACAGTCCGCTTTGACCCTTACTTTGGCTAGACGGGCGGTCGGAGAGGCCCCCTCCGATCAATCGGCTGGTCACGTCAAACCCTAGCACCTATATGATTGCCCCAACCTCATTGTCATTATGGCAAGCACCAACCCCTTTTATTATATGGGTACTAGAAGGCGGTGGCTGAGGGTTTTCATGCCCCGGGAATGACGTTAAATATCTGATGGTTCTAGAGGTTTGGGGAATGTGGAGCACCCTTCATCACCATTGTTTCCTGATCCACTCTGACCCAGAGTGGTAGTACCTGTTAAGGTCGCATCTATGGGTTAAATAGTAAAACATGAGTTTATAAAAAAATTGAGTATCCATTAAGAATGAATTTATTTCAAATCTTTGTCGGTATTAAATGACCCAGCGAGGTTGTTATGTCGTAAAACAAACCAAACCAAACCAAATTATAATACATATAACAAAGTGGTCTCACATTTCTCTTTGTTTCGATATATTCATTGTAATGCGGCTGTTTGTTTGTCTAATGGCATATAAACCTGCGTGGGTTATGCAATGTAACAAACATCCTTGTAGGCAAACAGTAGTGTACTATTTAATCTATAGCTGGTGGTATGAGGGGAACATATCTTTCCCAAGGGTATTAATCTGAAAGTGAATGTAATAACGCGTTTGAACTGGCTTACTACGATGTCTAAGACAGTAGGGATTCACCACGGGGACTCGACTCCGAATATTGCTGATCTATCAAACTACTGAATGCTGTTTACTGTTATGATAGTAAATAGTTTAATTTCATTACATAAAATAACTTTTTTTAAAATACCTATCTTTGTGCTCCATAGTTGTTGTTTTCACAGTTAACTTCGTATGAAAGTTTACTTTTTTCTATCGGCAAAACACTCGACTTAACTTTATTAGATTAAGACGACTTTAGTAAATACAGAGAGGAGCACTGCGAAAATAAAGGTCTATTTATTTACACGGAGAGCGCAACAAACAAAGGAAGCTTAAGATTACGTGGCCTCTTCATAACTTCTGCACTGGCCACACTGGTCTGCGCGCTCCGAAAACAGCAACACGTACTATGAACGTATGTTGGACAGTACCCTCGTTCGGCGCAAAACCCCGGGGCTGTTTATCAACACAGACTCTAGTAGTCTTCAGCAAAAGTCAGCCTTTACCCAAAGGGAATTCTTCCTTTTTTCCGTGGGCAGGCGAGATCGGCCTAGTGACAGCGTGTGCCTTTCGTCATGGGCGAGTAAGTTCTTTACGCTCAATTCCCTTAGGTTTTCTTCATTCATAAATCCTTTCGTCGTACGGGATTTTTCGTAGTTAGAAAATGATATTAACAAACTGCTTTGCTTTTCAATTTATTTATTTATCAGCTTATTATTCTTGAGAGAGGGGGTCTTAATATATGTATTTTATGTTCGGCTCTATTAAACTTCTCCGGGTATAATTAATTTCGTCCAGTCGATAAAAGTATTAAGCACGACGTTCTACACAATAGCGACATCAGACCCCGTCCTCATCCGTTTGCCACTAGTTTAGCGCAACCCGACTACGTTCGTCCAATCTCGCAGCGCAACTAACTCAGTCACTCTAGGCCAGGAGTATCATCAGGCTTAGAATTCTCTAGAAAAAAAAACTGTTGTGGAATTCTCTAGAAGAGACCATTGTGGAATCTTCTAGAAAAGGAACGTTGTGGAATTCTCTAGCAAGTCCGGGTACCCTCGAGCACGTGTCACTCAGGGGTAAACCCCAAACATCTGGGCAGTTAGATCAAAGGAACTCATGCCTCATCAGAGCCGAAAAGTCTTTGTTTTTCATGAAGTTATTTATCAGCTATGGGGAGGTTTTGTTATATGGTATTTTAAGTTCGGCTTCATTAAACTTCTCCGGGTATAATTAATTTCGCCCGGTCGATAAAATTATTAAGCACGACGTTCTACACCCCAGGGACACCACGTCCAAACCCGCGCTTTCAATTCACTCAGTCAATCCAGCACAGGTGTTTAAGTATGCTAGCTAAGAATTATCTAGAAAAAAAAACTTTCTCAAATCTTCTTTCAATTTCCACGGGTTTCGGGTTCTGGTACCTTCTTTAGCTTCCATGGCTTTCTATCAGATTCTATCAAGTTCGGGGACATAGGAACACTTGTCAATCAGAGGTCTTCCCAAAAACATCTGGGCAGTTAGATCAAAGGAATTCATGGCTCATCGGAGCTCGAAAGTCTACTTTTTCCGGACAATTAGACTTTTGTTTATAACAGTAAACTTTTGAATCGCCGTCTTACGGTTTTATTACTAATAGACATTTATTATTCTATTTCACCCCGCTTAGAGGCCACCCTCGTAATTACGTTACATCAATAACAACTTTTTTTTTAGGAATAAATGTTCACTGTATCTGAGTGGCTATTTACCCAACCCGTCCTTACAGTAGGATGTGATACAATGTCAGAAGTTTTTGCTGTCCAGCGAGGATTCAATAGTAGTGGATCTGCGAAACTAGTTTGCTAGCCATTACACCACGATGGGACGTTCTAGTCCTATTTATAATAAGCGATGTTTACTAAATTTTCAATGGTTTACTGAATGTTTTATTTTATGTTTAGTTAAATATATGAAAACAAACTCTTAAGGCAACCATTAAATTCTATTTAAATATTCATAGTCATGCAAAAAAAACTTTTGTTGTTTCTTTTTTTTAATAAATTGAATCGTTAAAGCGAAATTCGATCTTAAATTGCAACCAGACAATTTCCCTAATTATTCTCTTTCACTCTTTCTTTTTCATTCTTTCACTCTTCAATTCCTTTCTTTCTTTCTTTCTTTTTATTATTTTACTTCTTTTTCATTCTTTCATACTTTCACATCTTCCTATCTTTCACACTTGAATTTCTTTTTCTTATCTCCCACATCAGTTCATTTCTTTCTCGTTTATTCCTTTCTTTCTTTTTCATTCCTTTCTTT
>CM042140.1:77598445-77643445 GCA_023376005.1 Doryteuthis pealeii | reverse complement strand
TTGATAAATTAGCAAGTAAAACTTTTCTATTAGAAAATTATGGACATCTTATTTTTTTATTAAACGTCAAATAGATAATTTTTGTTTACGTATGAAATTGACGTGTGTCAAATGTTACATTTAACAAATAGAATCGTTTATGACTCTAGTTCATATTCGGAATTTGTCTTTTTCTTATTCAAACAATTTTTACTCTTTATTTTGTTTTATTAATGTCTTTAAACTTACATTCTTTATTTTATTATTTTTATTTCTCATTCTGTTTTCTCTATTTTCAGTTTTCTCGCTTTCTCATTCTTATTATTTCTTTTCTCTTGATGATGTTAGACATTGAACGACATTGCTACATTGCTATTTTTTGGACTCACTAGAAATCGTTTTCTAGACGAGCTTGCTAATCATCACACTACGCAAATTACAGTGTCGAGGTTCTTCAACCTTAGTATGGCAACCGATTTAGGAGAAAGAAAACTCTTAATTCAAACGTGATAAAATCCGCTTAATAACTGACATTGTGTCATATCCTGATCGCGCGGGGAAGTTGGTAAAAATATATTCCATTCTTTCATGCGAAAATTACAGAAAACTATCCAATATCACTCCACACTTTTATTTATTTGTAAATTTTATTCATATTATCCTAATTGATTTTTCTTAGCAAGCCTATATTTTCTAGTCTTATGTATGTAAACGAGTCTACTAATTTTAGATATTTACCATCCATTATGGAGATGTCTCCATCTGGTTTCAAATACAGGAATTCTGTTTTATTTTAATCCACATAGAGGCCAATACCTCTTGCTACCATCTCCTGGTTATACAGTGGTGATTCGACTGGTACGGGTATGTTTGCGTAGTGTATATCTGGAATAGGTTCTGCGGGGTATTCTTAGATTTTTGATTGTAATAATCCAACAGCCTCCTATTCTTATTTTTTAAAAGTTGGAATAGTAGAATATCATCCATTTCCTTCCTCTTGTATAATCCAATAGGCATCCTTTTCTTTTTCTTCGGCTGGTATAATCCAATACCTTCTTATTCCCGTATGATCCAAACCACGAGTACATTATATAGCTAGTTTTACGTACAAGATACCTTACTTCTTAATGGGATTATTTCAAGCTTTTAGGATGGAACGGAACACCGTCGTCTTAACACTCCCTTGGAAAGCTTCATATTTTCTTATTCAGAAACAAAATCCAACAAAGGACACAAAGCTAAGTAATGACGGCAATGAAATCATATTCTTAATGAGGAAGATTTTACTTATTTTCCATTAGTTTCGTCTAAAAGTTGCAGTAAATATGTTTTTCCAACAGTTTCTCTTTCTCTGTTTAAAGTTATTTTCGTGTTTATGTTGCTAATGTTTTGGCACGCATCACAGACTCGAAGTGAAAGAAATGAAAAGTCATGAAAAGAATAACTCTAATGAGGCAAATTAATTTAATACGCCATTAATGGTGGAAATGCATTATCCAATTAAATGCGAGAAGAAAGGAGATGAGTTGAGAGCCTTATAATAGGAGTTATTATTCAAGGCAGAATGAATGGCGAGAGAAGGATTAATGACAATAGTAGGAGGAAATTTGAAAAAGGTGGTAGGAGAGGATTACGAAGTTTTAAAAAATAAATGGGGATAGGAGGGGGAAAGAGAGTGAAGGGTAGAAAAGTCCAGAATCCGGTAAAAAGAAGGGAAAATAGGGGTGAGATTAAAGACTAACAATAAGAATAAAACAATTATGAAGAAAGACATGAAAAATAAAGAAGATAATAAAAAGAAAGTAGAAGCAAATAATGGAGAAAGAAAGAAGAAAGAAAAAAAACACACGGAAAGAAAGAAGGAAACAAAAAGAAAAGAAAATAAAAGGAGAAAGCGTAAAGCAACGAAGCAAAATCAAGAAGAAAGGAAACAATATATCAAATAAATGCAAACCTAAAACTAATACAATCAAACGAAATCAATGCTACATTGCCTAGAGAAGGCAGCAAAGGACATTGACCTCAATGTAAATGCAGATAAAACTCTGTTCATGTGTTACAAACAAGATGGAGACGTCTAAAATCAGTAGACCAGTTCACACGCATAGGGAAGGCATGGACTGCTATAGACAGATTATCAATCATATGGAATTCTGATCTAACTGATAAAGCGACAATTCTTCCAGGTCGTAGTTGTATCAGGCTGCATTATTTGGACACTAACCAAACGCTTAGAGAATAAGCGAGACGGGAGCTGCACAAGAATGCTTCATGCTGTTTGAACAAATTGGAAACAGTACCCAACAAGAAAGTAGCTGCACGGCCACTTACCCCTATCACAAAAACCACCCGATTAAGACAAACAAGACATGTTGGACACTGCTAGAGAAGCAGAGACGAACTTATGTGAGATTCTCTTCTGGACACCTGCACATATATATGTCAGTATCGGCTTTCGAGCAAGGACCTACCTCGATCAGCTTTGTGCGGATTTGGATGCTGCACAGAGGACAACAGAGACAATGACCCATGGGGACGGTTGGCGAGAGATAGTCATTGAGTTCAATACTGCCGCCACGTGCTGGTAGGGGTGATGAATGTTCGAATAAAACAGAAAGGAAGAAAATAAGAAGTAAAAAAAGAAGAAAAAAAGATGCATTAAAATAAGGGGGGGGGCAGAACTAAAACAAAGAATGGATGAATAAAGACAGACACAAACAAAAAAACATTGTTTGATTTTTAACGGCGTTTTAACCTGTTTTGCGTTATTTTATTAGCAGAGGTTAGGGAATTGCGCTCCTATTTACATTTTGTGTAGTTATTTCTCAAGGATTCTTTTGCACACGTACAGAATAAGAATCATTTTTTAAAACATATCTATTTGCTCCTTGGATGGGACACTAACACGTGCTGCATCTCTAGGTCATACTTCATCTGGGAATAATGACAGTGAAGAATTCCCTACACTCTCCAGGTCCCCAAAGCTGGAGCCTCACTATCAGATGTAGTCTAGTTTCATACCCAGGACACACATTTTTTGGAAAGGGTGGGCTTACCCTCTACCGAAGATACAGTCAGCGTACTCTAATGCCCACTAATAGGTTCGAGAAAAGAGAAAGTAAAGAAGAAAGAGAAATACACCAAATCATTTATAAAGGAAAATTATACCAAATAGGAGGGAAAATAATTGAAAAGAAAGAACAACTAAAAGCAAACACACAAAAAGAAATAAAAGATCAAGGAAGAAAGAGTGACAAAAAACGAATAATAAAGAGAATGAATTAAAAGAAAGAAAAATAAAGAAAAATAAACCCAAAAGAGAATACCATGAAATAAAGAAAAAGAGGTATTAAAAAACAAAGAAAATTGAATTTTAAACAAGAGGGAATAAAATAGAAAAATAAATAAAAGAAAGTAAATAATAAAACAAAACATCAAGTAGTAAATAAAACAAAAAAAGAATAAATGACATCGAAACAAGAAACCTTATATCAAACAACTTATACAAAAAAAGGGGAAATGAAATAAAGAAAAAGAAATGTTAAAAAGAAAAACAAAAGATAGAAAAAAGAAAACATGAAGAATGAATAATAAAACAAAAGAAATAATTTTTAAAAAAGAATGAATAGAAAATTTAAAAAATAAACCCAACAAAAAAGATGACAAAAAAGAATATTTAAAAAAAGAAAGTACGAACACGAAAAAGAATAGCAACGAAAAAAAATGAAATACTAAAACAGAAAAATGAAAGAAAAACAATCAGAATAAATCGAAAGAAGTAAAGAATAAAAAATGAAGAAACAAGAAAATTGAAAGAAAGAAGAAAGATCAACTAATAAAAACAATAACAAGAACTGAAAAGAAAGAATACAACAGAAATTAGGATATACGAAGAAAATTAATAAAAAGAACGAATAACAAAAATAATTTTTTTTAAAGATAAAAACACAAACGAATGAACAACAAATTAAGACAAATTAAAACAAAAATACAGAGAAGAATTAAACATGAAATAAAAAGAAGGAAGAATTGACATAAATAATAAAACACGGAATAAATAGCAAAGAAAAGAATAATCTCCAAAGAAGAGGAAGGAAAAAAAGGAAGAAGAAATGAAAAAAAGAAATATTAAAAAAAGAAATAAAAATAATAAAGCGTGATATGAAAGAAAGACCGGCAATAAAGACGGAAGGAAAACAGAAATAATTTAAGAAACAATAGAAAAGAATCTACAACAAAAGTATAAAAAAAATATTTTTAAATAAAAGGAAGTGAAAGATTGAAAAACAGGTGTGAAATAAGAACGTGAAAACTGCGAGAGAATTTCGATGATTTTTTACCAAATGGGGGCAATTTGGGAATATTCTAATAATTCGTTGCCGAGATTCGTGAAAATAAATTTCAAGTTTCAAATACCAAAGCAAATGCAAAAGAAAAAATTGTTTTTGTTAGCACTTGGCGAATTTCTAAGGTAAATCTCGCTTAAGGGAGGGTTAGTGTTAAAATATATTCGAAATCTCAGGAAAACGCAAATTGAATAGTGAAAAGGGGTTATGCATTTGTTGGCTCCAAAAAATAAATAGATACACATATGTGACCCAAGGCAATCATATTGAAAAGGGAATACTTTAAGAAAATCAGATTAGTTCTATAAGTGAGTGTTTATGAATTTTAGTGCAGAAGAAATAATAAAAAATGCTCATAAGTTTGATTACATTCAACATCACTTGTTCAAATTGGGTCATAATTGACGTAATCAAAGGACGGGTTTTTTCATATTCATTTATCATCATTATCATCAGGTCATACTGTCAGCACGGATTCACTTGATTCTTCCTCATCAAGCGTCCCTGTCGGTATTTGCTCCTGATAGGTCCTTTGCGCGGCATTCAGAATCCGCACAAAGCTGATTTTTTTTACTAATTTCTACAATATTTAACTTTTTTAGTACTAAGAAACGAATTCAGATTCAAATTAAATTTTGATGTATTGTAATAAAAAAACAACTCCTACTAAAACCATTTGGAGATAATATAGATTATGTCTGCAGAAGTTACCAGCACCATTTTTTTGGGGGGAGGGGGGCGCTAATAAAAAGTACATTTCTACTGTCCTTAGTTTTCAACAACAAAGGCGCTATGAATTTTTGCATGCACCTTATATATATATATATAGAGAGGGGAGCGTTTTATTTACTATACTACTACTACTCAAGTCACAATTTCCTCGGTTATTAACGTCACATTCTCTATAATTTTATTAATTATTTTATCAATTAGCAATAGAATTGTTTTACATTATTAATTCTGTTGGCCGTATCTACAGGTATTTGCCACATACCCCACTTGTAAGGGCTGGGCACAAGGCCTCGTTTTAACGTGGGCCCACCCACAAGACGAACCTCATGGGTGGGAAAGAACAAAAATTGCGTCGATCCCGTCGGCATTCCCCTTCAATGGGGCGCCCCAGGTGCTGGGCAATAAACCCAGCCCTGCCCCTTTAAGTCAAAGGGGCAGGTATTGCCTGGGGGGACAGCCCCCTGGGATCGACGCTATTAACTTGTAAAGATCCAGGGCCGAAGCCACTGGACCCACACCACGTTGGACGGGTCTACATTCTAATGGCATGCAATTATATTTATATATACGAAAATAGCGGTTTACGATGTGAACAGGAAGGCTAATTTGCATATTGACATAAGAATAATTTGACTTTAATACATATGTGCTTAGTATTATTGATTTTTAATTGTTTGGTTTTATCTTAATGAATATGAGCAAAAATCTCGGGAATAAATCTTAAAAGAAATCCATTAACAAGAAGAAATAACTGTAATTTAATTCTTTACTTCCTAATTTAACTAAATAGTTAAATTAAGAAAATTCAGCAATGAAAGACTGGAGTGATTGAAGAGTAAGATTCAGTTGTTCTCTTTTTCGATTATACCCCTCTCTATTTGAAATCTGCATTCTTATTTAGTTTCATTAGTCTTTATAATTTAATATAATATGTTATTACATTAAAACTTAAATACTTGCACCCGCAGGATGCTTATATTTGCTAGTATATATAAGCACTGCTTCTTTAGACCATATTATATATAAATCAAGAAGCCCACTCTGAATCAAATTATTTCTAATTTCTTTTCCACACCTATATTTATTCAATTGTCACAGGATTTCTGTGGCGGAATACATCAAAGGCGTTAGTTCAAACATTCGATGGCGTGCCGATATTATTTAGAATTTATAGCCACAAACATAAGTCACGAATAGTAAAGAAATTAAATTATCAATTCATGAATATTCGATCATGAATTTCCATTCATTTAAAAGAAAGGCGATTACCTGCGTGCGGTGTCCGTAGTGGGTAGGCTTCAGCTTCAAACAATTCATCATTTCAGTATAGCCCCCTCTTTTATTCCTTTATTTGTTTTTATTTGTTCGTTACCCGCGTTGTATACTGCGCATATGTCTTCTTCGAATCATTTGTCAGCATGTGTCGATTGTGTAGGACAGAACGATTATATAATGAATCATATTAAAAAAATCTACATTGAAAAGAAAATGGGATTGAACCTGAAATTTCATATATACAGCCTCTTGCCTTTTTTCTCTTTACCCCTCCACTCACTCTCCCTCTCTATTCCCCCTCTCTCTCTCTCGCTCTCTCTCTCTCTCTCTCTCTCTATATATATATATATATATATATATATATATATATATTATATATATATATATATAGTCATCCACAGACACGTGTTTCGACTTATCAAGACTCTTCAGTGTGGCTAGACATTTTGTAAGCCGGAATTGAAATTCGATCGATTGGGTGTCAGTCCGGCACCTTAACCATTAGGCTGTCTTCACTTACAGAATGGGAAGGGGATTTTAGCTGTTTTAATACACACATCGCTTTGTGTGTAAAGGCCGTCACAGAGTGCTCCATTCCTTAGAAGATATATATATATATATATATATATATATATATATATATATATATATAACATGGTTTGATTTCGTGAAAGAGGATTAAACTCTTTGGACCATATGACCTTTTGCAATCTCGATTCGTGTGGACATTTTTTTTTCAATTTACACGGTAAAAATCCGGTTAATTGTTAACAGACGATTTTTAGAGGGTTTTTTTTTAATTATAAAACTAACCCCTAACCCTAACCCCCAACAAACAACCGGATTTTGACGCTGTAAAGGAGAAAAGTGTCCCCACGAATCGAGATCGCAAAAGGGGTGCCTAAAGGTCATTTAAAGAGTTGGACCAACTCTTTAAATGACCATAGTAAGTTATGTGGGGTGTGTAGTAGAGATTTGTTTGGACCACCAATTCTATCCCCACTTCATATGCAGACAGGAATATTGTACGAAATAGAATGCTATTTGGTTATTCAAGGTTCTGTCGAACGATCTTGTCGCCCTCGTTTATATTTCCCACGTCCTAATGCATTTTTTAAAAATTCTAAAATCATTTGTTTATACATTAATATTATATCAAGTATTTATACACAATTATATGGTTTCAAGTAACTGTCTATTTAATAGTAAACATTTGTTAGCGTACAGCTATATGGTTTTACTTAAATGAAAATAATTGATGTTATATATTCTCTGATCATCTTTACCCGTTGAGATGTCCGTGGCTGCATCTCAGTGTGTCGTATATTTTCTTCTGATCATCTTTGGTATCTTATGTAGCTGGGAGTCTTCTTCTAGCGTCTGGAACTTTTATTTGGAGATTTCATGTCTTCAGAAAGCCCTGGGTCATTAGTAGTTTTTGGATAAATAACCCAAGACTTAGATTTTCTTTATATCATATTTTATTTAGAAATCCCCGTCTAGACTAACTGCGCTGAGCGCGAATACGGGAGTGCGCTGAGCGCGACCTGCCATCTACGTGGCTTGCCCAGTACTGACTAACTCTTTCAAATCAAAACCGGAAGAAGCTTTTGTTTTTCATTTCTCTACTAAATCTCACGGTATCTAGCGAAAAAGGGGTTAAAACGAGATTAACATGTGCCAATCAATCTTCCATGATATATTCACATGCTCCCACTCAAAAAACTGCTAGCAGTAATTTCTAACAGTCATTTTGCTTTCTATACTAACCCTACATAATTGATAGGGTACTAACAATTATGTAACATAGGGATTAATTTGTAAATACTTACAGCGTCAAATACAAATATTTTTGAAGTGTTTTAGGTCTTTTTTTGTCCCATAAGTGTGAAGAATATGTTCTGCTGTGGTTAAATTCTTTATTATAAAATTATGTATTGTATGTTTAGCTCCTCTGTTTTCAGAGTCTTCTGTCAACCCTACAGAAAACTCTGTTCCCTGCTGGGGAATGTTGCCTCTTAATTACATATATCTATATATATGCTTACCAACCCCTCCGCATGAGTAGGATATAACACAAGGTAACTTTCGGAGAAGTTTGAATTCAGTTGTCCTTCTCCTAGATTAGTTGCCAAACCAACCTCAAATATGCCAGTCTGCCCTACTATTTATCGATAGCAGGAGGTAGAATAGCTGAATTCATACCTTTCCCAAGGTATTAACAATATGTGAAATGCAAACAGCCTCGTCCAGGAGTTGAATTCGTGTCGATGTGCCCATTTCCTACGACAGTAACCGTTACACAATGCGCCTCCACTGCATTACAGTGTAGTGAATCTAGAACAAGGCATGGAATTGACTGATTTTATTTTGAAAATTTCTAATTATTTTTATAACACTAGTTCCTAACATTCACTTACATTACCGTCAGATTTTGGTGATATGTTTAAATTACCGTTTTTTTCAACATAATTCTTTTTTTATTTTTACTGAAAATGCAATGTTGGGAACAACTGAAAAATGTGTCAGTTTTCGAACTTGCTCTCAGTCAGTAGAGCGTTCGGCTAGGAATCCCAAGGTTCCTGTTTCGATACTGGCCCTCGCCAACTCAGCGTATGAGTAGCACAGGTAAAGTGAGGAGCTGATGGTAGGTGTGGCCCGCCACATCAGACGCTACAAAAAAACAATCTCCTTTGTTTAGCACTGGTGAAAAGGAGATAGACTCGCTGTCTGGCTGATACCGACATTAGGCTGCCCCTGACGACTTTACTTATATAACCTTAAGTTAAAATTAAAAGGTAAATTACCACTCTAAATTTGCCAATAACATCCCATTAGATAACTCTAGTGTCTACCACGATAAAATGTTTAAACTCCTTAAGTGGTTATTCTGACGATATTTGTTATAAAACAAACCAAGAAAGAAAAAAAAAACAGGCCCTCCTTTCTTGACCTTAACAGCTGAAGCTTTCCCAAGATAATATTCTTGAACTTATTGCAGTCATAATAGCGCCGTTCCTACTTACTATGACTGGAGACATTTTGTTTCGTCTTAGATCGTGTGATTTTTTTCTCTGGATGTAATTTTCTGGGTGTTTGAGTCATGTCTCGCTGATTTGCCACCTTTTCTAACTTTAATTTTCTTTCCACCTTGTAAGTGCTTCTAGGAAAGCTTGTTGTCTGTGAAGTTTAATAGATGTTGAAAGAAACAATTGTTTTTATGCAAAGATTTACGTTAAAAAAATGTGGGATAGAACATTATGTGATTAGTATTTTTTTTTTTTAACATGAGAATAGAGTTCGTGTACGTTGGGTTTAAAAATTTTATTGTTTCGTGTAGGATAATTATCTTATAATAATAGGCACTGTTTATAACGTTTAGATGTGTCGTTGGGTTTACACATTCTACCAATTTATCAATACACATGAATTTAAAGAAAGTATTTCTACCGGTTTATAAAACCAAACCAATATTTACCAACACGCTATTCGCTTAAAAATCATATATACAAGGTGTGTTAAAAAAGTATCGAGATTTTTTGTACTTTTTACACACCTTGTTATCTGGAAAAAATAACATTACATTCATTCATTTCTATCTTGGTAAATACAGCTTTAAACTTGGTGCTTTTTTGACACACCTTGTATTCTGAAAAAAAATGAAGGTTATTTTTATTTTCAGAATACAACGTGAGTAAAAAAGTACAAAAAAATCTCCATACTTTATTGACTCACCTTGTACAAGTATAAAAATATTTGGCTTTAAATATCCCGCAACGGTTGATTAGACATTAAACAAAATAACCAACCACCCTCAATGTTCCTCTTTCTTTATATATGTGCACCTGCCAGCTTTCACCCCTTGTCTTCCGACTTCTTTCTCTCGTTAGGAGTATCTTTCTTGCTGTGTTTTCTTACAATCACTAATATATCTTATCAATGATTCATTAATTATGGGTCGGAGAGGCCCCCTTCGATCAATCGGCTTGTCACGTCAAGCCCTAGTTCCTATATGATTTTCCCAACCCTATTGCCCTTATGGCAAGCCCCAACCCCTTTTTATCATATGGGTGCTAGAAGGCGGTGACTGAGGGTCTACATGTCCTGGGAATGACGTCAAACTCTATCTGATGGTGAGGTTCCAGTTTTGGAGAATGTGGAGCACCCCTTCATTACCATTGCTCCCTGGTCCACTTTGACCCGGAGTGGTAGTACCTGTTAGGGTCCCATCTATGGGTTAAATAGAAAAATGTATTTATAAAAAAATTGTATTATCCATTAAGAATTGATTTATTTCAAAACTTTATCGGCATTAAATGACCCACTGAGGTTGATATGCCGTAAAACCAAACCAAACTAAATCATTAATTATGTAAAAATAAAGTGTTCCATGATGCAGATTTCAAGGAGAACTCTTCCCTAAGAATTAGAGGAATCTCACATCTTATCATCTTTCTATCTCCTTCTTTTTCTGGGAGAGACCCCGTGGCGTAGTGTCTAATCAACTAGACCGCGACATCATAGTAAGCGAGTTCGAGCTCAAGTCGAACTATTACGTTCAATTTCAAATTAATATCACTGTGAGAGGTATGAAACCCCTCATCCCCTAGCTACAACAACTAGTCTTCTACAGGTATGTTTTGACATCAAATAATCTTCGAAGATTGATATGACATTAAAAGTATAAAGCTAAACTAAATTACCAAAAAATAGAATATGGATTCATATGTTTAAATGTAAGTTTTCTTGGTTGTTTCTGTGTGCTGATCAGAAATATATGAAGTCTCACACCTCATATAACCTGTCAACCCTAACTTGACATGACATCTGTGTGCCCTTAAAACACAGCAATTGCTTTTTTTCGTCCTGAATGTTTTGCTAATGGCGACCCTATACTCAGAGACAATCATATTTAACAGTAGAATTGATTTTCTTAATGCATTAACCTCAATCGAGCATCCATTCCAGGTATTTTAAAGAAACGCATATGAGTTTATTTTCAGAGTCATTCTTCTTAAAAATCTTTCAATTTTTAAAAATTATATCGTTTTAAAATAAATAATAATAATCAAAATTGATATACTTCAATAATTCAATAATTAAAATTAATAAAAATAATTTCTTCATACGTTAGCCACCTTTGAGTATCCCTTCCGTAGTATTGTGTCAGTGTATGTTGTTTTTCAAGACCGAATGTATTCATTGTTGAGAATTATTCCACATAAAAATGTTAATTTTTTTGAAAAATATATATTGTTTCAAATTAAACATAATACGTATTTTGATTTTGGACTGTTATCCTCATCTTTATTGTGGTATATAAAAACACAACATTTTTGGCCGTCTTCACGTTTTCCTGTTCATCCGTGCATAGTACTAACCCAAACTGAAATTTTTTGAATAGTTTATCTGTTGATAAAACAAGGCGTCAAAGAACTTTGAAGATCTCATTCAAATAATGATGTCATAGTCTTTGCACGCCTATCAATCTGAATGAGTCACGAAAAGCTTCACAAACCTTAACGAAAAACGAAGCAGCAGCCTTTATTTTATATAATGACCTCTTGAGTATACCAAGTATACAGAGAAATACAAATGGGAATTAATTAATTGGAAAGTCTATATCAAATTGGGTGTTTTTAAGTAAATTACTTTAAAAATAAGATATCGAAAAATAACTGAACCAATTAGAATTTACGTTTCGAGTTGCGCAGGAAACACTTATAAACAATATCTTATTATAATGGAGATTGTGGATTTGTCTGTCTGTAACCGAAACTATATCACTATACAAGTCACAATTCCCTTAGTTATTTACATCATATTCTCTATGATTTTATTTTTTTATTTAAACCTCAATTATTAATAAAACTGTTTTATATCATTAATACTGTTGACCATATCTACTTACTATTAACATGCAATTGTATTTATATATACAACAAAATAGGTTTAACAGTGTGAATGGGAAGGCTAATTTGCATATTGATCTTTAAAAAATGATTTTAATGAATATGCGCTTAGTATTATTGACTTCAATTTTTTTGGTTTTATCTTCTTGAATATGAGCAAAAATCTCGGGGATAAATATTAAAAGAAATTCATTAACAAGAAGAAATAACTGTGATATTATCCTTTACTTCCAATTTTAACTAAATAGTTAAAATACGAAAATTTACCAATGAAAAACGGGAGTAATGGAAAATGATAGAAGAGTTAGTTCCAAGTTGTTCTATTTTTCAATCATACCCCCTCTGTTTCAAATCTTTTTATCTGCATTCTTATTCAGTTTCATTTGCCTTTGTAATTTAACATGATATTTTATTATATTAAAACTTAAATACTTGCACCGGAGGGTGCATATATTTGCTAGTAACTTTAAATATCTGTGCTGTTTCTCTACCGGATACAGTTTAGGGTTATACTCAGGACATTTGTGTGTGTGGAAAAGGAGTCTTATCTCTCTGCAGAGGATACTACACTCTCTTTTCTAGGATCAACTGAGCATGTTGTCAAAAATGGCTGAACTCGTGATGTCATAACAATATTAAATCACGGTATTATTTAAAATAAACAGAATCAGTCCCTGCGTTTCAACTTGTTTTTGATCCTAAGTGTTGACACCTTTCCACTTAAAATAAGATCTGTGACGTGTTACTTTGTTTTTTCATGTGAATCTTGTAATTAGATATTAAAACATTTGAAGTGTTGCACGAATCCTTGAACTCGGATCTGTGAAGGTTTCAAGGTAGGGTAAACGGGGAATTAAAACTCAGCTCTGAGAATGGTATGAAGAATTACATTTAAATTTCATTCAAAATGGTGCAACACTTATTTGAGGAATTCTGTAATGTAGCGATTCGGACAACAAAGATGAGAAAAACAGTTTGGAATAATTGACAACTCAATTCGTCATACATATGTGTCAGAAATGATAATATTAATTTCACTCCCACTGCATTGCTCTGTTGTTGTTTTTTTTTGTTTTTTGTTTTTTGTTGCTTTTTTGTCTTTGCTTTTTTTTTCGTTTCGACGGTTTTGTAATGAGTTATATCATCATTCGCCGCCTACCGTATAATGTTGTGTGATATATACTGTAGCATTCAATATTAAAAGCAGAAATTTAAGAATAAAGTAAAAATTCAAAATTTCCAATTCTACATATTTGACGTAAATATTCATTAAATCACGTTCTACACTATGGTAAATTTGCATAAAAATAACCAAAGATGAAGGTTTTAATGTCTAGCATACGGAATTAGAGAACGTTGTCATTTATATTTATGAGGTATATATATATATATATATATATATATATATATATATATATATAAAGACTAGCATACGGAATTAGTGAAAATTGGTATTTATATTATGATATATATATATATATATATATATATATATATATATATATATATATATATATATATATGAGAGAGAGAGACTAGTATACGGAATTAGAGAAAATTGGTATTTTCATTTATGAGGGATATATATATATAAAATTGTAAGGGTTCCGCGTATGCTTCACATATTAGATGACAAGGTTATAAAAAGTAAATGTACTGGTTTTTTTAAGCATGAAAGACTAGTGAACTAAAGATTCAAATGGGCTAACATTCAAGAAATACTGTTGACTTACCCGTTTCGTTAGAATTAATTGTGTAAATGATACTAGTTTAAGGAGATTCTTTTAATAGTAACTGCTATTCGTTGACTTCCGCTTTAGAAAGCATGGTAGCTGGTTTTGACAAAATTACATTCTAATCAAAATCTATTATATTTTTTAAAAGATTTACATCAGGCAAAATCTGCTACCATACTTTCTAAACCGATATATATATATATATATATATAAATATATCTGAACTGATATTATATATATATATATATATATATATATACTAGCAAAATTACCCGGTCCATGACGGGCGAAAAGGTTTTTAGGAACACCAGGGGGTTCTTAAAAATACTTTTTTTTAAACCACTGAAAATTGTTGTATTACAGTGTTTATTTTAGGGATTTTTTTAAAACTTTGAAAATTATTGAAGTCAGTCAGTTAGACAGTCAACATTTGTTTTGACTGGCCAAGCCTAACATGAAGTTACTAGTTCATTAATGAACCCACTATAACAGCTTAAATAATTCCTGCCAATGCTGCCAGGAAGAGTCCATTAAGCTGAGGAGGTGTTTGACTGTTCTACTGTCCAATAGTTAATAATCTGTGACAGTCATTTAAAGACTGCAGGTTCAATACTGGCTAAGGGTGAAAGTAACACAGAATGACAATTATCAGTATTCTACATCTCCCCTTCCTCCCCCCCTCTCCCATTGCGCAGGCGTATTTGCCTTTGAGGAGAAATTAGTTCCTTTCGGCCAGGCTGATTAGAGGGGAGCAATCTTGACAATGCCCGGGGTATTTTCGTCGGCCTTGGTTTTGGGGGCGGAGTGACATTGGGTGAGGCCAGGTCCCTAATGTTGAGTTGTGGGGTGTTAGAGTTGGAGCCAATGGGATCAAGCATAGCACTAGGCAATGGTGTGGGTTTGGGTTTTGTGGTCAGCTTTTTCAGGAAGCGTCGGTTTCTGAGTGTGATCCTACCTGATCCGTCCACTCGGAGCCGGTATTGCCGATGTGGGAGAACCTCAATGACGGTGCCTGTAGTGGTCCACCGGCGGTTTGATGGGTTTGAATGGCTACTTTGTCACCATTCTGTAGCGGGTCAAGACTGTGTGTGTACCTATTGTATCTTTCCGACAGCAGGACATTCCGTTGACGAAACTCTCCTCACGACGTTGTGCTGCGGCTATCCATTCAGAATGTGGTTTGTAGAGCATAGGTCTCAACGGGATCGAATCCCGGAGTCGGCGGTGGAGCAGCAACTGCGCTGGGGATAGCCGATGCCTTGAATGGGAGTATTGCGGCATTGGAGGATTGCTTGGGCAACACTATCGTTGTCTAGTGAACCCTGAGGGCCTGTGTTGCCATGGATTATCCTTTTGGCAGTTTTGACAGCAAGTTCCGCTCGGCCATTGGATTGAGGGTATGCTACTGATGATTTTCTATGTTTTACACACCATGACTTGAGAAACTGCTGAAATTGCTCAGAATTAAAAGGAGGGCCACCATCACTACTCAGCTCTTCAGGAGTACCATAAGTGTGGAAGAGTTTCTACAAATAGATATTAATCTTTAGTGGTGGCATGACCAGGTTTTAGGTGATATAAGATTATCCAGCCCGTGAGTCGGTCTGCGCAAACAAGGTATGCAATATGCCCAACGTAAAATATATCCATTACTATTTGTTGGAAGGGCCAATCTGGAGTTGCTGTTAAAGTGATTGGCTCGAGGGGTTGGGATGGGGCGATACTGGTGCACACCCGACAATTATTCCTGAAATTGCGTATGGATGCATTCATACCAGGCCAATACTGAATCATTTGCACGAGCTTTCATGCCTCTACACCCTGGTGAGCTGAATGTAGGCAATGTAGCACTTTCCCTTGTAGGGTCCTAGGTACGATAATCTTTCGTCCATCAGTGCTAAGCCTCTGTCCGTGGTGAGTCTGTGACGTACCTCCAGAAATGGCGGATTCCTGGTTCGACCTGAGAACGTATAGAAGGAAATCCTTGTTCAATCACCCTTAAAGTGATGTGTAATGCTGATCATTCTGGCCAGATGCACGAATATGGTCAAGTGATATGATATTGTTGCTATCCCTACAATTCTAATGACCAGGCGATTGCAGCTGCTTCGCCCTCAATGGGTGCATATCGGCGCTCTGCTTCAGTGCAGAAACTGCTACCTGCAAATATGATGCGCCAGCCCTCTGTGCAACAAACTGGAGCCTTCTCTGTGGGGCATGTGCAGTGTTTTTGGAGCAATAAAAAACCCATACCTTCTTTGCTCCAGTCTGGGGCAAGGCAGGTTGCGCGATTGATGTCAAAGCTTGTAACTCCCTTCTTTACCAAGCCAACGATAACCTCCTGTAATGCCGATTGGAATGGCGAGCTGGTGTGGTGTGTCTCTCGCTTGCATTGGGAGTTCAAATACTGGTAGTCTACCGTTCTTCTAGGCCTCCCGTCTTCTTTGCAGTTATTACCATTGTGCTGCACCAGTTAGTGGGGGTGCCAATGGGTACTGGGCGAGGATACCCTTTTGACATCATCCCAAAGGGCCTGTCGTACCTTCTCTTTAAAATGATATGGTACTGGGATAGGGTTATGTCTTGCTTTGGGGTTGATCCTTCCTTGAGGTGTATGTGGGCTGGGGCCCAGCCATAGCAGGAAATTTTCCGTTTTTGTTGAAAACCGTCGTGGCGAATTGGTCTAACAACCATTGCTTAATTTTTTCTACGTTTCATTGGTTGGTGGAAATGAGGGGTTTAGGATATTGGATTTTATGGGCTGAGTTTTTGGTGTGTTATGCTGGGAATCCGTGAATACCGCATTGCATGTTATTGAATTACTTGCAGGGGCGGGAGGCCCTGCCATAGGTTTAGGAAAGAATGGAGGTAATATACCCACATCAATACAGGCTGCCTTACTAAAGTATATCACCTGTATATCTTTACATATATATAGTACCTGTTTTGTAGTCCTCTCCCCAATTGTAAAGATGATGGGTAGCCAACCTTGACACACCAGTGAGAACCCTCCTACTGCACGTACTTTTTTTTTAGAGGGGACTAAATTTTTCTCCGTGAGTCCCATGTACCGTAGATGTTTCAACCCACCGAGGCATATGGTTGCACCACTGTCAGGGTAGATTTTGAGATTGGTAGGACAAGCGGCAGGGATATCTCTGGCTTGTCTTGGGTCAGGGCAGGGGAAAATGGGGTTAATGTGGCTTCCACTCCTCGCGGCCGTTGTGGCTGTCTGGTTTGTAACTGTCAGTTACTGGATCGAATATTAGGTGCGCAATCAGGGCATCCATACTGGCTTCTTCATCTTCCAGACACTTAATAGCACCTTCTTCATTCTTTGATTGGCAGACATTTGCAAAGTGGTTCCGTTTTCCACAAGCTTTGCATATTTGACCCCATGCCGCACACATCCGTGGCCGGTTGCCTATTCCAGCCCCACCATGCCGGTAACTACCACAACCTCTGCATGCATTACGGTGGGTTTTTTTTTCACCATGTCTCCACGGTTGAAGGTAGTGCCTGAACGGGCTGAATTTTGGGCCCATTTCTGTCGGCGATACGCAGATGTTCGAATCCTTGCAACATCTGAGGTACCAGATATCTTATCTTGGTCTCGCATGGCCATCTCGAATGCTTTTGCATGAGTTATATTTTGTTCCAAGGTCATCAGTGAACCTGCCTTAGCCAATATATCCGCCTGTAGTGTGTCATTAGCAATGCCCCGAATGAACTGATCCTTTATATATATATTGGACAAGTCATGATCACAATTGGGGCATATATAGTTGCAATCTTGTGCTCCTGACTGTAGACGAATCAAGTAATCCTGGATGGACTCATGGTCACTCTGTATGATGGATGAAAAGGAGATTCTGTGCACCATGGGATTCGATTTCTGTGTAACCAACACCTCTAGCATATCAAGCAGTTTGCTAGGGTTGGTGTTGAAGAAGTCAGGGTAAGTATTGATGATAGAATTCTGGACGGTTTCATCAGCACAATTGTACAGTTGAATGTTAGTCTGTATGGGGGGAAGATTGGTCATCTTTGTAAATACGTCCCAGTCTATCCTGAACTTCCTGAATTGTTGTGGGGTCATTTCCGAACTGAGTTGAGGAAGTTTTGCAGTTGGTGTTCTTGCATAATTAGCTGATAATGGGAGTGTCACTGGGGGATCCTTGGCTAGCTTTAGTATAGTGAGCATGTCACCCATAGTCTTGATACCCAGTTCCTTAAGCATTGCACGGTCTAGCATATGCAAGCTGGACCTTGCAATCTCTTCACTAGAAAATGTCTGGGCATAAGTTTTGCAGAGGCAACAGATATGCCTGCCTCAATAAACAGCTTTTCCCATCCAGCTAGGTCGAATCCTGTTCGCAGCGCCATATTGAAGTCAGTCAGTTAGACAGTCAACAATTGGTTTGACTGTCCAAGCCTAACATGAATTACTAGTTCATTAATGAACCACTTAAACAGCTTAAATAATTCCTGCCACTGCTGCCAGGAAGAGTCCATTAAGCTGAGGAGGTGTTTGACTGTTCTACTGTCCAATAATTAATAATCTGTGACAGTCATTTACAGACTGCAGGTTCAATCCTGGCTAAGGGTGAAAGTAACACAGAATGACAATTATCAGTATTCTACAAAAATATTTTTTTTTATGTAATCCTGAAGTTTTTAGTGTTTTGAAATAATTTTATGTCATGATATTAACATATCTAGGTAGAATTCAGATTACATTTTTTTTATAATATTAACAAATTCCCGTATAGAAACTTCAAAAAATCTTTTGATATGTTTATTCAGACTATTATCTTTATTGAAAAAATAAAAATAAAAAATCGTTTCTTATCAGTTTATTTTTTCAAAAAACAAATTACTATAAATTGTATAGTAATTTGTTTTTGTTGTTTATTTTTTAAGCAATACGTAATTAAAAACAACCTTAATCCCCTAAAACCGTAATCCAATTCGCAAAAACTTAATTCATAGACTGTACTTCAAGTTTCATTGGGGACCACCAAAAAATTTTCCATTTTAATTTTCCGACCGTTGTGCAAGTTCAGCCTTTCATTTTTAAATTTCCGTTGATTTAACGGTACGAAAATGTAAACATTGTTTTCGTTCATAATTTTCATTATTTCCGTAAGCTGAATTTAAAAAAAAGATCATCAGGGTTTTTTTATGTTTCTTCTTTTGAATGGTCTAAACATTTTGAAGATTATTGTAAATATAATATATTGTTATTGTAATTATTGTAAATATAACTTTTCTACGAAAAGTTTCACTGAAACTCCAATTTGAAAATAATAATAGTATTTGGGGACAATTTTAAATTCAGTTCTTAATTGCTTGATGAGTTAGAAATACATTGTACTTTATTTCTTTGAATTCTTTGTATATGACAATTTCAAACCCAGTTCTTAACGATAAAAAGAATCTGAGAATCGAAAAATTAAACTCTTCTTATTGCAATATCTATTTTTGCTCAAGATAGTATTTTAAAAACATATCGTTTTAAAACCTTTTCATTAGTTTTCTAAATTATTAAGACTTTTTTAACCATTAGTATTAATTACAAAACAACTCGTTTTATCATTTTTTTTAATTTATATTTATACAACTCTATACTGGTGACTGAGTTTTATTGACATTTAAAACCTTATTTTTTTTTAAATATAACCGTAAACTTGAGTTTTGAATTTAAGAATATGGACAAAGATTTGATTTTACTTTAAAAGTTAGTCTCAAAAACATACGAAGTATGATTTTACTTCGTATAATCGGCTCTCCAAAGCAAAATATTTTACCACGCTGTAAAAAATAATTCAATGAATACAAATTAAATATTTAGAAAGATTATAAAATAAAAATTTTAAAGATTTGGACAAAAAAAAAACGAATTTTATTTTACCTTAAAATTTAGTCATAGTTGTAGCTAACATTTTCAATGACTGGAAGCTGATATTCTTTCTTTCTTTCTTTCTTTCTTCTTTTTCTTCGGGTAGCTGAAAAAACCAACATGCAAGCAGCAGCAGCTATGCTATAGCTTTCGAAAAATCGTTTGATTTTTGTTTGATTAATTAGTTATATCCCTTAATAAGTAAAAATCAATAACCAAATTTGGAGTGTTTCTTAAACAATATCAATGGGTATGCAAGATTTTGAATCTGAGTGACCTCCCGTTTTGGAGTTATACGTCGACACGTACCTACCGAAATCTCTCCTTTATATATTAGAAGTGGGATAGAGATAATACTAAGGGAACATCCATTCTGTGTTATATATTTTTAGATTTTTAGTATGGACATTAGTTCATCGGCAGTAAAAAGGTTTTTGTGAAATATGTTTTTGAAACTTTAAAAAAACAGGTTTTAAAAGAGTTAATATACTGTAAAAGAAGCTACGAAAAATGAACTGGTAACGTAGAATATCGATTCGTTGAATGATATTTCTTTTCTGTTAGGCAAGTGTCTTAAACTCACACACACAAAAAACACCTATATATATATATATATATATATATATATATATAATATATGTGTGTGTGTGTGTGTGTGTGTGTGTGTGTGTGTGTGTGCATATAACTGTTACAACGAAATATGAGGACATTGCAATATAAACAAATATTATTTATTCATCTGCGACATTGTTTTAGAAGTTATGGCAATCCATTTCAAAGTTAATGGATCACTTTGATGTTCGATTGTCACGCTAAAAGCTAAAGTAATTACGAATTCTGCTATTTCAAAAGAAGTTTATATATCTGTAAGTACACTCAAGGATATTAACACTTAATGATGTTTCTGGTGCCTTTTAATAACCTAACATATCTCGTGGGGGTCATATAAAACGATTCTTGAACATGGGATTTGGAATGAAAGTGTTCCCTAGAAGGTGCGGCAAGTTAGCAATCTACCCAACCTGTTCGCCACGTGTAGAATGTATCATAAGATCGTGAGTATGTGTCATCCACCGTGGATTGAACTCGTTCGTCAGCAGAATAGATCTGCGAGACTATCTTTCTCCCATTACACTACGATGGGAAACACTAGAGAGTGTCATAGGGCATACGTGGGTTAGACCTTTATGCTCACGTGAGTACAATCTAGGGTATTAACACTTAATGATGTTTCTGGTGCCTTTTAATAAAACGATTCATGAACATAGGACTTGGAATGGAAGTGTCGCCCACATTACCAAAAAGAACCAAAAAGCTACACTATCTTTTGCAGACGATTGCTTAATTGATTGGTTTTAACGGCATTTCAACCCATCTATGGTTATTTTATGCCTATATGCTTGGGAGTCACGTTTGCTGTACGTTTATATTTACATTTCTTTGTGTATTTGTTACTCAAGAAACATTTTTTCACACGGTCCTATTGGAAACGAATAATTGTTAAACTGATCTATTTGACCCATAAACTGGACCTATCACACCACGTCAATGTGGACTAGGGATTACTTGCAATGAAAGAGAGGCTCCACATTCTCAAACCCACCAGACTGGAGCCTCACCACCAGATGAATTTTACAGTAAAAATACGTTGTCAGGGCTGATGAAAATTGGATAAATGATTTTGAACGCTGACTTAAATGTTATTACACCAAGGAGCATGACAGAAGGTTTAAATGTAATAGGTTGCTTCTAAATTGTGTAAAAAAAAGTTAAATTCGGAGCTGGTAGCGTACTGGTGTGGAGGATTTTCTCTGGTACTGGTGGTAGTTCACTCATCTATACATATATAAAGGACAATTTGTGTGTGTGTATGTATGGATGGATGAAACTACGAAAATAAAACATTTAAGGACAAAGTAAATATACATACGCTTTAAATATAACCGGTTCTTGCTTTTTTGTGCTAAAATTATGAAGATTTGAATTATATTTGAAGATATTTAAAAATTAAAATATACATTGAAATAGCGTTAGAACTCTACTTAAAAATGTCCAGCATTTGTAAATCACAAAAGTTAACAAATCAATACACCAGGGTTATTAGCCCCCTCCCCTCTACCCAGGTGATGCTGAGTAGCCACTTCTAGTTCTTTTATAAAGCAATATAAATGCTGCGGCTTCTAAGAATATAATGCTCTTCTTTCTTTGAGAATTTCTCATGTCACTGAGCCTATCTTTTAGAAAGTTAATGATACTTTCCATACCGTGAAAACGGTAAAACTAGTTTTCGAGAGCGGAAGGTGTATTGCATAGCTTCTTCATTGGCACTAA
This sequence comes from Doryteuthis pealeii, assembly GCA_023376005.1. Lineage (NCBI taxonomy): Eukaryota > Metazoa > Mollusca > Cephalopoda > Myopsida > Loliginidae > Doryteuthis > Doryteuthis pealeii. The sequence goes on along the minus strand of CM042140.1, from coordinate 77,621,232 downwards.
ATAATTATAATGTTGCATACCTCTTTCTTTAATTCTATTTCTTGGCCGTCTTTAGTATTCTGATCATCTTTAGTATTTCTATCATCTTGACTTAGTCTGGCATCTTCTAAGATCTTGCGTCTGGAGTTGACTTGGGGTCTTCGGTCTGGTTTTCTGTTAGGGATTTCTCGTTATCAGAAGCCCTGTGTCATTGTTAGTTTTTAGATAATAAACACAAGACTTCGATTTACTTTTGAACTTATTTTATTGTTAAATCCCCACCAGACATCTGCTAACTAACATCGCGCGCGTATGCAGAGTGAGTCACAGTTCACATCTTCACTGCCTGACGTCCAACTGCAAACTGGGGACTCTGAAAAAGGTCCCACGTGACTTCACATATTTGGCGGGCTTCTGTTTTTTCCATAGAAAAGACCCGGCCATGGTATGAAAAGGGTCATCCCCTCAGAATTACAGGGGATTGACAATAATCTTATGCAACCACATAGATTATGTAACAGGTGTTGAGATTATGGTAAGACTCGTTAGAATACCAGACGTAAATAATCAAGTTGTAAATCTTTGGAAAATCATTACCCCAGAAACTGTCTTGAAGAATAAACCCCTCCAATAGAGGGAACGAAATCACGTCTGAAAAATATTACTAATTATTGAAGTCGTGTAGTTGTAGTTGTGGCCTGAACGTGTTTTATTAACATTGTCTATCAATAATAAGTCAATAATGTTGTTAATTCAATTTGCATCTGTATTTACAATGTTATTCTCACGTTTTCGACACAAAGTCTTTTGTAATAAAAAGGTTTTTGGTCTATAACTATCTGTCTCCTTGGGTCTCCATTAATGTAAATATAGAATACTTTTGAAAAAGGTTTTTTTTTCGGATATCTATTCCAATTTTTGTCACGTTTTAATCTCTAGATTGGGAGTTTTGTTTAGGCATTCGTTCTCTAATATTTAGACCTACTGTATTCATGAGTGAATTATACATTTTCGAGTTGATCCATCGAAGACATATTGGCGCAATATGTAAATGGCTCGGTGACATTCAAATGTAATGAATGAATATAGACAATTGAATTCCTTTTATCGGGAACGTGCCTCAGGTCATTATATATAATATATATATATATATATATATATATATATATATATATATATAATCTTGAATATGTGAAACAAATTAATATTTTCTCGTTTAGTTTTTACATATCATCTTTTCAAAATCATAAGATCCTTCAATTTTGTGCCATTACCCCCAGGTTAACTGTATTCCGGAGTGGTATATATTTACCAACTTTTTCACATGAACATGATGTGACACAATGTCAACTTTTAAACCGATTTTAATTCTCTTACAAAGTGGTAGTACCTGTTAGGATCCTATCCATGGATCAAATAAATCCGTTTGAAAATAATTTTTATTAGACAAGAATAATTGATACTATATAACTGTGTAAATTGTTTGTATTGAATAGGAATAATTCATATTATATATATATACTGTGTGGTAAAAAACGACAAAAATTGTAAATATACATGTACAAGGTACGCGTTTTCTTAATATCTAGGCATGAATTAACTCCACACAGTTTAACGTGCTATTAAAGTCATTCAATCAAACCAAAATATGTTCTGATTCTTTTTCATTACTCTAACAACCGTTGAATGGAATTCAATTTTTTTTAATCATTACTTCTCTAAAAAATAAGCTGAAAAATCGATTCGGTATTGAATACATGAAATAAACATTAGAAAAAACTTGGGTGCAATTTTAAATATTTAAATTCAGTTAACCCGACAAAAAAGTATGGCATACGGTTAACAAAAAAATAAAGGGCCTTTTCATTGTATAAATGACTGACAGAAGAACGAATCTGTCATACTGACGTGTATACAAGACTTAATCGTTGGGTATTCGCGTTTTGTCTGGTATTCGCATCAGGGCAAATTAAATTATCATCCTCCCTCTCATCTATGATCTGGATTTATTTTCTTATGTTTGAGGACACCTAAAACGCAATGCCGATGGAAAATAAACTGATTTTTTTTTTTATAAAGTAAGTTTTTATTGTTTTGTAATATGTTTTTTTAGATTATATGTAAAAAAAAAAAAAAAAAAAAAAAAGACTCACGAATCTTTCAAAATTTGAATCTGTACAAAAAATGTTTTCCGTCTAATGACAACACAGAATTTTGGACATCGTTCATTTCTTAAAAAAAAATCAACTACTTCACGTTTGCTTTTTAAAATAAAGGATCAGAAACCTAACTAAATTTTTAATTTTCTCTCCTTAAATTAAAGAAAATGAATATTTTGTGATCAATAAAAATCTTTCGAGAGAAAAATGTTTTAAAAGATTTTAAAACCTAGAGCCATTTGTTACTTATATCATCTATAAATTTATTTCTCAGTTTTCGATATGTTTGCGGGTGCGTATATTTTATCAAATTCTCAACTTTCACTTTCATAAGTCTTAAATCCTACGGTGTATGTCCGTATGTAGGTAGATCAATGCCAACTAAGCTCATCATGGTTTAATAGTCAACAAGCTAGATAGCAAACAATTATTAGTGAGCTTGAGTCTGGATTTCCCATACAATAGGCTTAGCTTACTATTATGTCACACAATTGCATCTGATAGGGAGACTCCAGTTCTGGAGATATGGGGAATGTGCAACAAGCCTTCGTTGCCATTACTCCCAGGTCCACTCTGACCAGGCATGGTAATACCTGTTAGGATTCTACCTATTTCTTAAATAGATATGTTTAAATACTTATTCGTATTCGAACCGTATTAAGACTATATACAAAAATATTTTAAGAAACAATTACACAAAACAATCTAAACATTAACGTTGTAAAGTAACTACTACGAAGTAATAGTATTGATACACAATTAGTTTATTAACTATCAAGCGTGAATAGAAATGCCTTTGACCTCTGACGACTATTTTCTTTTAAATCCTTGGAAGAGGTAACTTTTGTAGTACAATGCTTGCCTGTAGAAGCTCCCATTATTTAAGGGGGCAGTTTATTTCTACTCTACAAATGTGATTTTCTAACCTCTGGACAAAAAATAACCCTATACGTGTTGAAATGCTGTTAAAATCAATCAATCGACCCTGGCACAAGTTCATGTACGTGTAACATCTAATGCCGAGGGAAATATCAACGTAAGCGCAATTGGTCTGCTGAGAGTCCCTGCTAACCGCCGGGCGATGTTCGACAATATATTTACCTGCATTAATGCTATTCAACTACTTTCGCTTAGTTGTAATATCCGACATATGGTCAGTTTAAATAACCCTGCTCCCATGACTAGTCTCATCATGTTCAGTCTGGTCTTGCTTTTTTTTTTTGTCATGCATGAACACGGCCAAAGGAGACACCACACTCCAATCTTGTTCTGACCGCTGAGAAAGGTCGGGTGTGTGTTGGAGAAATCACGGTTCTTAGCAAGCAATAGCAGTTCTTTTCCCATCTTGCTGCTTCTATTGCAGCGTCCATTTTGTAAGACTTTTTTGTTCCTTACTCATCTACTTTCTTTCCCCTTGTTCATGTGGGTCTGGTAGCAACTCATCAATCATTCCAGGCTAATTTTTTTCCGGACCTCTTACGTCTACATATCGTGGTAAGTCGGAAGCATGGAACAACGAAAAAAGTTAGTTCAGTATATTAAGTAATACAGTGATACCTTGTCTTACGAATACCTCATCTTACGAGATTTCCAAGTTATGAGCTGCCACTCGGTCGATTTTCTCCTTTGTGTTGAAAGACAGAATTTGAGGTAAGAGCGAGCTTCAGATACGTTTATGTTGATACTTACACTAAAAACATTTAAGTCTCCGAATCTCTTAGCCAAAGAAAAATATTATGAATAAAAGGATATTAAAACATATTACAGCACATAATTCATTACAATCTATTTCATCATGATTTTAAACAATACTGTGCTTATTTAAAAAACGTAAAAAAAAACAAAAAACAATTAGAGTATTTGGAAGAATGGGGGCGAGAACGGATTAATGACATTTCAATTCATTTCAATGGGGGAGATTGATTTGATATACGAGGATATTGATTTACAATTGGGATGAATTAACCTGGCAAATCATAGTACCACTGTATTAAATAATATTAAGGTGTTTTTTATTGGACTTTTCGTTTTAAATTTTGACAATAACTTAATCTAACAAGGTATTTAATGTGTGTTTCTATTTCCTGTCATATTTCCTGAATCTGTCTTGGGGACGTAGAATACGTTGACTGTATCCCCTGCAGAGGGTTAAGTCTCCCACACTGAAAAAACCAAGGTGTCCGAGTTTGATACTAGACTGCGTCTAGTGGAAAAAACTCCAGTTCTGTAACTCTGGTGTTTGTGGAGTACCCCTCTATTGCCCTTACTACAAGGTCCTCCCCGACGGAGTAGAATTGCCTATTAGGTCCCCATCTATCAGTAAATTATATCATTTTGCAAATTATTTGTAATAGGAATGTTTGATATCATTTAACCGTGTACAAATAACTGCAAGAAACAGCACGAAAATTATCACCCTCGTGCAGTTCCCATCTAGTTTATTATCTAGGAGTTTCGCTAAAGTCCAAGTGTTCCAGCTATACAGTAGCACTGGCACGACTAAAGTTTGAAAGAATACTCGCTTTATCTTGTCAGAGATATCAGATTTCATATCATCAATAATCTGTTTATCGTAGTCCATACCTTTCCTATACGTATATTCGCATCACTTTCTGTAAATGAAAATTACTACCTAGGTATGTGAACTGGTTAACTAATTTCAGAAGTGTGCCATCCAAATGTATTCACCTCGTTTAAAACACATAATCTACCATTGATAAATGAAAATATCTGCATTAAATATTCCAAAATATGTGGTTGTTTTTTTACGGCATATCAACCCTTTTCGGGTCATTTAATGCCGAATTGAATCATTTTGATAAAAAAAAGGTTCAGGATATTTACAGAACCTGCTGTTGCTTACTTGGTCACCCATTTATGTATTGAATCCAAAAGGATTTGATGTGGCGTCAAACAATAAACCGAACTGAACCAAACAAACTGTAGCGCATCGTTCGTTATTCAGCAACAATTTCAGAGGCTTACCATCCAGTTTGGAGATGTGTCCATCTTGTATTTAAAAAAAACACATAATCAACCATTTATAAATGCAATACATGCCTACATTAAATAATCCAAAAGGATTTGGTTATTTTGTTTTATGACATATCAACCCTTTTCGTGTCGGTTTAGCTCAGTCGGTAGAGCGTCCGACTAGGAAGTAGAAGATTCCTGACTCGCTATCGGCCCTTGCCAACTCAGCGTATGAGTAGAACAGGGATATGTGCGGTAAGTGAGGAGCTGATGGCAGGTGTGGTGCTCCAGCTCAGACGCCAAAACAATCTCCTTGGTTTAGCGTTAGTGAAAAGGGAATAGACTCCCTCGTTGTCTGGCTAATACTGACTTTACGACACCCCGACGACTTTACTTACTTACTTTTAAGCCGACTTGTCATTTTGCAAACAAAGAAATTAAGTTGCTTACAGTACCTGCTGTTGCTTAAGTGCTCAGACAATTAAGTACAGAACGAAAAAGAATTTGATATAATGTCAAATAAACCCAACCAAACCGACTGTAGCGCATCGTTATTCCACAATAATTTCAGTGGCTTTCTATCCAGTGTGGAGATCTCTCTATTTCGTTTACAAAAACACATAATCAACCATTTATAAATGAATCATAGGTCTGCATTAACATACCCAAAAGGATTTGATGTGCCCTCAAAAAATGAATCCACACCAAACCGACTGTGGCGTATGTTTATTCAGAAAAAAGGTTGTAGAGGCTTAACATACTGTGAGGGGATGTATCCATCTTGTTTAAAATACATAATCAACCATCTATAAATTTAGCAAATATCTGCATTAGATAACACAAAATGAGTTGGTTGTTTTGTTTTACGGCATATCAAACCTTTTCGGTCATTTAATACCGAAAGTCACTTTCAATAAGTAAAGGACTCAGATTGTTTACAGTACCTGGTTAAAAAAAAGAAAGATTAGGGAAATAGATCACGAATTAGTACAGAGCCAATTCTTGTAGGGACCATCGCAAGCGAAGTTTAACAGGTTTGAATTCAGAGTTTTCCTTCTCTTAGACTGGTTGCCTAACCAAGGTTAAAGAGCCCAGTCAGTCCTATTATTCACCCATAGCTGGATGGAGAGTAATTGGATTCCTATCTCTCCCAAGGGTATTTGAGCTATGTGAACTTCGTCAAGGATTTGAACTCGGGTCGACGAGTCCATTTCCTACTACTCTAACCATTACACCAACGCCTCCATCTAATATTGTTTACCCAATTAAGTATTGAGCCCACCAAAAATGTATTTGTCCTTAAAGAAATAAACCTAACGGAACCAAACCGACTATGCTGCATCGTTATTCAGCACTATATTTTTTCAAACACTTTTGATGTTCTATCTTTAGCTTTTTCCAGAAACTTCACGATTTCACCGTTTAAGCCCCTCTTTCATCTTTCCTAGAATTCCAAAGAAAAGTCCTAATACACCGAAAATGGCGCTTACTTTTCTTCCCATCTCAACATCAAAGTGTTTGAAACAAATAATAGTGGCTGAATAACGGATGCCAGCATAAGTCGTTTGGTTCCCGTTAGGTTATTTCTTTAAGGACAAATACATTTTTTGTTTTGTGCTCATACTTAATTGGGTAAACAAATATTAGATGAGGGCGTTTGGTGTAATGGTTAGAGTAGTAGGAAATTGACTCGTCGACCCGAGTTCAAATCCTTGACGAAGTTCACATAGCTCAAATACCTTGGGGAGAGATAGGAATCCAATTACCTCCATCCAGCTATGGGTGAATAATAGAAACTGACTGGGCTCTTTAACCTTGGTTAGGCAACCGTCTAAAAGAGAAGGAGAAAACTCTGAATTCAAACTGTTTAAACCTTCGCTTGCGATGGTCCCTACAAGAATTGGCTCTGTACTAATTCGTGATCTATTTCCCTAATCTTTTCTTTTTTTTAACCAGGTACTGTAAACAATCTGAGTCCTTTACTTATTGAAAGTGACTTTCGGTATTAAATGACCGAAAAGGTTTGAATATGCCGTAAAACAAAACACCAACTCATTTTTGTGTTATCTAATGCAGATATTTGCTAAATTTATAGATGGTTGATTATGTATTTTAAACAAGATGGAACTCCCTCACAGTATGTTAAGGCCTCTACAACTTTTTTTCTGAATAAACATACGCCACAGTCGGTTTGGTGTGGATTCAATTTTTTGAGGGCAGCATCAAATCCTTTTGGGTATGTTAATGCAGACCTATGAATTCATTTATAAATGGTTGATTATGTGTTTTTGTAAACGAAATAGAGAGATCTCACACTGGATAGCAGCCATGAAATTATGTGAATAACGATGCGCTACAGTCGGTTTGGTTGGTTCATTTTGACATTATATCAAATTCTTTTTCGTTCTGTACTTAATTGTCTGAAGCACTTAAGCAACAGCAGGTACTGTAAGCACTTAATTTCTTTGTTTGCAAAATGACAAGTCGGCTTAAAAGAGTAATAAGTCGTCGGGGTGTCGTATAGTCAGTAATAGCCAGACAACGAGGGAGTCTATTCCCTTTTTCACTAACGCTAAACCAAGGAGATTGTTTTGGCGTCTGACTGGAGCACCAACCTGCCATCAGCTCCTCACTTTACCGCACATATCCTGTTCTCTCATACGCTGAGTTGGCAGGGCCGTAGCGAGTTCAGGATCTTCTACCTTCCTAGTCGACGCTCTACCGACTGAGCCTAAACCGACCGAAAAGGGTTGATATGTCATAAAACAAAATAACAAAATCCTTTTGGATTATTTAATGTTAGGCATGTATTGCAATTTATAATGGTTGATTATGGTGTTTTTTTTTTAAACAAGAGGACACATCTCCAACTGGATGGTAAGCCTCTGAAATTGTTGCTGAATAACGAACGATGCGCTACAGTTTGTTTGGTTCAGGTTCGGTTTATTTGGTTTGACGCAATCAAATCCTTTTGGATTCAATACATAAATGGGTGACCCCAGTAAGCAACAGCAGGTCTCGTAAATATCCTGAACCTTTTTTTTATCAAAAATGATTCAATTCGGCATTAAATACACCCGAAAAGGGTTGAATATGCCGTAAAAACAACCACATATTTTGAATATTTAATGCAGAATATTTTCATTTATCAATGTAGATTATGTGTTTTAAACGAGGTGATACATTTGGATTGGCAACACTTTCTGAAATTAGTTAACCAGTTCACATACCTAGGTAGTAATTTCATTTACAGAAGTGATGCGAATATACCGTATAGGAAAGGTCTGGACTACGATAAAACAGATTATTGATGATATGAAATCTGATATCTCTGACAAGATAAAGCGAGTATTCTTTCAAACTTTAGTCGTGCCAGTGCTACTGTATAGCTGGAACACTTGGACTTTAGCGAAACTCCTAGATAATAAACTAGATGGGAAACTGCACGAGGGGATAATTTTTCGTGCTGTTTCTTGCAGTTTAATTTGTACACGGTTAAATGATATCAAACATTCCCTTTACAAATAATTTGCAAAAATGATATAATTTACTGATAGATGGGGACCTAATAGGCAATTCTACTCCGTCGGGGAGGACCTTGTAGTAAGGGCAATAGAGGGGGTACTCCAAAACACCAGAGTTACAGAACTGGAGTTTTTTCCACTAACGCAGTCTAGTATCAAACTCGGACCCTTGGTTTTTTCAGTGTGGGGAGACTTAACCCTCTGCAGGGGATCAGTCAACGTATTCTACGTCCAAACAGATTCAGAAATATGACAGGAAATAGAACACATTAAATACCCTTGTTAGATTAAGTTATTGTCAAATTTAAAACGAAAGTCCAATAAAAACAACCTTAATATTATTTAATACAGTGGTAAACTATGATTTGCCAGGTTAATTCATCCCAATTGTAAATCAATATCTCGTATATCAAATCAATCTCCCCATTGAAAATGAATTGAAATGTCATTAATCCGTTCTCCCCATTTTCCAAATACTCTAATTGTTTTTTTGTTTTTTTTTACGTTTTTAAATAAGCACAGTATTGTTTAAAATCATGATGAAATAGATTGTAATGAATTATGTGCTGTAATATGTTTTAATATCCTTTTATTCATAATATTTTTCTTTGGCTAAGAGATTCGGAGACTTAAATGTTTTTTAGTGTAAGTATCACATAAACGTATCTGAAGTCGCCTTAACCTCAATTCTGTCTTTCAAACACAAAGGAAAATTCGACCGATTGGCAGCTCATAACTTGGAAATCTCGTAAGATGAGGTATTCGTAAGACAAGGATCACTGTATTACTTAATATACTGAACTACTTTTTTTCGTTGTTCCATGCTTCGACTTACACGATATGTAGACGTAAGAGGTCGGAAAAAAATTTAGCTGGAATGATTGATGAGTTGCTACCAGACCCACATGAACAAGGGGAAAGAAGTAGATGAGTAAGGAACAAAAAAGTCTACAAAATGGACGCTGCAATAGAAGCAGCAAGATGGGAAAAGAACTGCTATTGCTTGCTAAGAACCGTGATTTCTCCACACACAACCCGACCTTTCTCAGCGGTCAGACAAGATTGGAGGTGTGTGGTGTCTCCTTTGGCCGTGTTATGCATGACAAAAAAAAAAAAGCAAGACCAGACCGAACATGATGAGACTAGTCATGGGAGCAGGGTTATTTAAACTGACCATATGTCGGATATTACAACTAAGCGAAGTAGTTGAATAGCTTAATGCAGGTAAATATATTGTCCGAACATCGCCCGGCGGTTAGCAGGGACTCCAGCAGACCAATTGCGCTTACGTTGATATTTCCTCGGCATTAGATGTTACACGTACATGAACTTGTGCCAGGGTCGATTGATTGATTTAACAGCATTCACACGTATAGGTTATTTTTTGTCCAGAGGTTAGAAAATCACATTTGTAGAGTAGAAATAAACCTGCCCCCTTAAATAATGGGATTCTACAGGCAAGCATTGTACTACAAAGTTTACTCTTCCAAGGATTTAAAAGAAAAAAGTCGTCAGAGGTCAAAGGCATTTCTATTCACGCTTTGATAGTTTAATAAACTAATTGGTGTATCATATACTATTACTTCGTAGTAGTTACTTTACAACGTTAATGTTTAGATTGTTTTGTGTAATTGTTTTTCTTAAAATATTTTTTGTATATAGTATTAATACGGTTCGAATACGAATAAAGTATTTAAAACATATCTATTTAAGAAATAGGTAGAATCCTAACAGGTATTACAATGCCTGGTCAGGTGGACCTGGGAGTAATGGCAACGAAGGCTTGTTGCACATTCCCATATCTCCAGAACTGGAGTCTCTATCAGATGCAATTGTGTGACATAATAGTAAGCTAAGCCTATTGTATGGGAAATCCAGACTCAAGCTCACTAATAATTGTTTGCTATCTAGCTTGTTGACTATTAAACCATGATGAGCTTAGTTGGCATTGATCCCCCTACATACGGACATACACCGTAGGATTTAAGACTTATGAAAGTGAAAGTTGAGAATTTGATAAAATAACGCACCCGCAAACATATCGAAAACTGAGAAATAAATTTATAGATGATATAGTAAAAATGGCTCTAGGTTTTAAAATCTTTTAAAACATTTTCTCTCGAAAGATTTTTATTGATCACAAAATATTCATTTTCTTTAATTTAAGGAGAAGAAAATTAAAAATTTAGTAGGTTTCTGATCCTTTATTTAAAAAAGCAACGTGAAGTAGTTGATTTTTTTTTAAGAAATGAACGATGTCCAAATTCTGTGTTGTCATTAGACGGAAAACATTTTTTGTACAGATTCAAATTTTGAAAGATTCGTGAGTCTTTTTTTTTTTTTTTTTTTTTTTTACATATATCTAAAAAAACATATTACAAAACAATAAAAACTTACTTATAAAAAATCATTTATTTTCCTCGGCATTGCGTTTTTATGGTGTCTCAAACATAAGAAAATAATCCAGATCATAGATGAGAGGGAGGATGATTTTAATTTGCCCTGATGCGAATACCAGACAAACGCGAATACCCAACGATTAAGTCTTGTATCCACGTCAGTATGACAGATTCGTTCTTCTTCAGTCATTTGTACAATGAAAAGGCCCTTTATTTTTTTGTTAACCGTATGCCATACTTTTTTGTCGGTTAATTGAATTTAAATATTAAAATTGCACCCAAGTTTTTTCTAATGTTTATTTCATGTATTCAATACCGAATCGATTTTCAGCTTATTTTTTTAGAGAAAGTAATGATTAAAAAAAATTGAATTCCATTCAACGGTTGTTAGAGTAATGAAAAAAGAATCAGAACATATTTTGGTGATTGAATGACTTTAATAGCACGTTAAACTGTGTGGAAGTTAATTCATGCCTAGTATTAAGAACGCGTACCTTGTACTGTTATTTACATTTTGTCGTTTTTACGCACACAGTATTATATATAATTGATTATTCCTATTCAATACAACAATTTACACAGTTTAATAGTATCAATTATTCTTGTCTAATAAAAATTTTTCAAACGGATTTATTGATCCATGGATAGGATCCTAACAGGTACACCACTTGTGTAAGAGAATTAAAATCGGTTTAAAAGTTGACATTGTGTCACATCTGTTCAATGTGAAAAAAAGTTGGTAAATATATACACTCCGGAATACAGTTAACCTGGGGGTAATGGCACAAAAATTGAAGGATCTTATGATTTGAAAAGATGATATGTAAAACTAAACGAGAAAATATTAATTTGTTTCACATATTCAAGATTATATATATAATATATAATATTATATAATTATTATATATTATATATATAATGACCTGAGGCACGTTCCCCGATAAAAGGAATTCAATTGTCTATATTCATTCATTAACTTTGAATGTCACCGAGCCGATTACAATTGCGGCAATATGTCTTCGATGGATCAACTCGAAAATGTATAATTCACTCATGAATACAGTAGGTCTAAATATTAGAAAGAATGCCTAAACAAACTCCATCTAGAGATTAAACGTGACAAAATTGGAATAGATATCCGAAAAAAACCTTTTCAAATATCTATATTTACATTATGGACCAGGAAACAGATAGTTTTAGACCAAAAACCTTTTATTACAAAAGACTTTGTGTCGAAAACGTGAGAATAACATTGTAAATACAGATGCAAATTGAATTAACAACATTATTGACTTATTATTGGATAGACAATGTTAAAAACACGTTCAGGCCACAACTACAACTACACGACTTCATTAATTGTAGTATATTTTTCAGACGTGAGTTTCGTTCCCTCTATTGGAGGGGTTTATTCTTCAAGACAGTTTCTGGGGTACTGATTTCAAAGATTTACAACTTGATTATTTACGTCTGGTATTCTAACGAGTCTTACCATAATCTCAACACCTGTTACTATCTATGTGGTTGCAATAAGATTATTGTCAATCCCCTGTATTCTGAGGGGATACCCTTTTCATACCATGGCCGGGTTTTTCTATGGAAAAAAACAGAAGCCGCCAATATGTGAAGTCAGTGGACCTTTTTTCAGAGTCCCCAGTTTGGGCAGTTGGACGTCAGGCAGTGAAGATGTGAACTGTGATCACTCTGCATACGCGCGGATGTTAGTTAAGCAGATGTCTGGTGGGGATTTTAATAAAATAAGTTCAAAAGTAAATCGAAGTCTTGTGTTTTTATCTAAAAAACTAACAATGACACAGGGCTTCTGTACGAGAAATCCCTAACAGAAACCAGACCGAAGACCCCAAGTCAACTCCAGACGCAAGATCTTAGAAGATGCCAGACTAAGTCAGATGATGAAATACTAAAGATGATCAGAATACTAAAGACGGCCAAGAAATAAGAATTAAAGAAAGAGGTATGCCAACATTATAATTTATTTAGTGCCAATGAGAAGCTATGCAATACCCCTTCCGCTCTCGAAAACTAGTTTTAACCGTTTTCACGGTATGGAAAGTATGCAATTAACTTTCTAAAAGATAAGGCTCAGTGACATAGAAATTCTCAAAGAAAGAGAGCTTATATTTTAGAAGCCGCAGCATTTAATATGCTTTATAAAAGAACTAGAAAGTGGCTACTCAGCTCACCTGGGTTAGAGGGAGGGGGCTAATAACCTGGTGTATTGATTTGTTAACTTTTGTGATTTACAATGCTGGACATTTTTAATAGAAGTTCTAAGCTATTTCAATGTATATTTTTAATTTTTTAATATCTTCAAAATATAATCAAATCTTCATAATTTTGCACAAAAAGCAAGAACGCGTTATATTTAGCGTATGTATATTTAACTTGTCCCTTAAATGTTTTATTTTCGTAGTTTCATCCATCCATACATACACACACACAAATTGTCTTTTATATATGTATAATGAGTGAACTACCACCAGTACCAGAGAAAATCTCCACACCAGTACGCTACCAGCTCCGAATTTAAACTTTTTTTTACACAATTTAGAAAGCAACTATTACATTTAAACCTTCTGTCATGCTCCTTGGTGTATACATTAAAGTCAGCGTTCAAAATCTTTATCCAATTTTCATTTCAGCCTGACAACGTATTTTTACTGTAAAATTAATCTGTGGTGAGGCTCCAGTCTGGTGGTTTGAGAATGTGGAGCCTCTCTTTCATTGCAAGGTAATCCTAGTCCACATTGACGTGGTGTGATAGGTCCAGTTTATGGGTCAAATAGATCAGTTCTACAATTATTCGTTTCCAATAGACCGTGTGAAAAAATGTTTCTTGAGTAACAAATACACAAAGAAATGTAATATAAACGTACAGCAAACGTGACTCCAAGCATATAGGCATAAAATAAACCATAGATGGGTTGAATGCCGTTTAAAACCAATCAATTAAGCAATCGTCTGCCAAAAATGTGTAGCTATTGTTGTTTGTTTTGGTAAATGTGGGCACACTTCCATTCCAGTCTATGTCGAATGAATCGTTTTTAAAAGGCACCAGAAACATCTTAAGTGTTAATACCCTAGATTGTACTCACTGAGCATAAGGTCTAACCCACGTATGCCTATGACATCTCTAGTGTTTCCCATCGTAGTGTAATGGGAGAAAGATAGGTCTCGGCAAGATCTATTCGATGCTGACGAAGAGTCATCCACGGTGGATGACACATACTCACGAATTATGATACATTCTACACGTGGCGAACAGGTTGGGTAGATTGCTAACTTGCGCACCTTCTAGGGACACTTTCATTCCAAATCCCATGTTCAAGAAATCGTTTATATGACCCACGGAATATGTTAGGTTATTAAAAGGCACCAGAAACATCATTAGTGTTAATATCCTTGGAGTGTAACTTACAGATATATAAACTCTTTTGAATAGCAGAATTCGTAATTACTTTAGCTTTTTAGCGTGACAATCGAACATCAAAGTGATCCATTAACTTTGAAATGGATTTGGCCATAACTTCTAAAACAATGTCGCAGATGAATAAATAATTTTGTTTATATTGCAATGGTCTCATATTTCGTTGTAACAGTTTTATATCACACACACGACACCACACCCACACACAACACACACCACATATATATATATATATATATATTATTATAATATATATATAGGTGTTTTTTTGTGTGTGAGTTTAAGACACTTTGCCTAACAGAAAAGAAATATCATTCAACGATCGATATTCTACGTTACCAGTTCATTTTTTCGTAGCTTCTTTACAGTATATTAACTCTTTTAAAACCTGTTTTTTTAAAGTTTTCAAAAACATAATTTCACAAAACCTTTTTACTGCGATGAAACTAATGTCCATACTAAAATCTAAAAAATATATAACAACAGAATGGATGTTCCCTTAGTATTCTCCTTCTATCCACTTCTAATATATAAAGGAGCGATTTTCGTGTACGTGTCGACGTATAACTCCAAAACGGGAGGTCACACTCAGATTTCAAAATCTTGCAATACCCATTGATATTGTTTTAAGAAACACTCCAAATTTGTTATTGATTTTTACTTATTAAGGAATATAACTAATAATCAAACAAAATCAAACGATTTTCGAAAGCTATAGCATAGCTGCTGCTGCTTGCATGTTGGTTTTTTCAGCTAACCCGAAAGAAAACGAAGAAAGAAAGAAAGAAAGAAAGAATCTCAGCTTCCAGTATTGAAATGTTAAGCTACACTATGACTAAATTTAAGGTAAAATAAAATTCGTTTTTTTTTTGTAATCTTTAAAATTTTATTTTATAATCTTTCTAAATATTTAATTTTGTATTCATTGAATTATTTTTTACAGCGTGGTAAAAATATTTGCTTTGGAGAGCGATTATAACGAATAAAATCTACTTCGTATTTTTTTGAGACTAACTTTAAAGTAAAATCAAATCTTTGTCCATATTCTTAAATTCAAACTCAAGTTTACGGTTATATTTAAAAAAAAAATAAGGTTTAAAGTCAATAAAACTCAGCACAGTATAGAGTTGTATAAATATAAATTAAAAAAAATGATAAACGAGTTGTTTTGTAATTAATACTAATGGTTAAAAAAGTCTTAATAATTTAGAAAACTAATGAAAGGTTTTAAAACGATATGTTTTAAAATACTATCTTGAGCAAAAATAGAATTTTGCAATAAGAAGAGTTTTAATTTTTCGATTCTCAGATTCTTTTTATCGTTAAGAACTGGGTTTGAAATTGCATATACAAAGAATTTCAAAGAATAAAGTACAATGTATTTCTAACTCATCAAGCTAATTAAGAACTGAATTTAAAATTGTCCCCAAATACTTTATTTTTTCAAATTGGAGTTTCAGTGAAACTTTTCGTAGAAAAGTTATATTTACAATAATTACAATACAATATAGTATATTTACAATAATCTTTCAAAAATGTTTAGACCATTCAAAGAAGAAACATAAAAAAAACCCTGATGAATCTTTTTTTTAAATTCAGCTTACGGGAAATAATGAAAAATTATGAAACGAAACAATGTTTCATTTTCGTACCGTTAAATCAAACGGAAATTTAATAAATGAAAGGCTGAACTTGCACAACGGTCCGGAAATTAAAATGAAAATTTTTGGTGGTCCCCAAATGAAACTTGAAAGTAGCAGTCTATAAATTAAGTTTTTTGCGAATTGGATTACGGTTTTTTAGGGGATTTAAGGTTGTTTTTAATTACGTATTGCTTAAAAAATTAAACAACAAAAAACAAATTACTATACAATTTAATAGTAATTTGTTTTTTTGAAAAATAACTGACTAAGAAACGATTTTTTTTTTTATTTTTTCATAAGATAAAGTCTGAATAAACATATCAAAAAGATTTTTTGAAAGTTTCTATACGGGAATTTGCTTTAATATTATAAAAAAAAAAGTAATCTGAATTCTACCTAGAATATGTTGTAATATCATGACATAAAATTATTTCAAACACTAAAAACTTCAGGAATTCAATAAAAAAAAATATTTTTTGTAGACATCTGATAATTGGTCATTCTGTGTTACTTTCACCTTACCAGGATTGAACCTGCAGTCTGTAAATGACTGTCACAAGATTATTATTATTGGACAGTAGAACAGTCAAACACACTCCTCAGCTTAATGGACTCTCTGGCAAGCAAGTGCAGGCAATTATTTAAGCTGTGATAGTGGGTTTCCAATTAATGACTAGTAACTTTCATGTTGGCTTGGACAGTCAAACCAATTGTTGACTGTCTAACTGACTGACTTCAAATTGCGCTGGCGAACAGGATTCGACCTGAATAGCAGATGGGAAAAGCTGTTTATTGAGGCGGCAATATCTGTTGCTCTGCCAAAACTTATGACCCCAGACATTCCTATGAAGAGACTTAGACAGCGTCAGCTTGCATATGCCTAGACCGGTGCAATGCTTAAGGAACTGGGTTATCAAGAACATGCGGTGACTGCTAATATACTAGATGAGGATCCCCAGTGCACTCCCATTATCAGCTAATTATGCAAGAAACACCTGCAACTTCTCAACTCAGTTCGGAAATGAACCCACAACAATTCAGGAAGTTCAGGATAGCACCTGGGGACGTTTTACAAAGATGACCAATCTTCCCCCCATAAGACTAACATTCAACTGTACAATTGTGGCTGACTGAAACCGTCCACGAATTCTTATCATCATACTTACCCCTGATTCTTCAACACCAACCCTAGCAAACTGCTGATATGCTAGAGGTGTTGGTTACACAGAAATCGATCCCAGTGGTGACAGAATCTCCTTTTCATCCATCAATACAGAGTGAACCCAATGAGTCCATCCAGATTTACTTGATTCCGTCTACAGTCGGAGCCAAGATTGCAACTATATATGCCCCCATTGTGATCATGACTTGTCCATATATATAGTAAAAGGATCAGTTCATTCGGGCATTGCTAATGAACACTACAGGCGGATATATTGGCTAAGGAGGTTCACTGCTGACCTTGGAACAAAATATAACTCATGAAAAGCATTCGAGATGGCCATGCGAGACCAGATAAGATTATCTGGTACCTCAGATGTTGCAAGGGATTCGAAATCTGCCGGTATCGCCGAACAGAAATGGGCCCAAATTCAGGCCCGTCAGGCCACTACTTCAACGTGGAAGACATGGTGAAAAAAAAACCCACCGTAATGCATGCAGCAGGTGGGTGGTATGTTACCGGCATGGTGGGGCTGGAATAGGCAACCGGCACGGATGTGGTGCGGATGGGGTCAAATATGCAAAGCTGTGGAAAACGGAACCACTTTGCAAATGTCTGCCCAATTCAAAGATGAAGGAAGGTGCTATTAGTGTCTGAGATGAAGAAGCCAGTATGGATGCCCTGATTGCGCACTAATAGTTCCGATCCATAACTGACAGTTAGCAAACAAGACACCACACGGCCGCGAGGAGGTGGAAGCCACATTACCCCATTTTCCCCCCGCCTGACCCAGACAAGCCAGAGAATATCCTGCCGTTGTCACCAATCTCAAAATTACCCTGACAGTGGTGCACCATATGCCGTTCGGTGGGTTGAAACATTACGGTTACATGGGACTCACGGAGAAAATTTAGTCCCCTCTAAAAAAAAAGTACGTGCAGTAGGAGGGTTCTCACTGGTGTGTCAAGGTTGCTACCCATCATCTTTACAATTGGGGAAAGGACCTACAAAACAGGTACTATACTTATGTAAAAGATATAAGGTGATAAATCTTTTAGTAAGGCTGTATTGATGTGGGTATATTCCTCCATTCTTCCTAAACCTAATGGCGGGGCCTCCGCCCCTGCAAGTAATTCATAACATGCAATGCGGTATTCACGGATTCCAGCATAACAACAAAAAACTCCAGCCCATAAAATCAATATCTAAACCCCCTCCATTTCCACCAACCAATGAAAACCGTAGAAAAAAATTAAGCAATGGTTGTTGACCAATTCGCCACTGGACGGTTTTCAACAAAACGGAAAATTTTCCTGCTGATGGCTGGCCCCAGCCCACATCACCTCAAGGAAGGTCAACCCCCAAAGCAAGACATAACCCTATCCCAGTACCATATTCATTTTAAAGAGAGGTACGACAGGCCTTTGGGATGATTCAAAAGGGGTAATCCTCGCCCAGTACCATTGGCACCCCACTAACTGGTGCAGCACAATGGAATAACTGCAAAGAAGACGGAGGCCTAGAAGAACGGTAGACTAACCAGTAATTTGAACTCCCAATGCAAGCGAGAAGACACCCACACCAGGTCGTCCATTCCAATCGGCATAAAACAGGAGGTATCGTGGCTTGGTAAAGAGGGAGTTACAGCTTTGACATCAATCGCGCACTGCCTTGCCCAGACTGGGAGCAAAGAAGGTATGGGTTGTTTTATGCTCAAAAACACTGCACATGCCCACAGAGAAGGTAGTTTTGTTGCACAGAGGGCTGGCGCATCATATTTGCAGGTTAGCAGTTTCTGCACTGAAGCAGAGCGCCGATGATGCACATTGACGGGGCGAAGCGCTGCAATCGCCTGTATTAGAATGGTATGGGATAGCAACAATATATATCACTTCTTTGATCAATATTCGTGCATCTGCCCAGAATTGATAGCATTACACATCAGCTTTAAGGGTGATTGAACAAGGATTCCTTCTATACGTTCTCAGGTCGAACCAGGAATTCGCATTTCTGGAGGTACGTACAGACTCACCACGGACAGAGGCTTAGCACTGATGGACGAAAGAATTATCGTACCTAGGACCCTACAAGGAAAGTGCTACAGTTTGCCTACATTCAGCTCAAGGTGTAGGGGCATAAGCTCGTGCAAATGATCAGTGTATGGTCTCTGGATAATGCATCCATACCAAGTTTATGGAATATTGTCGGGTGTGCACCTTAAGAGCCCCATCCCAACCCCTCGAGCCAATCACTTTAAACAGCACCTCCAGAAATTGGCTTCAACAATAGTAATGGATATAATTTTTACGTTGCATATTGCAATACCTTGTTTTGCGCAGACCGGACTCACGGCTTTGGATAATTTATATCACCTAAAACCTGGTCATTGCCCACCACTAAAGAGAGTTAATATCTTATTTGTAGGAAAACTTTCAATTATGGTATCCCTAAGAGCTTGGAGTAGTGAATGGTGGCCTCCTTTTAATTCTTGACAATTTCAGATTTCTCAAGTCTGGTGTGTAAACACATAGAAAATCATCAGTAAGCATACCCTCAACTCCAATGGGCCGAGCGGAACTTGCTGTCAAAACTGCAAAAGGATAACCATGGCAAACAGGCCTCAGGGTTCACTAGACACGATAGTGTTTGCCCAAGCATCTCCAATGCCGCAATACTCCCCATTCAAAGGCTCGGCCCTATCCCAGCGCAGTTGCTGCTCCACCGCGACTCGGGATTCGATCCCGTTGAGACTATGTCTACAACCACATTCTGAATGGATGCCGCAGCACAAACGTCGTGAGGAGAGTTTTCGTCACCACGGAATGTCCTGCTGTCGGAAGATAACAAATAGGTACACATACAGTTCTTGACCTCGCTACAGAATGGTGACAAAAGTAGCCATTCAAAACCCATCAACCGCGGTGGACCACTACAGGCACGTCATTGAGGTTCTCCCACATCGGCAATACCGGCTCCGGTGCGACGGTCAGGTAGGATCACACTCAGAACCGACGCTTCCTGATAAAAGCTGACCAAAACCAAACCCACACCATTGCCTAGTTCTATGCTTGATCCCATTGGCGTCCAACTCTAACACCCACAACTCCACATTAGGGACCTGGCCTACCCAATGTCACTCCGCCCCCAAAACAAGGCCGACGAAATACCCGGCATTGTCAAGATTTGCTCCTCTAATCGCCTGGCCGAAAAGGACTTAATTTCTCTCAAAGGCAATATCGCCTGCGCATTTGGAGAGGGGGGAGGAGGGAGATGTAGAATACTGATAATTGTCCATTCTGTGGTTCTTTCACCCTTAGCCAGTTTGAACCTGCAGTCTTTAAATGACTGTCACAGATTATTAACTATGGACAGCTAAGAACCAGTCAAAACCTCCTCAAGCTTAATGGACTCTTCCTGGCAGCATTGGCAGGAATTATTTAAGCGTTATAGTGGTTCATTAATGAACTGTCTTCATGTTAGGCTTGGGCCAGTCAACAAATGTGTTGACTGTCCTAATGACTTGCTTCAATAATTTCAAAAGTTTAAAATAAATCCCTAAAATAAAACACTGTAATACAACAATTTTCAGTTGGCTTTAAAAAAAAGTAAATTTTTAGAACCCCCTGGTGTTCTAAAAACCTTTTCGCCCCGTCATGGACGGGTAATTTGGCTATGTTATATATTATATTATATATATATAATATCAGTTAGATATATTATATATATATATATATATATATTATCGGTTTAGAACGTATGGTGCCAGATTTTGCCTGATGTAAATTTTTAAAATATAATAGATTTTGATTAGAATGGTAATTTGTTCCAAAACCAGCTACATGCTTTTACAGCGGAAGTCAACGATATAGCAGTTACTATTAAAGAATCTCCTAAACTAGTATCATTTACCATTTAATTCTAACGAAAACGGGTAAGTCCACAGTATTCTTGAAATGTTAGCCATTTGAAATCTTTGTTTCACTAGTCTTTCATGTAAAAAGAAACCAGTACATTTACTTTTATAACCTTGTCATCTAATATTGTGAAAGCATACGCGAACCCTTAAATTTAATATATATATATCCCTCATAAATGAATACAATTTTCTCTAATTCCTTCGTATCTAAGTCTCCTCTCTCATATATTATATATATATATATTATATATATATATATATATATATATTTATTATATATATTATCATAATATATAAAACCAATTTTCACTAATTCCGTATGCTGTCTTTATATATAGTAGTATGCTATATATTATATATATATATATATATATATATCTCAGTAAAATATAAATGGACAACGTTAATATATAGATATGCTAGACATTAAAACTTCATCTTTGGTTATTTTTATGCAAATAATATAGAGAGATGAATTTAATGAATATTGACGTCAAATAAGTGGAATGGGCAATTTTGAATTTTTTACTTTATTCTTAAATTTCTAGATATATAATATTGAATGCCTACAGTATATATCAACACAACATTATACGGTAGGCGGCGAATGTTGATATAATATTACAAACCGTCGAACCGAAAAAAGCAATAGAAAAAAGCAACAAAAAAAAAAACAAAAAAACAGAACAGAGCACATGCAGTGGGAGTGAAATTAATATATCAGTTTCTGACAATATGTATGAAGAATTGAGCTTTGTCAATCTATCCAAACCTGTTTTTTCCTCTTGTTGTTCCGAAATCGCTACATTAACCAGAATTCCTCAAATAGTGTTGCCCATTTTGAACTGAAATTTTAAATGTATATTCCTCATACATTCAAGAGCTGAGTTTTTATTCCCCCGTTTACCCTACTTGAACCTTCACAGATCGAGTTTCAAGGATTCCGTGCAACACTTTCAAAATGTTTTAATATCTAATTACAAGATCACTGAAAAAACAAGTAACGTCACAGATCTTATTTTAAGTGGAAGGTGTCAACACTTAGGATGAAACAAGTTGATAACGCAGGGACTGATGTCTTGTTTTATTTTTAACATAATACCGTGATTTAAATATGTGTTGATGAACATCACGAGTTAAGCCATTTTTGACCAACATCTCAGTTTGATCCAAAAAGAGAGTGTAGTCTCCTCTGCAGAGAGATAAGACTCTTTTCCATCACACAAATGTCCTGAGTATACCTAAACTGTATCGGTAGAGAACAGCACAGATATTTAAAGTTAACTCGCAAATATATGCCACCCTCCGCGTGCAAGTATTTAAGTTTTAATTTATAATAAAAATATCAAGTTAATTACAAGGCAAATGAATCTGAAATAAGAATTCAGATAAACAAGATTTGAAACAGAGGGGGTTAATTGGAAATAGAACAACTTGGGAACCTAACTCTTCTATCATTTTCCATTACTCCCGTTTTTCATTGGTAATTTTCGTATTTTAACTATTGTAGTTTTAAAATAGGAAGTAGGATAATATCACAGTTATTTCCTTTTGTTAATGAAATTTCTTTTAATATTTATCCCG
>CM042140.1:77545362-77598345 GCA_023376005.1 Doryteuthis pealeii | reverse complement strand
CCAAGAGCAGGTGGAGAAGAGAAGTCCAATTCGGGTTACACAGAAGTTATGAGCACATAGACGATAAACTTGGCGCTTTAACTGGAACACATATGGAAGGATAGGTATCAGCTGGGAGGGGTCTGAAGTGACGCAATCTCCGAGTGACTCTTCTGGTATTTTGAGCAGATGACCAGTAAGATCGCGCTGGAAGAGAAGCCTTCTCCTCTCAGATGTTCAATTATACAAACCATTTTCCAATCTTTTGGACCAGCTTCTACAGCCATCCCGAACTACATTGGTAACACTTGATTTCAGATATTCATAATTTGGTCAGTTTTCTGCAAGGTCCACGTATTTGTCATCCATTTTTCATTTTTTCTAGGCTCACTCTGTGAGTTGCTGGAATGCACCATCCACAGGTATATGCAGGTTCTTCTTTTTCTGTTTCAAGAACATTAGGGCTTCGTCTTCCATTGCTGGGAAGGTGACGTTTCTTACCTTTCAAAAGTCCCACGCACGACTGTTATGCTTCATCTCTGCAGGAATCGTCTGTTAGGCTATATCCATCTTGTTGTGACATGGTCAAATTCTATTTTTTGCTCGAATTCCCAGTGGATAGCATTACCAACCAGTCTTAGTCTAAAGTTATGTTTCCGTTGTGCTAGTTTGCTACTTACGCATAGTACTGGTTTGACAGTTTCATTCCCTATAACGGCATAGTCTACATTTACATATTGGTAGGTATTGGTCTTAATAAGTTTTTGTTTTGAATTTAGTCACTTGCACCCCTATGGCATTATTTCAATGCAGCATGATATTAAGTGATCTCCCAATCGTTTTGCTATTTTAAGGTCTCCTATTACTTAACCCATAGTCAGGTCTGTCATTGCTTAGTACGTGCAACTCCTGAATTTGTGTTTGAAGTGATCACATAGAATTTTTTTTTCTTACCCGCATTTTGTTTTCCCTAGTCTTTGTTTTTTTTTTTTTTTTTTTTGTTATTTTATCGTATGTTTTTTCTAATAATTTCTATAATTGTTGGCGTAAGTCTGTCTTTACTTTTTTGTATGTTTCGAGTTTTATTATTATTATTATTATTATTATTATATTATTATGGTGTTATTGGTTATTATTATTGTCGCGTCGTGTTTAATTTTGCTTGGTATGTCTATGCTTTTAACAACTACATCTTTACTTTACGTATTTTTTTTATTATCATTCATTGTAGATGAATGTCCATTAAGAGAAAAACGTACAAATTTTCCAACGGAATGTAAGGCGCTTTATACATTAATTTATAAATTAGTGATATCTTATTTACAGTTGGTTCACTATTTGTTTTAAATATAATTAATGGAAGGTGCAATGTCTGGAGTAGTTCGCCCATGGTATATGCTTTAAAATCAGATTAAAACAGTTGGTGACATTATTCATGGATGTTTTGTTTTTAGAGCGACGAGAGATCGACGCACTGGATGGATGATACGGTATGGTATGAACAAGAGAGAAGTAGGAAGGAAATTGCAGACAGATGGTAGAATATGATCAGATCTAAGTGATAATAAGTTTGGTTTGTATGTTCCTGTGAATGTCAGCAGATGTAAAAACAAAACAAAAAACTTTTGATATACCTGAATAATGAATAAAAATTGCTGTTTTGATTATGTGAGTTTCTGACAGCTGTCATATCAGGGCGTGAGTATTTTCTTGTTTTTTAAAATGTCATAATTTGGCGTGTGACCTTTAGTTGGATTTTATGTTGTGTGAGAAGAAAAGTAAAGCGCTCATTTGTCGGTGTGTATAGGCCTTTTCTGTGGGAGATTCTAGGGAAGATGAAAGAGGGGCTAAAGCGGTCAGAGTACTGTGAGAGTGTTGAGAAGAGAGCTAAAGAATAAAGAAGAGAATGATTAAGTGAAGTAGTGTTAGAGAGATATGTTACGGCGTGAAGTTAGCACGGAGGTAGATGAATAGGTAGATGCATCATAGTCGGTTGGAGTTAGCGTCGTTAAGGTTATTATTAGTTCTTTAGGGATATAGTAGGTCATTCTGTGCTTTGTGGTTATGGGAGTCATATTAATTGGGGTAAACGAACGTGGTTGGTAGCGAGGAGATTAGAGGATTCCGTAGGCGGAGTGTCGGTGAATAAGAGAGGTGCTGCTGAGTGCGATTTGGAGCGCTGCGAGGACAGGTTAGGAGGTAGGAGTGCCATACTGCTATATGAGCTGTATAGGTAGATGTAACAGCTAGTGGTAGAGTTGGTAGTGAGAGAGATGGAAGAAGTAGTTATATTGGATAGGTGAGCGAGAGGAGAGCGTTAGTAGAGGGATGTATATAGCTCTCATCCGCTAGCCGGAGAGACTTAAGCGGAAGATGGGGAGTGGTCAGTTTGATGTAGATGACGATGTATAGTGTGGAGAGACGTAATGTCGTAGGATAGGGCTGCATCGAGATATCGAGGTTTCACACGGATGAGAGGGAGTAGGTGGGAGAGCATTCTGAGTGATGCTTCTGGTGCTGATTGTCTGGTCAATACGAGATGTCCTAAAGATTGGCTCTTGCGTTATAAAGTTCGGGTGATCTATTTCTCATGCGATTATTCGTTTTTTTTAGCAGGGTCATGGAGTGAAATCAGTCGTGAGTCTTTACTTATATGAAAGTGATTTCGGTAGATTAAAGTGACCGGAAAGGGTTTGATGATGACTGTAAATTAAAAACAACCAACTCAGTTTTGTATTCTATGCAGATATTTGCTCAAATTTATAGTGGTTATTATGTATTGTGTTAAGCAAGATGATACATCCCGCTCACAGTATGTTGAGCTCTACATACTTTTTGGAATAAACATACGCCACAGTCGTTCTGGTGTGATTATGTTTTGTGAGGGGCATATCAAATCTTTTGGTAGTGTTATGCAGACCTATGATCTCATCATCTATAATGGTGATTATGTGTTTTTGTAACGAAATAGCGAGATATCCAGACTGTGAGATATGGAATAGTACGTAGGAAGATTTTGTGGATATAAAGATACAGGCTAGCGGAGATCGGGTTTGGTTGGTTTTTGACATTAGATCCAAAGGCTTATATTTTATCGTTCTGTAGCTGTAATTGTGCTGAGGCATAGCACACAGGAGTCGTAAGCTAGATTAATTTCTTCTTTGTTGCAATACTTGTAAAGATCAGAGCTTAACAGTAAGTGAAGACTGTAAAGGGTCGTGGACGGATAGGGTGTGTAAAGTCAGTTATTAGCCACACGAGGGAGTCGCATAGTTCGCTCTTTTCGACGTAAACGATGAACCAAGGAGATTGATGTTTGGCTCTGACTGGAACATACAGACTGCATCAGCCTCTTACTCGTATACTGAGACAGATAGTCATCGTTTCTAGAGGCTCATACCGAGTTGGCAAGGCGCTCGATAGCGAGTTCATGGAATTCTTTACTTCCTAGTTCGCGCTCTACCGACTGGAGCTGAAACTCGGTACATGACGAATAAAGGCGTTGATGATGGTTAACAATTTAACAAAATTTTGGATTATTTACTGTAGGATGTATGCAGTTTATAGATGGTTGGGAGTTAGTATGATGTCTTTTTTTTAAAGGTGCAGATCGGGGAGACAGCATTGCCAGACTGGATGGTAAGCTCGTGAAAGTTGTTGCTGATGAAGAACGCACGATGCGCTACAGTTGTTTGGTTAGTTGGTTATTTGTTTGACGCCCACAGAATCCGTTTGTTGGATTACATACAGTGTAAAATGGGTGACCAGTAGCAAACAGCAGGTTGTAAATATGCTGAAGCTTTTTATTTAATCATAAAGTGATGTTCATTCGGATTAAATGACGCCGATAAAGGTTGAGTATGTCGTGAAGACGACGGTCAAGTACCGCACAAATATGATGGAATATTTGATGCAGATTTTCATTATCAATGGTAGAGGTTATGTGTTTTAAAACGAGGTAATAATTTGGAGTGGCACACTTCTGAAATTCTTAGCAGTTTCACATACTAGGTAGTATATTGTATTTTACAGAAAGTGATGCGAATATAGCGTAATAGGAAGGGTAGGATACGATATATGCAGATTATTGATGATATGAGATTGATATGCTCTGAAAGGATATAGCAAGGGATTCTTTCAACTTAGTCGGTGCAGTGCGTACTGTTAGTGGTAGAACTTGACTTTTAGCGAAACTGCTAGATAATAAAAGCTATAGATGGGAACTGCACGAGGGTGAGTAATTTTTCGTGCTGTGGTTCTTGCGTTATTTGTATCACGGTTTAAAGAATATCAAACATTCCTATACAAATAATTGCAAATGATATAATTACTGATAGATGGGACCGTAATAGAATTCTTCCGTGGGAGGACTTGTAGTAAGGGATGAGAGGGGTACTGCCATATAACACAGCGTTAAGAACTGGAGTTTTTTCACCACTAGACGAGTCTAGTATAACTCGACACTGTGGTTTTTTTCAGTGTGGGGGACTTAACCCTCTGCAGGGGATACATCACTGTATTCTTCGTCCCAAGACAGATTCAGGAAAATATGAGAATTAGAACAAACATTAAATCTTGTTAGATTATTATTGCAAAATTTTAAAAGAAAATCCAATAAAAACACTTAATATATTTAAATCAGTGTATATGATTGCTCCAGGTTAATTCGATCGAATTGGTAAATAATATCTCGTAAATAATCAAGTTCCCCATTGAAATGAATTGAAATGATCATAATCCGTTCTCGCCCCCTCTCTTTACAATACTCTAATTGTTTTTTTGTTTTTTTTTTAGCGTTTTTAAATAGCAGCAGTGATTGTTTAATCATGATGAAATAGTTGTATGATTATGTGCTTGATATGTTTTAATATCCTTTTTATTTCATATATTTTTCTTGCTAAGAGATTCGGAGACTTAAATGTTTTTAGTGGTAAGTATCAACATAAAAGTAGTATGGAAGCTCGCCTTTTACCATCAAATTCTGGCTTTCAACACAGAAGGAGAAATCGCTGAGTGCAGCTATCTTGGAATTCGAGTAGATGAGGTATTGTAGACAAGTATCAGGTATTACTAATATACTGACTAACTTTGTTCGTTGTTCAATGCTTACGCTTACACGATATGTAGGACGTAGAGGTGGAAAAAAATTAGCGTGGAATGATTGATGAGTGCTACAGACCTCACATGACATAGGGATAAGAAAGTAGATGAAGTAAGGACAAAAATAGTCTTGACAAAATGGACGGCTGCAATAGAAGCAGAGATGGAACGAAGCTGCATTGCTTGCTAAGAACCAGTGATTTTCCAACCACCCCGACTTCTCGCGGTTCAGACAAAGATTGGAGTGTGGTGTCTCCTTTTGGCGTTGGTTCATCGCATGAAATAAAAAAAAGCAAGACCAGAGCTGAATACATGATGAGACTAGTATGGGGCAGGTTATTGTAGAATGAGCCATAGTGTCGGATATTCAACTAAGACGAAGTAAGTTGAATAGCAATTATTGCATGGTAAGAATATATTGTCGGTATCATCGCCTCGGCGGTTAGGCAGGGATGCTAGCAGATCCAATTGCGGGCTTACGGTTGATATGATCTCGGCATTAGATGTACGTACAGAACTTGTGTCAGGGTCGATATGATGTGGATTTTAACGCAGTTTTCAACACGTATAGGGTTAATTTGTTGTCAGAGGGTTAGAAAAAATCGACATTGGTAGGTAATAAACGCCCCTATAAATAATGGAGCTTTCTACAGGCAAGCATTGTACTACAAAAGTTACTCATCTCAAGGATTTAAAAAGAACATAGTCGTACAGAGGTCAAGGCATTCTATTACGCTTGATAGTTAAAAGCTAATTGGTGTATATATACTATTACTTCGTAGTAGTTATTTAAACGCTTAATGTTTTGGATTGTTTTGGTGTAAGTTGTTTCTTAAAATATTTTTTGTATAATAGTCTTAAATACGGTTCGAAATACCTTTATTAAACTATCTATTTAAGAAATAGGTAGAAATGCCTAACAGGTGTTACCGATGCCTGGATCCGGAGGTGGACCTGGGAGTATGGCAAACGAAGGCTTGTTGCACATTCCCATATCTCCAGAACTGGTCTCCCTATCGATGCAATGTGTGTGATATAATAAGTAAAGCTAGCATATTGTATTGGAAATCCAGACTCAAGCTCTAATAATTGTTTGCATCGTGCTTGTTGACTATTAACTATGAGAGCTTAGTTGCATTGGATCTACTACATAGGACATATCACCGTAGGATTTAAGACTTCATGAAGTGGAATAGTTTAGAATTTGATAAAATATACGCACCCGGCAAAATATCGAAAATGAGAAATAAATTTATAGTAAATTGATATAAGTAACAAGATGGCTCTAGGTTTTTAAATCTTTTAAAATTTTTGCTCTTCGAAAGATTTTTATTTGATCAAAAATATTACATTTCTTTAATTTAAGGAGGAGAAATTAAAAATTTAGGTTAGGTTTGTGATTCTTTATTAAAAGCAAACGTGAAGTAGTTGATTTTTTTTTTGAAGAAATGACGAAATGTCCAACATTCTGTGTTGTCATTAGACGGAACACATTTTTTTGTGACATGATTCAAAATTTTGAAAAGATTGCGTGAGTCTTTTTTTTTTTTTTTTTTTTCTTTTTACATATAATAAAACACATTTACAAACAATAAAACTTACTTGTAATAAAAATAAAAAATCAGTTTTATTTTTCCATCGGCATTGCGTTTTGAGGTGTCTCTAACATCAGAAATAATCCAGATCATAGATGAGAGGTGAGGATGCATAATTTAATTTGCCTGATGCGAATAACCAGACAAACGCGAATATACCCAGGATTAAGTCTTGTATAGACACGTCAGTATGGACAGATTCGTTCTTCTGTCAGTCATTTATCCAATGGAAAGGCACTTTATTTTTTTTGTTACCGCGATGCATAGCTTTTTGTTCGTGGTTAACTGAATTTTAAATTTTAAATTGCACCCAAGTTTTTTCTAATGTTTTATTTATGTATTGAATGAGCGAATGATCGATGGTTGTGCAGCTTACTTAAGTTTATAGGGAAGTTAATGATTAAAAAAGTTGAATTCATTCAACGGTTGTGTTAGAGAGAAAAAGAATCGAACATATTTTGTTTGATTTGAATTGACTTTATAGAAGTTAAACTGTGGAAGTTAATTCATTGCCTAGATCTTTAAGAGCGTACATTGTACATGTCTATTTTAATTTTTGTCGTTTTTTAACTCACTCAGTATTATATATGATAATATGACTACTACTATTCATCAACATTTACACAGTTATAGTAATGCAATTTATTTTGTCTAATGATAGAATTATTTCTCAAACGGATTTATTTGATCCATGGATAGGAATCTAACGAGGTATACAATTGTCAGATTAAAATCGTTTAAAAGTTAGAACAATTGTAGCACATGATGTTCATGTAAAAGTTGGTAATTATAACAATATTACGGAATACAGTAACCTGGGGGTATCTTGGCACAAAATTGAAGATCTTATGAATTTTGAAAAGATGATATTGTAAGAAACAAACAGAAATATTAATTTGTTTCACATATTCAAGATTATGATATATATATATACTATATATATATATATATAATATATTATATATAATTGACCTGAGCACGTTCTGATAAAAGGAATTCAATTGTTCCTATATTCTTCAATTACATTGTGATGTCACGAGGCATTACATATTGAGCCAATTATGTTTGATGGATACTCGAAAATGTATAATTCGTCATGAATAAGTAGGGCTAAATATTAGAGAACGAAACTAACAAACTCCAATCTAGAGATTAAACCGTGACAAAAATTGGAATAGGTATCGAAAAAAACCCTTTTTCAAGTTTCTATATGTTACATTAATGGAGACGCAAGGGACAGATATTTATAGAAGTAACTTTTTATTAACAAAAGACTTTGTGTCGAAACGTGAGAATACATTGTAAATAGATGCAAATTGATTAACACATTTATTGACTTATTATTGATGACAATGTAATAAAGAACGTTCATGCACAAGCTACACTAGCGACGACTTCAATTAATTAGTAATTATTTTTTCAGACGTGATTCGTTCCCTCTATTGGGAGGGGTTGTATTTCTCAACGACGTTCTGGGGAATGATTGTTCCAAAGATTTATCAACTTGATTATTTACGGTCGGTATTCTAACGAGTTTACCATAATCAAGCAACTGTTACATAATCTATGTGGTTGCATGAAATTTATTGTCATCCCTGTAATTCTGAGGGATACCTTTTCATACCATGGCCGGTCTTTATGGAAAAAACAGAGCCGCATAATTGTGAGTCATGGACTTTTTCAAGAGTCCGCGTTTGCAGATTTGACGTCAGGCAGTGAAGATGTGAACTGTGACTCATCGCATGAGGCGCGGGGGATTGTTAGTTAGCAGATGTCTGGTGGGGATTTAACAATAAAATAAGTCAAAAGTAATCGAAGTCTTGTGTTTATATCTAAAACTACAATGAACAGGGCTTCCTGATAAGCGAGAAATCCCTAACAGAAACCGACAAGAATCCCCACTCAATCCAGACGAAGATCTAGAAGATTGCAGACAAGTTTCAGATGATAGAAAATACTAAAAGATGATCAGAATACTAAACGGTCAAAAATAGAACTTAAGAAAGAGGGTAGCAACATTATTATCTATTTAGTGCCATGAAGAAGCTATGCAATACTTCGCTCTGAAAATAGTTTAACCGTTTCACGGTATGGAAAGTATTATTAATTTCTATAAGATAGCTCAGTGACAATGAGAAATTCTCAAGAAACGAAGAGCATTAATATCTAGAGCCGCAGCATTTATATTGGCTTATAAAAGAATGAGCGTGCTACCAGCATCACCTGGGTAGAGGGGAGGGGCTAATAACTGGTGATATGATTTGTTACTTTGTGATTATTACAAATAGCTGGACATATTTTAAGTAAGAGTTCTAACGCTATTTTCAATGTATATTTAATTTTTAATATCTCAAATATAAATTCAAATCTCATATATACTTAGCACAAAAAAGCAAGAACGGTTATATTTAAGGCGTATGTATATTTACTTTGTCTTTAAATGTTTTATTTTCGTAGTTTCATATCCATCATAATACACAACACAAATTGTCCTTTATAATGTATAGATGAGTGAACTAGCACAGTCAGAGAAAATCTCCACACCAGAGGCTACAGCCCGATTTAACTTTTTTTACACAATTTGAAGCAACCTATACAGTTAAACCTTCTGTCATGTCTGGTGTATAAATTTAGTGCGTTCAAAATCATTTATCCAATTTTTCATCAGCCTGACGTAATTTTAACTGTAATAAATTCATCTGGTGGATGAGGTCAGTCCTGGTGGGTTTGAGAATTGTGGCCTCTCTTCATTCAAGTAATCTAGTTCCACATTGACGTGGTGTGATAGGTCCAGTTGTATGGGTCAAATAATCAGTTTAACATTTTGGCGTTTCACTAGGACGTCGTGTGACAAATGTTTCTTGAGTAAAATACACAAAGAATGTAAATATAAACGTACAGCAAACGTGATTCCGCAATGCATATAGGCATGAAAATATCCATAGATGGTTGAAATGCCGTTGAAAACCAATCAAATTAAGCAATGTACTGCAAAAGATAGTGAGTTTTTGGGTTCTTTTTGGAGTAATTGGCACCTCCATTCCAAGTCCTAGTGTTCAGATCGTTTTATTAAAAGCGCACCAGTAAACATCATTAAGGTTGTTAATACCTCTAGATGGTAAGTCAAGTGAGCATAAAGGTCTAACCTCACGTATGCTATGAACTCTTAGTGTTTCATGTGAGTGTAATGAAAGAAGTGCGCAGATTATTCTTGCGACGGAAAGAGTCAATCACGTGGATTACACACTCACGATCTTATGATACATTCTATACGGGGAACAGGTTGGGTAGATTGCTAACTTGTCCGCACTTCTAGGGAACCTTTCATTCAAATCCATGTTGCAAGAATCGTTTTATATGACCGTCCACGAAGATATGTTAGTTATGTTAAAGGTCACCAGAAACATCAATTAAGGTGTAATATCCTGAGTGACTTACGATATATAATCTTTTGAATAGCAGAATTCGTAAGTTTACTTTAGCTTTTAGCGTGACAATCGACATCAAGGATCCATTAACTTTGAAAGGATTGGCCAAAACTTCTAAAACATGTGCAGATGAATAAAATATTTGTTTAATTTGATGTCCCACAATAATTTCGTTGTGAAGTTATGCAACACACACACACAGAACAACACACACACCACACACATATATTATATATATATATATAATTTATATATATATATTTAATAGGTGTTTTTGTTGTGTGATTTAAGACACTTGCTAACAGAAAGAAATATCATTCACGAATCGATTATTCTACGTTCCATTCATTTTTGTAGCTTCTTTTACAGTATATTTTACTCTTATAACCTGTTTTTTTAAGAGTTCAAAACATTTAGTTTCACGAAAACTTTTTACTGCCGATGACTCAATGTCCATTACTAAAACTAAAGAATATATGAACACAGAGGGATGTCCTTAGTATTATCTCATCCACTTCTAATATAATAAAGGGAGATTTCGGTAGGTACTGTCGAGTAACTCCAAAACGGGAGGTCACTCAGATTCAAATCTTGCATACCATTGATATTGTTTTAAGAAACACTCCAAATTTGGTTATTGGATTTTTAATATTAAGGATTAAGTAATTATCAAACAAATCAAACGATTTTTTCGAAGCTATAGCATGCTGCTGCTGTTGCATGTTGGTTTTTTCAGCTACCCGACGAAAAAGCAGAAAGAAAGAAAGAAAGAATGATTAGTTTCGTTCATTGAAATGTTAGTTACAACTATAGTAAATTTTAGGGTAAATAAAATTCGGTTTTTTTTTGTCAAATTTTAAAATTTTTATTTTATAATCTTTTAAATATAGTTAATTTGTATCATTGAATTATTTTACAGCGTGGAAATATTTGCTTTGGAGAGCCGATTATACGAGTAAATCATACTTTCGTTAATGTTTTGAGACTAACTTTAAACGTAAGATCAATCTTGTCATATTCTTAAATCAAGAACTCAGTACGGATTATATTTGAAGAAAAAATAAAGGTTTAAATGTAATAAAAATCAGTCCATATAGAGTTGTATAAATATATAATTAAAAAAATGATAAAACGAGGTTGTTTGTAATTATGCATGGTTAAAAAATGTCTTATATAATTTTAGAAAATATGAAAGGTTTTAAAACGATATGTTTTTAAAATATCTATCTTGAGAAAATAGATATTGCATATAAGAAGAGTTTAATTTTTCGATTTCTGCAATTCTTTTTATGTTAAGAACTGGTTTGAAATTGTATATACATAGAATTCAAAGCAATAAACGTACAATGTATTTTCTAACTCATCAAGCATAAGAACTGGAATTTAAATTGTCCAAATACTATTTATTTCAACTTGGGGAGTTTCAGTGAACTTTTCGTAGAAAAGTATATTTACAATAAGTACAATAGACAATATAGTCATGATGTTACATATCTGTCAACATGTTAGACGATTAAAGAAAACATAAAAACCCGATGATTTTTTTTAAATTAGCTTCGAAATATGAATAATATGAACGAAAACAATGTTTTACATTTTCGTACGTTAAATCACGGAAAGTTTAAAAATGAAAAGGCTGAATGCACAACGGTCGGGAAATTAAAATGGAAAATTTTTTGGTGGTCCAATGAAACTGAAGTACTAGTCTAGAATTATAGTTTTTGCGAAATTGGAATTACGGTTTTAGGGGATTAGGTTTTTTTAATTACGTATTGCTTAAAAAATAACAACAAACAAAACAATTATAAAATTATGTAAGTTTGTTTATTTGAAAAAATATTACTGATAAGATACGATTTTTTTATTTTTTTATTTTTTCAATAGAAGATAATATCTGAAATAACATATCAAAGATTGTTTTGAAGTTTCTATACGGAATTTGTTAATTTAAAAAAAAATGTAATCTGAATTCTAGCCTAGATATTAATATCATGAATCAAAGATTATTTCAAACCTAAAAAACTTCAGGATTAATAAAAATATTTTGTAGAATACTGATATTGTGCATCTGTGTTACTTCACTTAGCAGGATTGAACCTGAGTCTGTAAATGATGTCACAGATTATTATTATTGGAAGTAGAAAAGTCAACACTCTACTTATGGATCTCTTGGACAGTGGCAAGGAATTATTTAAGCGTTATATTGGTTATTATGACCTATAACTTCATGTTAGGGGGCTGACAGTCAAACAATTGTTGACTGTCTAACTGATGACTTCAAATTGCTGCGCACAGGATTCGACTAGCTGGATGGGAAGAGCTGTTATTGAGGAGGCATATCGTTGCTCGCCAAAACTTATGCCAGACATTTCTAGTGAAGAGTTGAAGGTCCAGTTGCATATGCTTAGACCGTGCAATGCTTAAGGAATGGGTATCGAAGACTATGGGTGAATCTCATATACTAAAGTAGCCAAGGATCCCATGACACTCATTATCAGCCCTTAATTATGCAAGAAACACTGCAAAACTTCTCAATAGTTCGGAAATGACCCACAACAATTAGGAAGTTCAGGATAGACTGGGCGTTATTTACAAGATGACCAATCTTCCCCAAAACTAACATTCAACTGTACAATGTGCTGATGAAACCGTCCAGAATTCTACCATCATACTTACGACTGACTCTTCAACACAAGCCTAGCAACTGCTTGATATGTCTAGAGCGTTTGGTTTACACAAAATCGAATGCATGGTGCACAGACTCTCCTTTTCAGTTCGCAAATACAGGAGTGACATGAGTCACCAAGGATTACCTTGATTCTTACAGTCAGGAGACAAGATGCAACTATAATGCCCCAATTGTGATCTATCGACTTGTACAATTATAATATGAATAAGGATTCATTCATCGGGAATTGCTATATGAAACATACAACGGCGGATATCATGCTAAGGCAGGTCCATTGATGAACCTTGGAATAAATTAACTCATAGCAAAAGCATTCGAAGATGGCATGCGAGACAAGATAAGATATCGGTACTCAGATGTTGCAAGGATTGAACATACTGGATTGCGACAGAAATGGGCCAAAATTCAGCCACGTTCAGGCACTACCTTCATCGTTGGGAGACATGGTGATAGAAAAACCCAGTAATGGCATGCGAGGTGGTGGTTAGGTGTACGCTGATGTGGGCTGGAATGGCACCGCAGGATGTGTGCGTGCATGGGTCAAATATCAACTGTGTGGAAAAAACGGGAACCACTTGCAAATGTCTGCATCAAAGAATGAAGAAAGGTGCTATAAGTGTATGGAAGATGAAGAGCCAGTATGGATGCACTGATTGCGCACCATAAATATATCGATGCCATAACTGACAGTTACAAACCGACAGCAAACGGCGCGAGGAGGTGATAGCCACATTACCTCCTTTTCCCCTGCCCTGACCTCAAGAAGCAGAGATATTCCTGCGTTGTCCTATCCAATCTCAAAATTACCGCGAAAGTGTGTGCAACATAGGCTCGTGGTTGAAACTTACGTACATGGGACTCACGAGAAAAATTTAGTCCTGCTCTAAAAAAAAAGTACGTGCAGTAGGAGGTTCTCACTGGTTGTGTAAGGTGGCTACCCATCATCCTTTACAATTGGGAGAGGACTACAAAAAAGGTACTATAATGTAAAGATATACAGGTATAATACTTTAGTAAGCGTCAGCTGTATTGAATTGGGTATATTACTCCATTTCTTTCTAAACCTATGCAGGCCTCACCGCTGAAGTAAATGTCAATAACATGCAATGAGCATATTATAAGATGTAAATCCCGAGGTAGCCAAGGGACGTCTTTTATGAGCAAGCGCTAGTCTGGCGAGCTATTAAGGGAATCGACCATTCTGCTCGGAAAGACAGCCTCGCTAGAATTCTCGCACTATCTGCGGATGGTCTGATTCTAGACTATACTGATATGTGAGGAAATACGTGTACGGCAGAAGTATATATGCGCCCACCAGAGTTATCGACAGGGTAGCAAGCAGGTGATACACGATCGGATCATGCGAGTCACTGTAGAGAGGATCACGCCCAAAAATAGCAAGACATGTTGAGAGACATACCACAACTAGAGGTATCGACTGGGTAGACACTATAAGGGCATACACGCACTGTAGGAGAGATCTGTCTTAGGGAGAGGGGCGAATTGTATTCGGATTGCAGAGCGCACTTTTTTTCTACGTTTTCACTTGGTTTGGTGGGAAAATGGATGGGTTTTTAGATGTTTTGATGAGCGGTCAGGTAAGCGACGAGTGAGAAGAAAAAGCTGTATTTTCAGTGTTGCGAGAAAGCTCGATAAGGTTCGAGACTGGCGCATTGCATGTTATTGATTACTTCAGGGGCGGAGGCCCGCCATAATAAAGATGGGATGAGAGAAGATGGAGGATTAAATTACCATAATACGCTGCTTACTAAGTTATTCCCTGATATCTTTACATATATATACGTAGCCTGTGTTTGTATAGTATGTGAAAGATGGTGATAGTTGGGATACAACCTTGACACAACCGAGTGAGAACCTCTACTGCCGTATTGCTTTTTAGACGGGACTAAATTTCTTCTCGACCACATGTAAGAGTGATGGTATATGACTGTTTTTGCACTAGTGCACACACAGGATTGAGGAGGATATCTCTGGGTCTGTAGCAGAGGCAGGGAAGGATATGGGGTAATGTGCTTCCCCTCCTCGCGGCCGTTGTGGCCTGTTGGTTTGTAACTGTCAGTTACTGGATGAAGTAGGTGAGTCAATCAGGCGATCCATATTCTGGTTCTTCGATTATCCCAGAAACTTAATAGACTTTTCATTTCTTTGGATTGCAGGACAGTTTGCAAAGTTGTTTCGTTTGGTCCCAAGCTTTGCATATTTGACCCATGCCGACCACGATCCGTGCTCGTTGGCCTATTGCCAGCCAGCATGCCAGTAACTACACAACCTCTCAGCATTACGGTGGGTTTTTTTTCATGTTCCCGGTATGAAGGTAGTCTTGAACGGGCTGATTTTGGGCCCATTTCTGTCGCGATACGCAGATGTTCGAATACTTTGCAACATTGGAGGTTATCCTAGATAGTCTTAGTCTGGTCCGCAATGGACCATGCTCGAATGCTTTTGTCATGAGTTATATTTTTGTTCGCATAGGTCATGCAGTAGAACTGCCTTAATGCATTATATCCGCTGTAGTGTGTCATTAGCACTGCCGAATGAACTGATCCTTTATATATATTTGGACAAGTCATGTCACAATGGGTGCATATATAGTATGAATCTTGTGCTCCTGAATGTAGAGAATCAAGTACCTGGAATGGACCATGGTCCATCTGTATGATGATGAAAAAGGAGATTCTGTGCACATGGGATCGAATTTCTGTGTACCACACTCTAGCATATAGGAGTTTGCTAGGGTTGGTGTTGAAGAAGTAGGGTAAGTATTTGATTGATAGAATTCTGGACGTTTCATCAGCACAATGTAGCAGTTGAATTTGTCTGTATGGGGGGAATATTGGTCATCTTTGTAAATACGTCAGTCTATCATGAACTTCCTGAATTGTTGGGGGATTCATTCCGAACTGAGTTGAGGAAGTTTTGCAGTTGGTGTTCTGCATAATAGCTGATATGGGAGTGTCACTGGGGATCCATGGGTAGCTTGTGTTAGTGAGCATGTCATCATAGCTTGATACCCAGTCTTAAGCATTGGCACGGTCCAGCATATGCAAGCATGGACCTTGGCAATCTCTTCACTAGAAAGTCTGGATAATGTTATTTGGCAAGAGGCAATAGATATGCCTGCTCAATAAACACTTTTCCCAGTCGCTAGTCGAATCCTGTTCGCAGCGCCATATTGAAGTAGTCAGTATGACAGTGCAACATTGGTTTGACTGTCCAAGCTAACATGAAGTTACTAGTTCATTAATGACCACTTAAAGCTTAAATAATCTGCACTGTGCCAGGAAGAGTCATTAAGCTGAGGAGGTGTTTGCTGTTCTACTGTCGATATTAGATAATTGTGACAGTCATTTACAGATCAGGTTCAATCTGGTAAGGTGAAAGTAACACAGAATGAATTCTCAGGTATTCTACAAAAATAAAATTTTTTTTAAAATGTATCCTGAGTTTTAGGTTTGAAATATTTATTTTGTCATGATATACATATCTAGGTAGAATTAGATTACATTTTTATAATATTAAAAATGTCGTATAGAAACTTCAATAAATCTTTTGATATGTTTATTCGACTATTATCTTTATGAAATAAAATAAAAATCGGTTTTTATCAGTTTATTTTTTCAAAAAACAAATTACTATAAATTGTATAGTAATTTGTTTTTGTTGTTTATATTTTTAAGCAATACGTAGTTAAAAACCCTAATCCCTAAAATCCGTAATCCAATTCGCAACCTTATTCATAGACTGTACTTCAAGTTTCATTTGGGACCACCAAAAATTTTCATTTTAATTTTCGACCGTTGTGCAAGTTCAGCTTTCATTTTAATTTCGTTTGATTTAACGGTACGAAAATGTAAACATTGTTTTCGTTCATAATTTTCATTATTTCGTAAGCTGAATTAAAAAAAGATCATCAGGGGTTTTTTATGTTTCTTCTTCTTGAATGGTAAACATTTTGAAGATTATTGTAAATATACTCTATTGTTTTGTACTTATTGTAAAATATTTTCTACGAAAAGTTTCACTGAAACTCCAATTTGAAAATATAATAGTATTTGGGGACAATTTAAATTCAGTTCTTAATTGCTTGATGAGTTAGAAATACATGTACTTTTATTTCTTTGAATTCTTTGTATATGACAATTTCAACCCAGTTCTTAACGATAAAAAGAATCTGAGAATCGAAAATTAAACTCTTCTTATTGCAATATTATTTTTGCTCAAGATAGTATTTAAAACATATCGTTTTAAAACCTTTCATTAGTTTTCTAAATTATTAAGCTTTTACCATTAGTATTAATTACAAACAACTCGTTTTTATCATTTTTTTAATTTATATTTATACAACTCTTACTGGTGACTGAGTTTTTTGACATTTAAACCTTATTTTTTTTAAATATAACCGTAAACTTGAGTTTTGAATTAAGAATATGGACAAAGATTGATTTTACTTTAAAAGTTAGTCTCAAAACATACGAAGTATATTTTACTTCGTATAATCGGCTCTCCAAAGCAAAATATTTTACCACGCTGTAAAAAATAATTCAATGAATACAAATTAAATATTTAGAAAGATTATAAAATAAAAATTTTAAAGATTTGGACAAAAAAAACGAATTTTATTTTACCTTAAAATTTAGTCATAGTTGTAGCTAACATTTTCAATGATGGAAGCTGATATTCTTTCTTTCTTCTTTTTTCTTCTTTTTTCGTCGGTAGCTGAAAAACCCAACATGCAAGCAGCAGCAGCTATGCTATAGCTTTCGAAAAATGTTTGATTTTTGTTGATTAATTAGTTATATCCCTTAATAAGTAAAAATCATAACCAAATTTGAGTGTTTCTTAAAACAATATCAATGGGTAGTGCAAGATTTTGAATCTGAGTGACCTCCCGTTTTGGAGTATACGTGACACGTACCTACCGAAATCTTCCTTTATATATTAGAAGTGGGATAGAGATAATACTAAGGAACATCCCATTCTGTGTTATATATTTTTAGATTTTTAGTATGGACATTAGTTCATCGCCGTAAAGGTTTTTTTGAAATATGTTTTTGAAACTTTAAAAAACAGGTTTTAAAAGAGTTAATATACTGTAAAAGAAGCTACGAAAAAGAACTGGTAACGTGAATATCGA
Organism: Doryteuthis pealeii; assembly: GCA_023376005.1. NCBI lineage: Eukaryota > Metazoa > Mollusca > Cephalopoda > Myopsida > Loliginidae > Doryteuthis > Doryteuthis pealeii. The sequence continues at coordinate 77,580,399 of CM042140.1, read as the reverse complement.
TTCGTTGAATGATATTTCTTTCTGTAGGCAAGTGTCTTAAAACTCACACCAAAAACACATATATATATATATATATATATATAGTATATATAATATAAGTATATGTGTGTGTGTGTGTGTGTGTGTGTGTGTGTTGTGTGTGCATATAACTTTACAACGAAATATGAGGACATTGCAATATAAACAAATATTATTTATTCATCTGCGACATTGTTTTAGAAGTTATGGCAATCCATTTCAAAGTTAATGGATCACTTTGATGTTCGATGTCACGCTAAAAGCTAAGTAATTACGAATTCTTATTTCAAAAGAGTTTATATATTGTAAGTACACTCAAGGATATTAAACTTAATGATGTTTCTGGTGCCTTTTAATAACCTAACTATCTCGTGGGGGTCATATAAAACATTCTTGAACATGGGATTTGGAATGAAAGTGTTCCCTAGAAGGTGCGGCAAGTTAGCAACTACCCAACCTGTTCGCCACGTGTAGAATGTATATAAGATCGTGAGTATGTGTCATCCACCGTGGATTGAACTCGTTCGTCAGCAGGATAGATTGCGAGACTATCTTTCTCCCCATTACACTACGATGGGAAACACTAGAGAGTGTCATAGGGCATACGTGGGTTAGACCTTTATGCTCACGTGAGTACAATCTAGGGTATAACACTTAATGATGTTCTGGTGCCTTTTAATAAACGATTCATGAACATAGGATTGGAATGGAAGTGTCGCCCACATTACCAAAAGAACCAAAAGCTACACTATCTTTTGAGACGATTGCTTAATTGATTGGTTTTAACGCATTTCACCCATCTATGGTTATTTATGCCTATATGCTTGGGAGTCACGTTTGCTGTACGTTTATATTTACATTTTTTGTGTATTTGTTACTCAAGAAACTTTTTTTCACACGGTCTATTGGAAACGAATAATTGTTAAACTGATCTATTTGACCCATAAACTGGACCTATCACACCACGTCAATGTGGACTAGGATTACTTGCAATGAAAGAGAGGCTCCACATTCTCAAACCACCAGACTGGAGCCTCACCACCAGATGAATTTTACAGTAAAAATACGTTGTCAGGTGATGAAAATTGGATAAATGATTTTGAACGCTGACTTAAATGTTATTACACCAAGGAGCATGACAGAAGGTTTAAATGTAATAGGTTGCTTCTCAAATGTGTAAAAAAAAGTTAAATTCGGAGCTGGTAGCGTACTGTGTGGAGGATTTTCTCTGGTACTGGTGGTAGTTCACTCATCTATACATATATAAAGACAATTTGTGTGTATGTATGTATGGATGGATGAAACTACGAAAATAAAACATTTAAGGACAAATAAATATACACACGCTTTAAATATAACCGGTTCTTTTTTTTGTGCAAAATTATGAAGATTTGATTTATATTTGAAGATATTTAAAATTAAAATATACATTGAAATAGCGTTAGAACACTACTTAAAAGTCCAGCATTTGTAAATCACAAAAGTTAACAAATCAATACACCAGGGTTATTAGCCCCCTCCTCTACCCAGGTGATGCTGAGTAGCCACTTCTAGTTCTTTTATAAAGCAATATAAATGCTGCGGCTTCTAAGAATAAAATGCTCTCATTTCTTTGAGAGTTTCTCGTGTCACTGAGCCTATCTTTTAGAAAGTTAATTATACTTTCCATACCGTGAAAACGGTAAAACTAGTTTTCGAGAGCGGAAGGTGTATTGCATAGCTTCTTCATTGGCACTAAATGATTATAATGTTGCATACCTCTTTCTTTAATTCTATTTCTTGGCCGTCTTTAGTATTCTGATCGTCTTTGGTATTTCTATCATCTTGACTTAGTCTGGCATCTTCTAAGATCTTGCGTCTGGAGTTGACTTGGGGTCTTCGGTCTGGTTTTCTGTTAGGGATTTCTCGTTATCAGAAGCCCTGTGTCATTGTTAGTTTTTAGATAATAAACACAAGACTTCGATTTACTTTTGATCTTATTTTATTGTTAAATCTCCACCAGACATCTGCTAACTAACATAGCGCGCGTATGCAGAGTGAGTCAGTTCACATCTTCACTGCCTGACCGTCCAACTGCAAACTGGGGACTCTGAAAAAGGTCCTACGTGACTTCACATATTTGGCGGGCTTCTGTAATTTTCCATAGAAGGACCCGGCCATGGTATGAAAGGGTCATCCCTCAGAATTACAGGGGATTGACAATAATCTTATGCAACCACATAGATTATGTAACAGTGTGTTGAGATTATGGTAAGACTCGTTAGAATACCAGACGTAAATAATCAAGTTGTAAATCTTTGGAAAATCATTACCCAGAACTGTCTTGAAGAATAAACCCCTCCAATAGAGGGAACGAAATCACGTCTGAAAATATTACTAATTATTGAAGTCGTGTAGTTGTAGTTGTGGCCTGAACGTGTTTTATTAACATTGTCTATCAATAATAAGTCAATAATGTTGTTAATTCAATTTGCATCTGTATTTACAATGTTATTCTCACGTTTTCGACACAAAGTCTTTTGTAATAAAAAGGTTTTTTGGTCTATAACTATCTGTCTCCTTGGGTCTCCATTAATGTAAATATAGAATACTTTGAAAAGGTTTTTTTTTCGGATATCTATTCCAATTTTTGTCACGTTTTAATCTCTAGATTGGGAGTTTTGTTTAGGCATTCGTTCTCTAATATTTAGACCTACTGTATTCATGAGTGAATTATAACATTTTCGAGTTGATCCATCGAAGACATATTGGCGCAATATGTAAATGGCTCGGTGACATTCAAATGTAATGAATGAATATAGACAATTGAATTCCTTTTATCGGGAACGTTCCTCAGGTCATTATATATATATTATATATATATATATATATATATATATATATATTATAATCTTGAATATGTGAAACAAATTAATATTTTCTCGTTTAGTTTTTACATATCATCTTTTCAAAATCATAAGATCCTTCAATTTGTGCCATTACCCCAGGTTAACTGTATTCCGGAGTGGTATATATTTACCAACTTTTTCACATGAACATGATGTGACACAATGTCAACTTTTAACCGATTTTAATTCTCTTACAAAGTGGTAGTACCTGTTAGGATCCTATCCATGGATCAAATAAATCCGTTTGAAAATAATTTTATTAGACAAGAATAATTGATACTATATAACTGTGTAAATTGTTTGTATTGAATAGGAATAATTCATATTATATATATACTGTGTGGTAAAAAACGACAAAAATTGTAAATATACATGTACAAGGTACGCGTTTTCTAATATCTAGGCATGAATTAACTCCACACAGTTTAACGTGCTATTAAAGTCATTCAATCAAACCAAAATATGTTCTGATTCTTTTTCATTACTCTAACAACCGTTGAATGGAATTCAATTTTTTTTAATCATTACTTCTCTAAAAAATAAGCTGAAAAATCGATTCGGTATTGAATACATGAAATAAACATTAGAAAAAACTTGGGTGCATTTTAAATATTTAAATTCAGTTAACCCGACAAAAAAGTATGGCATACGGTTAACAAAAAATAAAGGGCCTTTTCATTGTATAAATGACTGACAGAAGAACGAATCTGTCATACTGACGTGTATACAAGACTTAATCGTTGGGTATTCGCGTTTTGTCTGGTATTCGCATCAGGGCAAATTAAATTATCATCCTCCCTCTCATCTATGATCTGGATTTATTTTCTTATGTTTGAGGACACCTAAAACGCAATGCCGATGGAAAATAAACTGATTTTTTTTTTTATAAAGTAAGTTTTTATTGTTTTGTAATATGTTTTTTTAGATTATATGTAAAAAAAAAAAAAAAAAAAAAAAAGACTCACGAATCTTTCAAAATTTGAATCTGTACAAAAAATGTTTTCCGTCTAATGACAACACAGAATTTTGGACATCGTTCATTCTTAAAAAAAAAATCAACTACTTCACGTTTGCTTTTTAAATAAAGGATCAGAAACCTAACTAAATTTTTAATTTTCTCTCCTTAAATTAAAGAAAATGAATATTTTGTGATCAATAAAAATCTTTCGAGAGAAAATGTTTTAAAAGATTTTAAAACCTAGAGCCATTTGTTACTTATATCATCTATAAATTTATTTCTCAGTTTTCGATATGTTTGCGGGTGCGTATATTTTATCAAATTCTCAACTTTCACTTTCATAAGTCTTAAATCCTACGGTGTATGTCCGTATGTAGGTAGATCAATGCCAACTAAGCTCATTATGGTTTAATAGTCAACAAGCTAGATAGCAAACAATTATTAGTGAGCTTGAGTCTGGATTTCCCATACAATAGGCTTAGCTTACTATTATGTCACACAATTGCATCTGATAGGGAGACTCCAGTTCTGGAGATATGGGGAATGTGCAACAAGCCTTCGTTGCCATTACTCCCAGGTCCACTCTGACCAGGCATGGTAATACCTGTTAGGATTCTACCTATTTCTTAAATAGATATGTTTAAATACTTATTCGTATTCGAACCGTATTAAGACTATATACAAAAATATTTTAAGAAACAATTACACAAAACAATCTAAACATTAACGTTGTAAGTAACTACTACGAAGTAATAGTATTGATACACAATTAGTTTTTAACTATCAAGCGTGAATAGAAATGCCTTTGACCTCTGACGACTATTTTCTTTTAAATCTGGAAGAGGTAACTTTTGTAGTACAATGCTTGCCTGTAGAAGCTCCCATTATTTAAGGGGGCAGTTTATTTCTACTCTACAAATGTGATTTTCTAACCTCTGGACAAAAAATAACCTATACGTGTTGAAATGCTGTTAAAATCAATCAATCGACCCTGGCACAAGTTCATGTACGTGTAACATCTAATGCCGAGGGAAATATCAACGTAAGCGCAATTGGTCTGCTGAGAGTCCCTGCTAACCGCCGGGCGATGTTCGACAATATATTTACCTGCATTAATGCTATTCAACTACTTTCGCTTAGTTGTAATATCCGACATATGGTCAGTTTAAATAACCCTGCTCCCCATGACTAGTCTCATCATGTTCAGTCTGGTCTTGCTTTTTTTTTTTTGTCATGCATGAACACGGCCAAAGGAGACACCACACTCCAATCTTGTTCTGACCGCTGAGAAAGGTCGGTGTGTGTTGGAGAAATCACGGTTCTTAGCAAGCAATAGCAGTTCTTTTCCCATCTTGCTGCTTCTATTGCAGCGTCCATTTTGTAAGACTTTTTTGTTCCTTACTCATCTACTTTCTTTCCCCTTGTTCATGTGGGTCTGGTAGCAACTCATCAATCATTCCAGGCTAATTTTTTTTCCGGACCTCTTACGTCTACATATCGTGGTAAGTCGGAAGCATGGAACAACGAAAAAAGTTAGTTCAGTATATTAAGTAATACAGTGATACCTTGTCTTACGAATACCTCATCTTACGAGATTTCCAAGTTATGAGCTGCCACTCGGTCGATTTTCTCCTTTGTGTTGAAAGACAGAATTTGAGGTAAGAGCGAGCTTCAGATACGTTTATGTTGATACTTACACTAAAAACATTTAAGTCTCCGATCTCTTAGCCAAAGAAAAATATTATGAATAAAAGGATATTAAAACATATTACAGCACATAATTCATTACAATCTATTTCATCATGATTTTAAACAATACTGTGCTTATTTAAAAAACGTAAAAAAAAACAAAAAACAATTAGAGTATTTGGAAGAATGGGGGCGAGAACGGATTAATGACATTTCAATTCATTTCAATGGGGGAGATTGATTTGATATACGAGGATATTGATTTACAATTGGGATGAATTAACCTGGCAAATCATAGTACCACTGTATTAAATAATATTAAGGTTGTTTTTATTGGACTTTTCGTTTTAAATTTTGACAATAACTTAATCTAACAAGGTATTTAATGTGTGTTTCTATTTCCTGTCATATTTCCTGAATCTGTCTTGGGGACGTAGAATACGTTGACTGTATCCCCTGCAGAGGGTTAAGTCTCCCCACACTGAAAAAACCAAGGTGTCCGAGTTTGATACTAGACTGCGTCTAGTGGAAAAAACTCCAGTTCTGTAACTCTGGTGTTTGTGGAGTACCCCTCTATTGCCCTTACTACAAGGTCCTCCCCGACGGAGTAGAATTGCCTATTAGGTCCCCATCTATCAGTAAATTATATCATTTTGCAAATTATTTGTAATAGGAATGTTTGATATCATTTAACCGTGTACAAATAACTGCAAGAAACAGCACGAAAAATTATCACCCTCGTGCAGTTCCCATCTAGTTTATTATCTAGGAGTTTCGCTAAAGTCCAAGTGTTCCAGCTATACAGTAGCACTGGCACGACTAAAGTTTGAAAGAATACTCGCTTTATCTTGTCAGAGATATCAGATTTCATATCATCAATAATCTGTTTATCGTAGTCCATACCTTTCCTATACGTATATTCGCATCACTTTCTGTAAATGAAATATTACTACCTAGGTATGTGAACTGGTTAACTAATTTCAGAAGTGTGCCATCCAAATGTATTCACCTCGTTTAAAACACATAATCTACCATTGATAAATGAAAATATCTGCATTAAATATTCCAAAATATGTGGTTGTTTTTTTTACGGCATATCAACCCTTTTCGGGTCATTTAATGCCGAATTGAATCATTTTGATAAAAAAAAGGTTCAGGATATTTACAGAACCTGCTGTTGCTTACTTGGTCACCCATTTATGTATTGAATCCAAAAGGATTTGATGTGGCGTCAAACAAATAAACCGAACTGAACCAAACAAACTGTAGCGCATCGTTCGTTATTCAGCAACAATTTCAGAGGCTTACCATCCAGTTTGGAGATGTGTCCATCTTGTATTTAAAAAAAAAACACATAATCAACCATTTATAAATGCAATACATGCCTACATTAAATAATCCAAAAGGATTTGGTTATTTTGTTTTATGACATATCAACCCTTTTCGTGTCGGTTTAGCTCAGTCGGTAGAGCGTCCGACTAGGAAGTAGAAGATTCCTGACTCGCTATCGGCCCTTGCCAACTCAGCGTATGAGTAGAACAGGGATATGTGCGGTAAAGTGAGGAGCTGATGGCAGGTGTGGTGCTCCAGCTCAGACGCCAAAACAATCTCCTTGGTTTAGCGTTAGTGAAAAGGGAATAGACTCCCTCGTTGTCTGGCTAATACTGACTTTACGACACCCCGACGACTTTACTTACTTACTTTTAAGCCGACTTGTCATTTTGCAAACAAAGAAATTAAGTTGCTTACAGTACCTGCTGTTGCTTAAGTGCTCAGACAATTAAGTACAGAACGAAAAAGAATTTGATATAATGTCAAATAAACCCAACCAAAACCGACTGTAGCGCATCGTTATTCCACAATAATTTCAGTGGCTTTCTATCCAGTGTGGAGATCTCTCTATTTCGTTTACAAAAACACATAATCAACCATTTATAAATGAATCATAGGTCTGCATTAACATACCCAAAAGGATTTGATGTGCCCTCAAAAAATGAATCCACACCAAACCGACTGTGGCGTATGTTTATTCAGAAAAAAGGTTGTAGAGGCTTAACATACTGTGAGGGGATGTATCCATCTTGTTTAAAATACATAATCAACCATCTATAAATTTAGCAAATATCTGCATTAGATAACACAAAATGATTGGTTGTTTTGTTTTACGGCATATCAAACCTTTTCGGTCATTTAATACCGAAAGTCACTTTCAATAAGTAAAGGACTCAGATTGTTTACAGTACCTGGTTAAAAAAAAAGAAAGATTAGGGAAATAGATCACGAATTAGTACAGAGCCAATTCTTGTAGGGACCATCGCAAGCGAAGTTTAACAGGTTTGAATTCAGAGTTTTCCTTCTCTTAGACTGGTTGCCTAACCAAGGTTAAAGAGCCCAGTCAGTCCTATTATTCACCCATAGCTGGATGGAGAGTAATTGGATTCCTATCTCTCCCAAGGGTATTTGAGCTATGTGAACTTCGTCAAGGATTTGAACTCGGGTCGACGAGTCCATTTCCTACTACTCTAACCATTACACCAACGCCTCCATCTAATATTGTTTACCCAATTAAGTATTGAGCCCACCAAAAATGTATTTGTCCTTAAAGAAATAAACCTAACGGAACCAAACCGACTATGCTGCATCGTTATTCAGCACTATATTTTTTCAAACACTTTTGATGTTCTATCTTTAGCTTTTTCCAGAAACTTCACGATTTCACCGTTTAAGCCCCTCTTTCATCTTTCCTAGAATTCCAAAGAAAAGTCCTAATACACCGAAAATGGCGCTTACTTTTCTTCCATCTACAACATTAAAATCAATAAAGGTGACTACGCCAATTTTGACATTTAAAAACAAGAAAATATACGCTGATATGACAGCTGTCAAAATACAATCAAAAGCAATTTTTTATTCAAGTTATTAGGGTATATCAAAAGTTTTGTTTTGTTTTGTTTTTTAATCTGCTGACAATTCACAGGGAACATCAACAAAACTTATGTATGCATTAGAATCTGATGTCATATTCTACATCTCGTCTCAAGTTCTTCTCTACTTTCTGTTTTAAGGTACCGTAATCATCAGTCGTCGAATTCTGTGCTTAAAAAAAAATTCTGAATAATGTCACCAAACGTTTTAATCTGTTTTAAGCAATACCATGGGAATATCCAGAATGCACCTGTCATTATATTATTTAAAACAAAAGGAACAACTGAATAGCATTACTAATATATAATAATGTATAAAGCGGCTTATTCCGTCTGGAGAAATTTTGTAACGTTTTTCTCTTAATGGGACAGTCATCTACAATGAATGGATAAATAAAAAAAACGTAAAAGGTAAAGTGTGATGTGTAAAAGGTATTAGATACTAAGCAAAAGTAAACAACGACGACGACAATAATAATAACAATAACAATAATAATAATAATAATAATAATAATAATAATAATAATAACTCGAAGACTATACAAAAAAGAGTAAAGACAGATTACTTATGGCGGCCAACAATAGTAGATGTGACATATAGAAAAACAGAAAAACAACAAAGACTAGAAAACAAAAATGGGAAGAAAAAAAATTATATGGACACTTCAAACACAAATTCGAGAGGTTGCACACGAAAAGACCTGGACATGGTTAAGAATAGGAAACCTTAAAAGAGAAACAGAATCACTAATAATTGCTGCATAGAATAATGCCATAAGGACAAACTATATCAAAGCAAAAATTGATAAGACCCAACAAAATAGTAAATGTAGACTATGCGGCAATAGGGATGAAACTGTAAACCATGTACTATGCGAATGTAGCAAACTAGCACAACGGGAATACAAAACTAGACAAGACTGGGTTGGGAAGGTGATCCACTGGGAATTATGCAAAAAATTGAATTTTGACCATACAACAAAATGGTATATGCATAAACCAGAATCTGGTTCTTGAGAAAGAAACGCATAACATTCTCTGGGACTTTGAAATAAAAACGGATCACCTCATCCCAGCAAGAAGACCAGACCTAATGTTGATAAACAAAAAAGAAAGAACTTGTCAACTGGTGGATTTTGCAGTTCCAGCAGATCACAGAGTGAAGCTAAAAGAAAATGAAAAAATGGACAAATATCTGGACCTTGCCAGAGAACTGACAAAGTTATGGAATATGAAAGTCAAAGTGATACCAATTGTAGTTGGTGTACTTAGAACGGTCCCAAAAGGATTGGAAAATGGTTTGGAAAGTTTGGAAATCAGAGGAAAGATTTAAACCATTCAGAACACTGCACTACTGCAATCTGCCAGAATTACTCAGAAGAGTCCTGGAGACTTGCTGTCACTCAGACTCCAGTGAATGACCATCAGCTAATGCTGATGGGAAAACTCAAAAGGAGTAAATAATAATCTAAGAAAACTGTGGAACATGAAGGGGAAGTTCGTGCCAAATGTAATTAGTACCCTTGGAACAGTCCCCAAACTTCTGGAAAGGAATTTGGGTGAATTGGAAAACAGGAAGAATCGAGACCATACAAACTATAGAATACTCAGAACACTCATGGAGACCTGAGGAGACTTGTCACTCAGCCTTCAGTAAACAGTGTGAAATAACTCAGAGACAATATATATATATATATATATATATATATATATATATATATATATATATATAAGTTTGGTATGTACGTGTTGACGTATAACTCCGAAAAGAGAGGTCACTAGGATTCGAAATCTTGCAAACACCTTGCTAACCTTATAATTAAGAAACACACCAAATTTCGTTATTGATTTTTTTCTGATTAAGGGATATAATTAATTGATTAAGCCAAAATCAACCGATTTGCGAAAATTGGCCGTATACCAGCTCCTGCGGATAATAAAATATTTTTCACTGCCTGCTTTTTGCCACAGCGATATCAGCAGTGAAGTTTAATTTTAGTGAATAAATTTCGCAGTCTATGCTGTTCAGCTCCAAATCTCTCGCCTATTCATGGTTCAATCTTTAAAATATCTATATGGTTAGAAAGAAAAGAAAATAATAATTCTAAATATTTAATTTGTATGAGTCTCTATCAATTGAATTATTTTTTACAGTGTTAAAAATTGGTTTCGGAGAGCTGCTTTCTATTATAGCGATGTTGACAAAAACGCAGTCTATCCCGTTCAGCTCGGAATCTCTCGCCTATTTATGCTCCAGTCTTTAAGATATTATGGTTAGAAAGAAAAGAAAATAATCTTTCCGAATATGTAATTTGGATGAATTTTTATCCATTGAATTATTTTTACAGCGAGTTAAAAAAATATTTAGCTTCGGACAGCCTATTCGAAGTATGATTTATTTTCATACTAAATTTTAACGAAAAATCAAATCTTATTTGTCGGAATATTTTTATTCCTATCTTAAAAGTATTCATTTGGTTAGAAATAAAATAAAATAATCTTTCTAGGTACGTAATTTGTATGTGTTTTCATACATTAATTAGTTTTTACAGCGAATTAAATAACAAATCAAACGAAAACTTTTAACGATAACTCAACTTTTTTTATCAATACTTTCATTTTAGAATAATCAGTATAACTAAAATCTTTTTTGTAAGAAACCATTCATGAAATAAACATTATTAAATAAATACACGAAATGAGGTAATGTTTACTTATTAGTTACTTTGTTATTTTTCGGGGTTAAAGGAGGAAATAAATCAAACTGATAAATTCATTTATACAAAAGAATTTTAGAAAATAAATAAAACACTATTATAAACAAAAATGGAATTACGGACAATTGTAAATGTTTAATTCTTACTCCTTAACAGAGGTGCAGTCGGCGTATTATACAGTCCCAGCTGACAGACCTAAATAAATAAGAAAGTTTAATACATAGCCCCTTTAAATTGTTACTTTTTTAGGTTAAAAAAGAAAATAAACTAATCTAATTTATTGTTATCACTTTAACGCAACAAGCAATCAAATTTAAGTTTTTGTCATATATACAAAATGTTTTTGAAAAAAATATCTTAAAACACTCAAGTTTAGGAATACATTAAAAAATGATATTTTAAATATAAAAAAAGAAAAATATTTCCTAAAATAAACAAACATTGTACTATACGAATTAACAGCGATTTTTAAAATTTGATTAATCATTTTCCTCTCTTTTTTAAGAATTTGATAACTCCTATTCTTTCTCTTACTCCCGTTTTCTCTTTCTTTCTCCCTCTCTGGTGTTCCTAGATTTTTTAAAAATCTGGTCATCGACCGGGTACTTTTTCTAGTATATATATATATATATATAGATGCGAATATGTGATAATCTGTATTTGTCCGGACGTAATACGCATGATCGAATTGCTCACAGTAAAAAATATTAATTATGGGTTACAGGTATATTTTGACCGACGCATACCAAAACGGACAAAATTTTGTAAGACAAATCTATTGTATCTGTCTTTTCGATTAGGCCTCGCCTCCCAAATCAAACCAATACATTCTAAAATACCGAACCTTGAAAGTTTTTATCAATCACTAGTAGAGCTGCCGGAGTTGCTCCGGATATAAAAAAACTGAAAAATAAATCTATCTATATTTATTTATAGATTAATAAAGAAAATCTTATATATTCGTTTTATCATCTTTCACTCTTTATATATTCTTATTTTATGCTGTTTATTTTTATTATACTTCTTGTTTGTATTTTCGATCATTTGCCTTTGATTATGATCCCCTTTTGGGTTTTTTATAAACATTCTTTTGATTTTTAATGCATTATTGATTTATACACTTATTACATTTTTATTTATCTTTTCTTATAAAAAGTGAAGTGTAAAAACTTTTTTTTAACCCGGACAAAAAAGGATGAGGGTTATATATATATATATATATATATATATATATTATATATATATATATACTGCACCTTAGGTGAATTACAATATTTGTGTACATAATTCTTGAAAAATTAGTCAGGGAAGCCATAAAAAATATCGAATTCACCGCGTGTCACATACCTTTACGTTAGTAGAAATAATATTAAATAACAGGACCTGTGGATATACCACAGTATGATATAATTTCATTATCAAAATGTTTGATATCTTTACATATAGCAAAAATACTTCAATAGGTAAAAATATAATAATCTCGATTTAACTATCTCTCTCACTCTCTTCTCTTTTTCTTTCTTTCCTTCTCTACTTCTTTTCTTAGTTATCGCTTCTGCGCTAATTTCATCTCTCTCTCTCTCTCTCTCTCTCTCTCTCTCTCTCTCTCTCTCTCTCTCTCTCTCTCTCTCTCTCTTGACCCATCTCTCATTCTTTCTTCTCTTCATTTCTTTATAATATGTAGCTGAGGTGACGACACTCATAAGAATCTGGTGGATAAGCAATACCAGATAATCAGGATTTACATTTTCGCATTTGGTCTTGGACGATTTGTACAGTCTCGTTCCTAACCAGATGGTTTTGCAAGATGATAACGATCGGAAGATTAAGGAACAAGCTAATTAATAAACAGATAAAATGATAGTATTTAGATTTGTACATGGAATAAGCATTGGAATATAGTTATATCAAAATCAACTGGCTTTTGATAGACCCTAATATTCCCAAATAAATGTTGCTAATATTAACTATCGATAAAACACCGAGTGAAATTAATAGTATTTCCCAGTTAAATATTTTTATTGATAAATCTGGTTGATCTTATGGTTCGTATTTCAATATCCTCTCTAGAGAAACACATGCTAGATTTCAAGGGTATTTGATGGCTTTGTAGAATATTTCACACGTAAAAGGAGGTGATCAATATATTCTTTAAAATTATGTTTAAAAATCTAGTATCTCAACCGCCAAAAACTGTATACAAAAACTAATACACTACAGGACATTATAACTTGAAACTTGTAGTGTAATGGTTAGCAAGCTAGTCTCGCAGATGTATTACTATTGAATAGCGATTCGGGACGTCGCTGGATACTCTATACTTGTGCTTGTGTTACATCGTACCCGTGGCGAACGGGTTTATTAAAGACGTACCTAAAATTATTTTAATTGATAATTTGTGATTAAAATACGTTTCGATTGCTTATATATTTATATATATATATATATATATATATATATATATATATATATATATGTGTGTGTGTGTGTGTGTGTTTATTGGTTTGTTGGTTGGTTTTGAAGGCTATAATAATGCAAGTGTAAAGAAAAGTAAGGTAACTATGGTGTTGTTTGTTAACCTCTAATTTATGCTTAATATTTCGAGATAAAAATCTCTTCGACAGAAAAAATTCTGAAACTGAAGCTGTTGTTAGTGATCATCCATTCTGCCTTGTGTCATACATCTTCCAAATGCTGTATGTCTGTCTCTGTCTCTCTCTCTCTCTCTGTCTCTCTCTCTCTCTCTCTCTCTCTCTCTCTCTCTCTCTCTCTCTCTCTCTCTCTCTCTCTCTCTCTCTCTCTCTCTGTGTGTGTGTTTAACAATATTCGAATTATCATTCCAGGTTTGGCCTACCCATTTTGTTTTATTTTTAAGCAGTAGCTTGTTTGTTTATTTGTGTGAGTGAGTAATTTCTAGGCCCATCTGATTTTTTATTTCTTTTTCCAATTTTATTACCTCCACCTGTTGGCCTGTAGGATGTTTTGCGTGTGCGTGTATTTTTAAGACCCAGTTGATTTTATAAAAATTATATAGTCTTTATTTGTTTGCCGTGTGTGTGTGTGTGTGTGTGTGCTTGTTGGATATATGTGTGTGTGTGTTTTATTTGTGTGTGTTTTTGCCTTGCCTATATATGTGTGTGTGTGTATGTGTGTGTGTTGGATTTAGAAAAGGTTCGAATAAAACTAATTTTTATCAGAAATTATGATCATAGATTCTGCTAACTTGGTCTGTAAGAGGTTAAGATAAAAAGTAGGACTAATACTGTAACTTCTTATCTTGTTATAATGGGGATTAGCTGTTTGTGACCAGAATTGCATACATTCATCAAAGAGTATTTAATTTATAGTTAAATTTATTAATAAACCTTATTTATCAACGACGTCCTTATTAAGATATGAGGTAGGTTTGTCTAAGAACAGCCCATGTTGTTAGAGGCTTTTAAAATCCTGCAATGTGTCTAATATACAACTAAATGTAAAGGTTTACATAATATATGTAGATATGAACAAAATCAGGGATAGATAGATAGATAGGTGGTCTAGTGTGCATTGGCTTGTAAATGTGTGCGTGTATGTGCTGGTCTATGGATGTGGGGGTGTTTTGCATTTGTCTTCTCGTGTGTGCGTTGGTTGTGATCTATTGTGGGTTTATTGTATTATGAACTCTGCGCTGAGTTCGCTTCTACTATTGAACCCTGGGCACAATTTAGCTATCAATAGTGCCTCCTAAATTTAGGTTACCTAAATTTCTCTCTGGCCTCGATTTTGAATTTTATGCTTTTATCCGTGTTATTGCATTTAACCAAGTGTTTGCGGAATGTGGATGCTTGTATATGTAAATGTTTCTTGACCCTAATGTGTAGTGATCTAGTGGTGCTACTTATGTAGAATTGGTTGTATTTGTTGCATTGAACATTCACTTCATGACACATACCAGTGCCACGGATAGGGTAGTTTGCTAGCATACAATTAGTGGTGTCCCTATGACGGTTTTTGGATAGTTGTTTCCGTAGTGAGGGTCCGTAATGGGCAAGTTGTATGTCTAGGCTCTTCTTCCGGATCCCTGTGTATCGCTACAGTTGTTCTCTCATTGAATTGTGGTAAACTTAGGAAGCTGGTATTGGATGTGACATGGCGTTTTGGGACTTCTGTTTACTTCAGTCGTTTTTGACTGAAGCGGGGTAACCGTCGGCTTTCAGTACGGCCATGAAGTATGTGTTGTGTGATCCTGGCCTGTCCTCTGCTGCATTTGCTCTGGATATGGGTAGGTTCGTTCTTTATATATCCGGTTTTTGCACCAAGGGTAGGGCCGATTTGGGATGGACGAACAAGTCTCTGTTGACTGATTATTTGTAGAACTCTGTGTAGATTTCTAATTCGGAAATCCAGCAGGGATAATGCTCCTGTTCCGTCAGGGTGCTCGATGGTGAAATGTATGTTTGTTTCTATGTTGTTGCGATTTTGTTGGTTTCTTCATGGGAAGATGTGAGGATGAGTATATCATCAATATATCTGGTGGAAAAGGTGCAGGAGCGGCAATTGTTAAGTGCTTGGCGCTTAAACCTGTCCATGTAGGTGATAGCCAGTAAATATAATCGGTTGGATCCCATCGATAGGCCCTTTATTTGTTTGTATGATCGCTCGTGGAATGTAAAGTATGTGTTGTCCACGACGATGGATAGTACTTGGTGTATGTCTGATGGGGTGAGGTTTTAGCAGTACAGGTCAGGTTGACCGCTTTTTGGGCCGGCACTGATATGTACAAAAAGGTATCATGCGTATATATTGGTTTCTGGCTTACTTGGTTGTATTTGCTGTAGTTTTTGAATGACTTAGTCTGAGCTGTTGACATGCCCAGGGAAGGTAGCTAAGATTAGTTTAAGTGTTTTTGAAAGAAGCCATGATATTTTATATAAAGGTCCTTCCACGCTGGAGATCATTGGTTGAATTTGTGGTATCGGACTAGTTTTATGAGTTTTTACGAATTGGTAAAACCTTGGTAGGATGCTGTTTTTACTGCCGAAGTTGTTTTTGTATTTGTTGGGGAGTTTCCTTCAGTTTTCGAAATCTTCTGTCGAAGAGATTTTTATCTCGAAATATTAAGAAAAATTAAAGGTTAAAAACAACACCATAGTTACCTTATTTCTATTTACACTTGCTATGTGATAGCCTTCAAAACAAACAATATAAATATAAATGTATGAATATATATATATATATATATATATATATATATATATATATATATATATATATATATACTAATTATATAAGAATAAACATAGCTCTTACATCTATTTAAGTGCTATACTTATTTATTTTCACACAATTGTTCTTATTTCTTTTAGTTGTATTTTAGCTGCCTTTTATCATGTTTTATCCTTTATTATTTTTTTTTTTTATACCATTAATATAACTTGTTATATTATAATTTTGATTTTCTTTGGAAAAATAGGTACAAACCTTTTTACACCACTCTCAATTAAAACAGGGCTAAGAGTTTATTGAACTTTGGTATTTGCTGCTCTCCCAATTTTCCTTATATATATATATATATTATATTATTATTCATATTAACTAATACAAATGAAAAGTCTGTCTAACCATTGGTTTCTGAATATCACTTTTCGGTGTTATTCGTCGTCAGAGACGTTGACTTTTGAAAAAATGGACAGTTTTTAAACTTTTGGCTCGTGTTTACGTGATCCGTTATTCGTTCTTGCATTTTGCTTTCGTCATTCACTGGCATCACTATTTGTCGTCATTGGGTCTCGTGTTTTTATGATGATTTAAAATTTTTCCGTTTTTATTTCTTTATTTTTTATTTTGTTTATTTTTATTTTATTTTTATTTTAGTTTGTGTGTGTTTATTTATATGCGAATTCTTAACTATGGTGGTCTGAGGTTTTGGTTAGTCCAATTCCATATTAAAAATTTTTTTTCGGTGTGGGCATGCCCTAAAAATTTCTGTTTTGTTATTTAGAAAATTGTGTTCGGAGTTTATTCCTTGAAGAATACGGAATTTTTCTCTTGTGCATAATATATATATATATATATATATAGTGTGTGTGTAATCTATTGACACCCTCCTGAGTAAGACTGGTTGTCTAACCAATGTTAAAGGGATCAATCTGTTCTGGTACTTATCCATAGGTGGGGCTAGAATAGTTGGAATCAATCCTTTTCAAGGGTACAAGTGCTATGCGAAATGCAATCAGCTTCGTTCAGAATTTGATGATTTCCTACGATGATATCTCCCTCCATATATATATATATATATATATATATATATATATATATATATATATATATATATATATATATATATAATGGAGATTGTGTGTTTGTCTGAAACCGAAACTATATCACTACTCAAGTTCCTCTGTTATTTGCGTCACATTTTCCATGATTTCATTTTTAATTAAACCTCAATTATCAATAAAATTGTTTTACACTATCAATACTATTGACCATATCTACATACTAACAACATAGAATTGTATTGAAATATACAACAAAATAGCGATTTACAGTGTAAACGGAAAGGCTAATTTGCATATTGATATTTAAAATTATATTTTAATAAATATTTGCTAAGTATTACTGATTTCTAATTGTTAGTTTTATCTTAATGAATACGAGCAGAATTCTCAGGGAG
Organism: Doryteuthis pealeii; assembly: GCA_023376005.1. Lineage (NCBI taxonomy): Eukaryota > Metazoa > Mollusca > Cephalopoda > Myopsida > Loliginidae > Doryteuthis > Doryteuthis pealeii. The sequence continues at coordinate 77,562,547 of CM042140.1, read as the reverse complement.
AACTCTTAAAGAAATCTATGAACAAGAAGAAATAACTGTAATTTTATTCATTACTTCCTATTTTAACTAAATAGTTAAATTAGTATAATTTAGCAATGAAAGACGGAAGTGATGGAAGAGTTTGTTTCAGTTGTTCTATTTTTTATTAAAATCCCCTCTGTTTCAAATCTTTTTATCTGCATTCTTATTTACTTTCATTAGCCTTTCTAATTTAATATATATTTTATAACATTAAAACTTAAATAATTGTACCCGGATATATTTGCTAGTATATATAATTATTCTAAACTTCTTTGAGCCCAAAGTATTAATTACTTACTCTCGTATATGGACTATTCTATGAACCAGACAAGGATTCAATTTCATATTTCAATTTCCGAAAAGAAGTTGGTGTTAAGATATGTTTTTGAATGATGTCGCTATTGGTTTCAATGAATATTATTGCAGGGAAATGAATTAGTCATGTCTTGCAAACGTCTTTGCAGACGGACATAATTTTCTCAGGGCAGATCAATGGTATCTGTTATGATTAGTGGCGGAAACATAACAGATAATTATTATCGATAAGATGTCAACTGAAAGAGATTGTACTACGGCAGACAGACCTATTGAAAATGTCTAAAACATTAAGAAAATTCCGATGCCTTTTTGGTTAAAGGTCAAGAAGCAACATATCCAATAATCCATGTTTTATATAAACAGATGATCACTGTACACCAATTTACAACAAATCTTATTACAACTAGTAAACTTGTCCGAGAATTTTCCGGAGGAAATCAGCAGGACTAGCAAGCTATTCTCGAGGATCTATTACTGCTGAATAGCGAGTTCAATCCTCGCTGGACCTCCTATACTTACGACCTTGTGTCACATCCTCTATGTGAAGAATGGGTTGGGTAAATACCTACAACCTGTAAACCGGTTGGGGTGTGCAGCATACATCTACTTATGAATTTCCAAGGGTATCTCATTATGACTTAAAAGCTAAACACGATGATCAATTACTAGTGTAGTGCTCTATACATGCTGCTGTATGGCCAAATTGAAGCTTCGCTTTTTTAGGGGGCGGTTAAGGTTACAATAATATTACTTTAAAAACAGTAACTAAGTGTAATATTACTTTACAAACAGTAACTAACTAAGTTATGACACCCGCTTCTGTAGTAACATAATTGTTAACCTGAATTTGGATTAACAAAACTGTGATAAAATGGGATTTGCATTACCATAAAAAAATCCTACAATATATCCATATAGGAAGCAACCGGTTTGTAATTGTTATTCTCATAGGAAAAGGACAGGTCGAATTTTAAAATTAACAGCCCTGTCGCCTGGTGCAGTGGAATATTCCGACTGTACCTCTGAAGAGGGATAACACCAGCTTGCAATGGGGCCACTTGTTGAACATGGTAGCGACCTGTAATGCATGAGAACACGATCGTTGTTGCAGAGCAGTTCTTGATCTGGAAACTAAGTGGTCTTGTGACAAGCATCACTTTACTTACCACAGAATCTTTATGCAAAAAATTGCATTAAATAGGACACAAGGGTTGATATGCTATTGAACACAATACCCAACCAAATAGTGACCCTTTATAAATTAACGAAATGTTGGTATTATATAGCTTATCGTTAAGTTATGCTCATAAGATAAATTCCCTTGAATCTTTTTTATCTATCAACCAGAAGATGTCCGCTAGTACATCGGCCAAAACGATGAGGACAACATTACGAATAATCTAAATAATTCAAAAGTAACATTTTGATTTTTCGGGGTGTTGTCCTCATCTTTATAGTGGTATCTAAAATCACAACGTTTCGGCCAGTGTATCCTCCGGCTTTCCTTAAGTTTTCCCTGAGTATCTGTGCATAGCAATGACCCAACCTGGAAAATCATTTTGAATACTTAGACTTTTGATCAAACAAGGCGTCAAAGAATTTTTAAGATTTCATTAAAATAATGACGTCATTGTTTTCACGCTTTCATTACGACATGTGTCATGAGGAGCATCATGATCCTTTAAAAAGAATTAACATCAAGATTTATCTCAAAAATTTAGCCAAGTAATTCAAAAGTGTTTATTAGAGTATCATTTTACTTAGAGTTGTTAGTAACTAATATTTGCTTTGCTGATTGGTTTTGAATGCTATCACAATGCAAGTGTAAAGAGAAATAAGGTAACTATAATATTGTTTTTTGATCTTTGATTTATTCTTAGTATTTCGGGATAATGATCCCTTCGTCAGGAGATTTCTGAAAGCTAAGTTCTGAAGCTGCTACATTGTTGCTAGGATTTGTCCATTCTGCTGCATGCCTGGTGGTATTTTCCTCCATATTCTCTGTGTGTGTGTATGGGTAAGTGTGTGTTTATGTGTCGATCCAACAATGTGTTAGTATGATTCCATAATATATATATATATATATATATATATATATATATATATATTTGTTTTAAATGTTTTTTTTTAAGTTGGGTGTTATTACGAAGCATTAATAATATATAAATGAATGAACTCGATATTATGGAATACTGGATTCACTTATTTCTTTATTATCATTTTTTGTCATAAATTTTCAGGTTCGTTAGATGCCGTTTATCAAATGAATGTTATTCCTGTTTAACGGCTTCCTTGTCTCTGTTGTTATCGACAGCGGCAGCGTCTGTGAAATATTATATATATATATATATATATATATATATATATATATATATATATATCATTTGTTTATTCGTGGCAGGAAGTAAAGTGTACCAAGTTAATCTCGAACTCACAAGTAACGGTTTGCCAGTCGTGTTTGATAACCATTGCACTATCCGAGGAGCCCTATTATTCTTACTGTACCTGTGTAATAAAAGTATTTATCTTCATGCTTCCTCGAGGCCGGTGATGTGTCCTTTTCGTGACGGTTGAAATATAACTCAAATATCTTTCAGTTTTATTGGCCGAGTTCTAGCTTTATTTAGAATTTTGGTTAGAGTGGAAATGAAAGGTTGAGCCAAGGGTGAGGTTTCTTCTTTCGGTCAGATCGCCTGACCTCCAATCGTCTAGCAGGACCCAACTGAATTCCAACTCTCACACTTCTGCTGACGTTGACGCAACCTGGCAATGCCCGGTTCAGCCCGTTCTGACGCTAGGATACAAACGTGATAATTGCTTCATTCCATCTCCTAAATTATCAATTTACTGTTTCATTCTATCAGATGCTGCCAAAATTATTGATATTACCACGTAGTTTCCACTGTGACCTTCGAAATAACCCTCTGCCTCTTTTTATTCACGCACACAAAAATAGTACGGTTATTAACATGGGAAGAAATAATTCAAAATATGAATACACCGTTGGAAAATAATTCTCAAATGAAAGAGAAATACTAAAGGATACAGATTTAGAAAAAGACCTTGTGTGAATGTGGACCCTGAATTAAAATTTTCCAAACACATAGAAATACAAGTAAATAAAGCAAACAAGGTATTAGGATTAATACGAAGGTCATATGAATACATGGATAAAGAAATGCTGAAAAATGTATTTACTGCATTGGTAAGACCACATTTGGAATTTGCTAATGTAGTTTGGAGTCCAAGACTAATCAAGGACACAGAGTTCATTGAGGGATTTCAGAGGAAAGCTACTAAATTAGTGGATGATTTAAAAACCTTTTCGTATGAAGAAAGACTTAGGAACATTGACTTACCAAGTTTGGTTTATCTAAGAGGGGATATGATTGAAGCCTTCAAATATACACATGGTTTTTATTCAACGAACTTTGATCTACTAAACATTGCTCAAAAGATCAATACCAGGGGTGATAAATTAAAACTCTTTAAAAGATTTTGTAAAGCAAACACAAGACAAAATTATTTTAGTAACAGAGTGGTGAATGCATGGAATAAACTACCATCATCAATAGTGAATGCCTCATCTCTAATCTCCTTCAAGGCAATGTTAGATAATCTGTGGAAAGATTATAAATATTCTGTATAATTAAGATGAATGTTTATAAGGAACAGCTGACAGATCTCAGGCCTAATATACTAGCTGAAAGGATATTATTATTATTATTATTATTATTATTATTATACCATCGATAATTCCCTCTGAAGTACTTATTTACCTGGACCCCTTCGCCAATTATAGGATGTGACACAAGATAATTTTTTGAGCAGCGTAAAGCTGGTTTCAATTCAGAATCCCCCATCCCTCAAACTGGCTGCATTTCTAACGTAGAATATCTAGTCTACACTTATAGAAGCTGTGACATATTGAATGGAGATACAGAGAATAAACCTGTGAAAAGTGTTCAGTCCTAATTAACTCATAAAGGATTTGTATCAATTCGCGAGTCTATAAAGATTATATAATCCAGTATGGTATTAAATCCAGAAAGGATAAAGTTCCAAATAGGTAAATACAAATCGTGAATCCAACATTGGCATAATATTCTTTCTATTATAGGAGACATCGCAATAAATGGCTTACATTAGTTACGTTTTTTTAATAGTAATTAGAAGATTCAGTTTTCTCAGAATGCAATGGAGATGGTTATCTAATTAAAACAGGATATTGTTTATAGCATAAACCCAAGATAATCCAAAAAGTATACTATCGCCCGACTAAGAAACACAAGGTTCCTGGTTCAGTACCGGCCCTCACCAACTCAGTGTATGAGTAGCACAGGGATCTGTGCGGTAAGGTAAGGGGCTGATGGTAGGTGTGGCGCCCCCCTCAGACGCTGAAACAATCTGCTCTGTCTAGCGTTAGTGAAAAGGGGATAGACTCTCTCGCTGTCTTGCTGATACTGACTTTAGGCCACCCCGTACGATTTACTTATTTATCCATAGTTGGATGGGGCAGAAGGGATGGAGACATGCATTTCCTAACGGTATCTGTGTCCAAGTGAAACACAGATTGGTACCGTCTTAATACATGTGCACACCCACCCGTTTCTAGGGAACCACACCATGTTGTTCAAGAAATATCTCGTGTGCATAGTGGATAATTACAAGGCCACTCACTGAGTTACATTGAAGCTTAGACCAACACCTGTTTGTCTTGTAGATATGGCTTCTTAGATGATTCCGTTAATTACGTCACGGGTCTCAGGTCGGAATTGATATGACGTGTTGATAGTAAAATAATAGTTGTATAATTCTTAAATACGGTGCTACGTAGAAAGGCTTGAATCCGTTTGTTAAGCTGATGCTGTGTCCGATGTTTGGTATATGGAAACCTAGTAATAACACAAGGCCACTTCTTTTTTTCATGAGATTTTTATTCTTCTTCCAAGATATAACTGCCGAGAGGAAGAGCCCATGACTCACTCTGTCAATGAATCGTACCAGACTCACTAAATATTCTCACCTATCACTCTTCCTTTCACCCACTTCGCCTCGTGTCATGTCTCGTCCAATAGAAAAATGCCATATTGTCTTATAATGATTCATCCTTAAACTTTTCCACTGTAATCTAAATACAATTCTTATATTCATCTGAAAAACCTTTTCGTGCTAATTTTCACGTCACTTGTTACATTCCTGGCTCTCTTCCTTCTATTATACTAAACTTGTAACTGGATACAAAATAAGATAGAATGGTGGGAATTGTCTCGAAATTGTTGGAAAGATGATCCCGTCCGACAAAACTTAGTAGTCACAACTCTTTTTGCAAAAGACAGTACTCCCAGTTGAAAACAGACTTGTAGTGGGAGGAACAGACAAATGCGGGGGTTATGAGCTAATGAAAACATTGAAGTCGCCTGTCTCTAGGGGAGAAACAGTGGTAGTTTTTTTTAAGTGGACTTGACATCTTTGTCAAGACAAAATTGCCCAAGACTCATCGACCATAAGTAGATTCCGCTTGATCTAATCACTTACCCTCACTCCACATGGTACCTGTTTTAAGAATTAACATGGTCACCATCCAACTGATCTCAGATATCTTTCTCAGAATAGTGGGTGCCGCCTCATATCGTTACACCTAGAAGGACCTGAAATTCAAATAACTTTTCTTGTTTCACTGTTTTGCTTGCTGGCAATTACTGTCTTCTTATTACCTGCTCTTCATCCTGCATCTGAAACCTCCAGATAAACTATTCAAACCAATAAAATGATTATCTGATTTTAAAATTTTAATAATTTTATCTGTTTAACAAGTACATACATATTCTACCATTAATGGGTAACACGACAATAAAATTCAATCTCTTAAATTTTATTGCTATAGGTTGATATATAAGAAGATCAAAGAAGAAATGAATTTCTTTCAACGACGATAGCGCATCCCAAAAAGATGATAATATTCTCCCTTTGTTTTCGCATTCACTAATCCACTATATATGCAACTACCTTTTTATGCCTATGTCTAAACATTGAGTCTGGTGCACCAATAAATCTTTAGGTTTAATTTCATTGAGTGCTTACATTTTTATTCCTGTGGGTGGATATAACGACTCTCTTCATGTTATCACGGATTAAAAGCAAATGTGTATAACATATATCCCTGGCCAATTAGCATTATTAGATTCATCCGAAGACAAAGGCGAATGTTTTCCCGGCAAGATTTGACCTGTCTGCTTGAAAAAGGTTAAAGGATTTATCATCTTAAGTGTTAATAATATCAATGAGTGCATTTTCAAAAAATCAAAAACACACACATACACATACACACACACACACACACACACACACACGCATATATATATATATATATATATATAATATATATATATTATATATATATTCCCGTTTACTAGGCACGAGCAAGAAGTGGCACAGTGTCAATTTCTAAGTGGTGTTTTAACAGGTTTAAATCCAGAGTTTGTCCTTCTCCTAGACGGCTTGCCATACCAAGGTAAAAGGGACCCAGTCTCTCCTATTTAACCATATATATATATATATATATTATACCTATTAATATTATATTATATATATTTATATCATATAGTATATAATTAAATATATTATATTGTAATTATATATATTTATTATGTATATAATTTATATAATATAACTATATAAATAATATATATATAAATATTATATAACAGTCTCTCCTACTATTTAACCATATATATATATATATATATATATATATATATATATATATATATATATATATATATATAATATATATATAACAGGTCTATTTTATATTGAGCACTCTTCCAATAATACTGCGTTTGGCACACCCGTTACAGTAAAAGCTGAAACAGTGAACAATCCACACTACTAATATATATATATATATATATATATATATATATAATATATATATTATATATATTTACTAACGAAAATTAATCAACATCGTTGTCCGAGGTTTGCGCTAAAAAGTTCAAATGACGGAATATCTTCTGTGATAACGTTTTTGGCCAATGGATTCCAGGCACAGCAACATCAATGTAATAAGTGCATGGGCTTTAAGAGAGACTAAGTTTAAAAATAAACCTTATTTGGACACATTCCAGGAGATCTGCCTATGGGTTCATCAGCCGGCCCTCTTATACTTAATCATATATATATGTTCTGTTCCTTCATTCAAAATTAGTGAAATAAATCACTAATTAGGACTGATCTTAACAGGTTTGAATTCAGTTACTCTTCCCCTATACTGGTTGCTTAACCAAGGTTAAAGAGCCCAGTCGTCCCTATTATTTAACTATATCTGGAAGGAGAGTAGTTGGATTTATATATTTCCTAAGGGTAGTAGCCCTATGTGAACTCAAGCTTCGTCCAGGATTTGAACTCGGGTCAGCAAGTCTATTTCCTACGACTCTAACCATTAGATAACGTGCCTCCAACTAAACTGATGTTATGCTGAAGCCTATAGATATAGTGATCTACTAAGTTTGTCACACTAGGCTAGAAGCCAGTGAGAATCGAACCCGCTGATAATGGTTTGTTAGTTTTGCTTGCTATCAATTACATTGCACAAATTGACACGTGTATCCTTTCCTCATTCGAACTTCCGACTGGTGGCATTCGTTCTGATACGTGAACAGAATAGAAAATTTTAACTAAGTATTTCCAATTTATTCAGATCACACAGCTACAACAATTATTCTTGGCAGTGTGACACTTTGATCATTGCAGAGCGCAAATGAATTCTAATCCATACGTAAAAGATCCCAATAATCGTTTAGGGAGACTAACTTAGTATACATACATACATATACACATACATATTTTTATTTGTTTATATACATAAACTCACACACACACACACAACACACACACACACACACACATACACAACAACACATATATATATATATATATATATATATATATATATAATATATATAAGTATAATCAGGTGGTCTAAAGTCGGTATAAGCCAGACAGTGAGGGGGTATATCTCCTTTTAACTAGCGCTAGAATAATGAAATTGTTTTAGCGTCTGAGGTGGAGCGCTGCACCTAGTATCAGCACCTCACTTTACCGAACAAATCCCTGAACAGAAACCTTATAGTTTCCAGGTGGACGCTCTACCGACTGAGTTAGACCAGCCCTTAATACGATATATATAATATATAATATACATATATATATATACACACACACACACAAGCACACTTATATAGATACATATATATACACATATTAATACAGTCATACATACATATATATATATATATGCACACATAAATATATATATATATATATATATATATATATATATATATACATATATGCATATGTACATGATAAAACGAATAAAGCACCACATACTTCACCTATGTGTTATGTACTACCATTGGAGGCGTATGGTGTTATGGATTTTGTCGTAGCAGTACATATATGCACAAAAACATATATGTATATATACGTATTTTCCCAACCGCTCAGCACGAGCAAGTTGAGTTTACATTTTTTTTAAACTGATTAACTGATTACAATTAATAATGGAAGGTCATCTGTTTGAAGCGTAAATCTTCAACCGAATATCATTTTATGACATTTACTTACTGCGAAAATAATAACTCGGTCTTCTTTTTCAGTTTGGCTGAAGCATTTTTTCTGATGTGAGAGGTCTGAAGACGGGACCACAGTTTTTATTTTACCTTCTTTAATTCATGGGGAAGTAAACTACTATAATACCATACCACTCGCACTTGATGCTACTATAATTTCTAGATTCGACTTGTCGTTATTTAATGATAATCATATGTTAATATTACCTTCATATCTTCAAAAGACTTTTGACACTCATTCGAACAAATGCATTGTTTCCAATAATTCATTTAGCGGTACAATTTTTATTTTTGGAAAAATATCCACAGGTTTTGGCAAGGATTATGCATGAGACAGTAGACATTCTTAGTGAGAGAAGAGACTTACCTCATGCAAAACTGGCTAGGACTTGCTTTGCGTGAAGTCCACCTTGCCTGAGACATCGGAACTGAACGGGTGAATGAGGAGTGGGTGTAAGCAGGGATGCAACGTCGAAAAGTTAGAGAGGAGAAGGTAAGGCCTCTTATACAAGCGCCTGGGGCATTATGGGTAGAGGTTGGAGATAAAACATCTGCTCTCTGAGAGGAAGAGGAGAAAAATTGTCATTCAGTCGAAAGACTAGAGCGAGCAATGACGTAAGTCAAATGAGGAAGAAGGAGAGGTGGAACAGAAAACGGAGGAGTGGAGGAACTGGGAGAGGAGGAGACCAGAGATGTGAAGGTCGCAAGAGAAGAGTCGCTGTTCAATCAGGGGCAAAGAGTGTTAGACACATTCATTCAGCCGGTAGAAAAGTCAGCACATAGAGTATTTTTTTTTTTTTAGGCGCATCCGATTCTGAATGATGTTTTTGCAAATAACTACTAGATTCTCCTATCTGAGTTCCTTATTAATGTTTCAAAAAATAACGAAAGGTTCATTACATTTTGGCCTAAATAATTCAGTCTGTGCTAAAACATTCTCGGTAGGCTAAAATGTATATATATATATATATATATATATATATATATATATATATATTAAAAAACCATATATAACCATACGTATATTATCATATACATATAACCACGTATATTAGCATATACATATATGTAACCACATATATAAGCATACGTGTATTAACATATACATAACCACATATATACCCATACATATAGCAATGCCTCACCCGCTCAGGCGGGGGTCCAGTGCGCTTCGGCCACTGGACCGATGAGATGTAAATTAATAGCGTCGATCCCAGAGGGCCATCCCTCCAGGCAATATCTGCCCCCTTGACTTAAAGGGGCAGGGCTGGGTTTATGGCCCAGCGCCTGAGGCGCCCCCCTTGAGGGGGAATGCCGACGGGATCGACGCAATTTTTCTACCCGCCACCATGAGTCTCGGCTTGTAGGTGGTCCCACATAAATAGGGCCTTCGTGCCTGACTCGGTACGAGTGGGGTACTGGGAAAATAAACCCATACATATAGTAAACAGACACACACACATTATATATATATATATATTTGCCAAAACTGTGGATATTTTTCCAGAATAAAATTATTGGAAACAATTGCATTTGTTCGAATGAGTGTCAAAAGTGTGTTTGAATATATGAAGGAAATATTAAGCGGAATCTACTTATGGTCGATGAGTCTTGGCTTAAATAGGAGAATTGAATTTTATTTTAGTTGAAATGTTGCCTTTGTTTTAGTGCATTTCTTAAGATATTCCGAGAAAACAGTGGGATACTACTTTTTTAAATTCCTTAATATTTTATATGCCAAATTCCGTTCAGGGAAGGTGCAATTTTCCTTTAAGCAAGCATTTTACCCGCGATATTTGTTTAGGGGAAGGGTCAAATTAATTTCTCCCTGAAATAATCTCTGGTAAGCCACAGAATTTGAAATTTTCAATCATATTTGCACCCAATAAATTCAGTTGATTATTCTTTAACACGAAAACCTTCGCACATTTTTCCCCCCAAACACATAACATTGCATGACCATTCACCTGGAAAATATAATTTTACCGGTAATTCCTCGGGCTACATTGTTAAATCTCTTTAATCACGGTTTACCCATAGTCCCCACAGTTTTCTCATTAATTATCGTTATGTCACTACGTGTGTCTAACAGAAATGTAACTTCGACATTAATCATTTACTTGCGGGACCCGTAGAATTTCCGAAACGAAACAAAAATCACGAGGAACTATTTAAGCCAGAAACGATGATTTCCAATTTATTACATATCAATCCTACAGTTGTCTTTGCAATAAATAATACAAAAATAAAAAAGTGACAAAAACACGACTCGGAACAAATAGTCGCGCTTGAAATTCGACTGACGCTGACTCTGACTCGCTAAAACATAGCGTAAATAAGGGCAGGATGACTGAATAAGATAATATCAAAATTACCAAAATATCTTCCGTAATTCACAATTTCAATAATCCAAATAAAACAAATATGTAACTTCTTTTTTTTTTCAATTCATTTTAATTTTACTTGGGTATTTAAGCGACGCAAGGCCATTTATAATGTTTCATTTTTTTTAAATTGGTGAAATAAAATGGAAAAATGAGAAATCTGTGATTAAGCGACATCAGATATCTGCATTTGCATCTTGCATCTTGGACGATCTCATTGTTAACCAGAGGGTGTTGCCGGATTATAACGGACGGAAGATTTAGGAACAAGTGTATTGATCTATAAATGCAGTTATGAACTTCCTATTATTTCGGGATCCTTGTACTTTTCTTATATGACAAACGACTTTCACTGTTTGTCCCTCTATTTTCTTGATTTAGACTTGCAGTAGTTTCTCTTATGTCCAAGGATTCCACAATTGAAATTTTTTAAATATTTTTTTTATCTATGAACGAACAGTCTTTTTTCAAGAGTAATTAATCACAAACATAAATGTTTGGCTTAGAGAATTTATGTTCAGACTTTTCATTTCAATTTCTTCAGTCGCACAGACTGAACTTTTGCATTATCTTTCTCCTCAATTTTCGCCGTGTCATCTCTTATGTAACTGCCTGCAAAGTTAATTTATTACCTTATTCAAGCTTCGCTAAAATCCGGGTATGAATCTTTTTGTCGCATAGACCTTAAACTTTGAACATAAAGTAAGCATTTGAATCCATCCGATTCACGATACACTTGAAAAGTGCCAACATCTTCACACACACACACCACACACACACACACACACACACTATATATATATATATATTATATTTATGTATGTATGAAAAGGTAAAGTTGTCGGGGTGGCCTAAAAGTCAGTATCAGCCATACAGCGAGAGAGTATATCCCTTTTTCACTAGCGCCAGACGAAAGCGGATTGTTTTTAACGTCTGAGGTGGAGCGCCACACCTACCATCACATCCTCTCTTTTCCGCACATCTCCCTGTGCCTCTTATACACAGAGTTGTTGAGGGACAGTATCGAGCCAGAAACCTTGAGGTTCCCAGCAGGTTAATAAACATAGAAAGGATCAGATAATCACAGAAATGACAAACTCAGCGGCAAACTGCGGGTAATTTTTTAAATGGTTTAAAATGATTCCATTTAAATTACCGTCATTAGATAGTTTTCGGAACTATGACAGAAAAAATAGTGTTTTTTTTTTTTTTTTAAATTGTGAAGCATCCTAGCGAAGAAGATGGCTATGTAGAGCAACCAATTTTTAGTGATGAGTCAACAGTCATTTGAAATAATTCACTTCAGATTTTCTCGTAAAAACTTTACCTCAAAATCATTTTCATCTCCGCTCTCGATAAGTCCGGAGTAAAAAAAACAAGCTCTGAAGATGATTTTTATAAATCGAAATATAGTTCAATATTATATATGAATATGATATAAAGATGTTTTCACTTTAACAGCATATTTTGTCGTTTTCATATTCCTTTTATCTATACTCATACCGTCGGATTCATTTCTTTCTCCTAACTTATATATAATATATATATAACCTTGTCATTCTTGATATGTATAATATATATCATATACATATATATATATATATATATATATATATATATAACTTGTCATCTTGATATGTATATATATATATATATTATATATATATATATAAGCTTGTCATTGATATTGTTATATACTATATATATTAACTTGTCATCTTGATATGTTAATATATATTATCTATATATATATTATTATATATATATATATATATAACCTTGTCATCTTGATATGTATATATATATATCCTTGTCATCTATATATATTATATATACATAACCTTATTATCTGGTTTATATATCTGTGAGTATATATAACTTATTATCTGTATAATATGTGTGAGTATATCATACCATTATCTGTATATATATATATATAGTATTACATATATATATATATATATACTATATTATATATATATATGGGTGTATATATTAACCTTGTCATCTGCTTTATATATATATATATATATATGGCGTGTGTATATATAACCTTGTCATCTGTATTATATAATATATATATATATATTATTACATATATATATATATATATATATATAACCTTTGTCCCTCTGTATTATATATGTATGTGTATATATACTTGTCCCTTGATTATATGTATGACTGTATATATTAACCTTTCCCTCTGTATATATAACATACATATATAGTGTGTGTTTGTGTGCGTGTATGTGTGATATAACCTTGTTATCTGTATATACTAATATATATATATTATATATACATATATATATATATATATATATATATATATATATTTATATAGTATATATATATTGCACATACGCTATAGAAATCATTTTGAAAATTTAATTTTCTTACCGGATTATTTTAAGAAAAAAATTCCAAATTTCCTTGAATTCCCCCGTGGATCAAAACGATTGCACCAAAATCGAAAATCTTTTTTTTACGTCTTCCTTTTTAAATATATTGCTTAACCGAATGAAAAAAAATGAAAATTTAAATGCCAAAATATATATCTCAGATGCTATGTTTTTGGGGAAAATTTAAATGAAGGAGCATTTTTGAGGACTTCCACAGCTCTAAACCTTAATTGTTGTTAATAAAAAAATTCCTGGGATGTAAGGCTATTAAAATTTCAATCAGCGTAGATATGTATTCAAACGAAAACATTGCAATCATAATTATCATTAAAAGGTGCGTAGCCAAAATTATTTTAAGAAAATAAAGATTGATAACTTTACAGATCTTACCGGTGAAACATGTCCCGAGGTAATTATATATGATTTAAATGACATTCTATGTTTTCTATATATGTAACACTTAATGTAAGAATAATGTAGACTGGTTTAGGATTTAATTTATATTCACACCATCATCTTTCAAACAGGGGGTTATAGAACTCTACAGTCATTTCATCTTAGAATGTCATTTATATTAAATACGTGCTATTATTAATGCGATAACTTGAAAACTGTGCTTAGTGAGAACTATCAATGATATTTTTAGGCATAGTACCACACTCAACTCTAGTAGCATTAAAGCACTTTATTATATCTTTTCCTCTTGCATTTTACCCACTGTCTTAGAATCCCACCAAAAAAACCAGCCTTTCTCTATGCCCCACAAAGTAATCTAGTTTCGAGATGGCGATCCAGTCGCTTCTGCCCCTTGACCGTGGCTACACAATAACAACGTTGATCCAAGGGGGCTATCCCCCCCAGGCAATACCTGTCCCCTTGAATATTAAATGCGGCAGCACTGGCGTTTATGCTCATTGCCTACGGGACCAAAACGCACAATACTTTCCTACCGCGACCCATGAGCCTTGGTTCGTGGTAGTTCGGTCCTCCACAATTATAGGTCATTGTCGCCTACACCCGTACACGTGGCAGTATGTGGTAAATTTTCAAGTCTTTCCAAATATTTAAGTTATCCCACTGAAAGTAGGCTTCCCGTCATATTCTAAAATATATATTCAGTGATCAGCCTGTTTTCAATACTAATTTGCGTTGACACTTGAGCAACGGTTCCGTAACTGTAAAGAAACTGACGTTCTGTTTTTTCAAAATTATCGACTTGTTTCTGGTGTATTATCGACCCCGAAAAGGGTATGATATTCTCAAAATAAAATACAGCAAACAACCAACTGGTGACTCAGTTGTTTGATTTCGCTTCCCACGATGCCACTACACAAGTCCCGCTGTCATGAGAAAAACAGTGATAAGAAAAAAAACTCAGCTTGATTTTTTGAAAATTCGCATAGGAAATAGAAATGTCGGTTTATCAAAGCGCTGTTGACTTATTATTGTCTCTATCTCCCCATATAATACTAGGACTATTTGTTACGGTTATATAGTTAAATAATGTAATAGCAGATATATATATATAGTAATGGTGTGTTGCTGTGATGCACTAGATTTATCTCGACAACTGTGCTGGTGTGTGTAGGCTGTGTGTGTGTGTGTGCACATTAGAATTTATATTCTGCTGCATAAAACAAAAAAATCTCATAAATTTGGACCAGCTCTAACTCACTTGTACCAAATAAGTAACTATATATAATAATATATATCTCTATCCTATATACTATATATATATTATAATATATACTACTGTATACATAACATGGTTCGTGCTATCACTTTTATACGTAAATTTGTTGATCCGATACATCTTGGATAAAGCAGTAGTATATTATCTAAGTTAAAGTTATCACTTGGTTAACTGACATTGTCTCAACCTTTGTGATTTTCAAACCAAGTATTATCCAATCCCTATATGCACTACAACAACATATAAGAAAAAAATACGAACACAAATGCTTTCACTGGTTTTGAAAATCCCATAGCGAGAACTCTCTCAGTAACCAAGCACTGTTGGACTTCCATGTTCCAGGCTACTCCGAACTCTAATATATAGTTGTTAAGAAAAAGTTTTTCTCGCTACCATAGTTTCGATGTTCAAGCGTACACCTTCCCCGTGAGCAAACTATATTTCACTTGTTATAATTAATTTTAATTGTTATTCTATTTATTTCAATAGACTATAGCAAATCGTCGATAAATGTTGAATAAATACCATAAACAAAAAGAATAACTGTGGTTTTATTTTTAATATCTACAATTCTAGCTTAAATATTTCTACCATTAGAAACTTAGCAAAAGTGAAGGGAAGAACTAGACGTCCACAGTGGTTCTATTCTTTACTGATATATACCCCACTGTTTCAAATAAGTTAATGCACATATTTTAATTAAAAATAATAAATGCCTATCTTTATTATGTTTTTCTTTTAAATTTTATTGAGCTACAATATCAATATTTCCTTCTTATGATATCTTGGACCATTTTTTGTGCATTTTAATGTCACTAAAAATATTTAAGATTATTTATCATTTTGTTCTTCTAACTGCTCTTACAATTTGTTAAAATATTCAATTTCAGAAAATTTCAGCACTGAAAACCCCCGGAAATCTATGGGAGTAGCTAACCCGAAATCCAAACTATTTCTATTATCCAATTACACACACTCTATTTCTATATTAATAATTTATAACTCCCGCGATAATTATTTAAAATCTAAAGTAAAACCAAATGCGTTTTTGTCACTCTATTATTCCACATAGTAATTATTTTGTACATTCAATCATTTAATTTAAAAATTTTAATTTTTATTGTAAAAATTAAAAATCTAAATACCCCCTTGCGACGCAAACAATGCGCAAGATTCTAATCAACAAGAGACTGCATACACAGGGGAGAACTACCACGGGCTGCTAGCTATTCTAGACACAATTTTTAGTTATAACTCACGTGCTTGATAATGATTTAAGGCATATTCCTAGGAAGACAGCAATATTTAGCTATGAAACAAAAACAAGCTTTTACTGTATTATTGTTATTAGTCTTTACTTTCACTCCTAAAACAAATTAGAAGCAATTCGCGGCATAAAACAATCATCTAATAGTACTAAAGTAGAAATTATATATATATATATATACTATAATATATATATATAGTATATATTATATAATTATATATATATATATATATCGAATGTTTAATCAACTAGATATCTTAAGAAGATATATATTTGGCGTTGAAGTTTAGTCTGGCCAACTCCTAAACAGTACAGTATGGTAAATATTTCAGTATTCAACATGTGTCAATAATGGCTTTCCATAAATTAACTTCATATAATTATGAATCCACGGTGTTGAGTCAATTAGAACATACAAATAGCATAATGTTCTACGTACTGGAACATCTTAATGACAAAAG
>CM042140.1:77527360-77545262 GCA_023376005.1 Doryteuthis pealeii | reverse complement strand
ACCTTCCGGGAACCTGATATTCATTGTGATATTATTTTATTGTTTATTATTTATTCATACGAATATATGCAAATCCCGTCGACTATGTTGAAATGAAAAATAAAACATAAACAAAGAAAACTAGTGGTTTTATGTTTTAATATCAATTAGTGATTTTACATTAGGTTACTTAGCAGTGAAGGGAAGACTAGGGTCCGAGTGCGTTTATTCTTTGATATCCCAAGCGTTTTAAATAGTTTATGCAATTATTTGATTTTAAAAAATTAATAAATGCTATTGTATTATGTTTATTAAAAAAAAATTTCTTATTCAATATTCCTTTTATTACTATTAATATTTTATGTGCATATTTATGTCACTAAAATACTTTAGATTATTTTCATTTTGTTCTCTACTGTCTAATTTGTATAAATTGAATTCAGAAATTTGCCTGAAAACCGAAATTATGGCAGACGCTCGATCAAATATTCTATTCTCCTATTACTACACACTCTATTTCAGATAATCTAACGTATATTTAATTCTTAAGTAATACAAATGCATTTTTGCTATCTAATATCAATTAGTATTATTTTGTAATCATCTTATAATTAAATATAATTATTTTATTCGTATTAAATCTAAATACTTGCACGAGGTGCACAACTTTTGCAATTTTAAATAAATCATCTATATGATTTAAGGGCATAATTCCTGGAAGCACAGAATATTTTAGCTATGAAACAAAACAAGTTTATGTCTTATTGTTATTAGTTTATTTACTCCTAAACAATAGAAGGCACCGGAAACATTCTAATAGTACTAAAGTGAATATATATATATATTTATATATATATATATAATTATATATATTATATATATATATACGAATGTGTTATCACTAGCATATCTAAGAAGTTATTATTTGGCGTTGAAGTTCAGTCTTGTGGCCACTCCTAAACGTTCGTTGGTAATATTCATATTCACATTGTCAATAAATTGGCTTTTACCAATAATCTAATTCTATAATTATGAATCACGGTTGGTCAAATTAGAAACATAACCAAATAGACTGTCCGTATGGAACATTTAACAATGAAAAAAAGGAATTAAAATAAAAATTAAGCAATCCGCTGATATTATCCGCGGTTAATTATTTGCATCGGTGACTGACTATTATTAAAGCGAACCAAAAAACATAAAAAACTTCGATTCATAACTGGGATGAATAAGAGACGCATTGATTGTAGACAGGTGCACTGGGAGTGTTTCTGCGTAAAGGAAAGAAAGAAAGAAAATTATAAAATTTGGAAATTGCCCAGTAGGTCTTGCTCACCAGAATCAAATCTTATTCGGATCTTGAGACAATAAGTATATGATAGATATTTGTCCTGTGTATGTCCTCGGACTTCTATTGATGTGATAGTTTTTTTTTTATTTAAGTGAGTCATGGGCGCACATATTGCTTTTACGAGTCCCTGGAAAATTTTATGTCTCCAACTAAAGTCTTCTTAATGAAATTGAAGGTTTTTGTTTATGATCTGGGGAAACAATAGGCCATCAACCACTACCTTGTAACCTATCCTGTGTTAATTTGTTCAAGAAACTATTAAATGTACGATTAGCTTGAAGATAGGTGACGGAAGAAAGAAAGCACAGGAAGTATGGATACGATTTTATGCTACGTATAAAATTTTTATGCGCAGGGACGCGGGAAAAGTACATATCAGGCTCCTCGGATTGTAAGGCGATACTTTAACATAAAATGGGTGTTCACTGGTAGCGATTACTAAACTTCATCTCATGTGAGGATTATTGCTGGAAATCTGGGAAAGGGCCCTAGGGTCGCAATGTATTGACTGTATCCATTGCAGAAAGGTAAGACCTTTGAAAAGGCGAGGGTCCTGGTAATGACCACTAATCTGCATTGATTGTGGAGGACCATTTTGAAACTGGCAGAATGATGATCCTCGAGTTCAAATTATATTGACTTTATCCGTTGCAGCAAGGTAAGACTCATAAAAGGTAATGCTGCCCTAGGTATGCACATACAATGCAGTCTTGATTGTGAGCACCCCTTCTATGAGATCAGGGAAATCTTGGCTCCTCAAATTTTAAATATACTGTTGATGGGGCTTAGAATCTCACTGACTGTATCCCCTGCTTCAGGGGTAAGAGGCACAGAAAAGGGAGTCTGGATGTGGACGCTAATCTCACTGTAGTGGAGGGAATCCAATTCTGAAGGTCTGGAGAAATGTGGACCAATCGCGATTACCAATACTTATTGGCGGGCTTACTAAGTGCACTGTATCCCCTGTAGAGGAGATTAAGACCCACTAAAAAGGGTGGCTCGGGTACTGACACCTAAAATGCACACGATGGAAATTCAGTTCTGGAGATAAGATGGTTCATCGGTGTTAAACGTTGATTGGTGGGGCTAGAAGCATGATGTATCCCCTGGCAGAGCGTAATGCACAGCCCACTAAAAGAAAGTGTCCTGCATTGGACATTAAACATCATCTCATAGGATGTCCAATTAGGGGGGTATTCTATACCATCAGAACGAAGCTTGCAGAGTATCCCATAATTGGCATTACTAACAGTTTCCCCTCGAAAGGTAGTATGTGTTAGGGATCCGATGTAAGATCAAATATTTCATACGTATTTCGATAGGCTTCTGTGCAAAAAAAGATCTGCGAACAACTACAGTAAAATGAATATTTCGTACATGAATCCGAAGAATGGTAGTGGTATTATTTAATGCATATCGTGGATGAGGGGTTCATAACTTCCCTAAAGGTATTTAGTCGAAAGTGAGCGTATTGGAGAGCACTCACTTACCAAAACTGTACATTCCAGGCAGTATCTATCCCAGTCTGTTCATATCTATCTATCTATTATTATCTATCTAATCATATTCCCAGTTTTCTATCTATCTATCTATCTACCCAGTCTGTTCATATCTATCTAATTAGATCTATCCCAGTCTGTATCAATTATCTATCTATTTATCTATCTGTCATATGTCTATCTGCTATCTTGGATATTCATATCTATCTATCTATCTATCTATCAACATTATCATTTCATTCAGTTCATAATTATCTATCATATCTATCTATCTATCTATCTCAGTCTATTGATATTTATCTAGGTTAATATGAGGTTAAATTTATACCTCAGATTTTTTTAAACAAATTTTTTTCTATTTAACCCATAAAGATCGGGACCCTAAAAGCGTACTACCACTCGGTCAGAGTATACATGGAGCAAGGTTGATGAAGTTGCCCCACATTCCCCAGTCCCCAAGAACATTGACCTCCCATCAGAATCGAGTTTAACGTCATTCCAGACTGAACACCATCAGCCACTGCCTTTTAGCAAATATTAATATATAAAAGGTTTTGGGCTGCCATAATGGCATAGGGCTGGAGGCAATTCATATACGTGCTTAGGGCATGTATGCCATTCGATGATCGGAGGAGGCTCTCGGTACAGTCTGCTAAGTAAGGGCCAGTATGTATGGTGTCATAGCCGAGAGCTCATTTACTAGTTGTCTTGACTTTCCACTAGTATTGGCCAACAAGCAAAAATGTAACATCATAGCTCTGTTCGAGAACACTATGTGATGTCTAGAGCATTAAAAGAGGATGTTATAGAGAGATGAGTGTCAAGAATCCGTGCATCGCACACTTTGATGAGATGATTACGATTTTAGCGGCCATCCTTTAGGCTTCAAGCTAGAGCGTGTTACACGAGATCCCTTATATGATAAGCAGAGTGCATCCTTGGTAAAGAATCCTTGCGTTGTTGTTTGGTTGTCCGCATCTTGAAGTCCTTTCGAGCATTGCAAATGAGAGTCTTCTCAGTGAATTATAGTAGTCAGACCAGCCCGTATTCGGCTTTTGATTGTTTGAGGTTTAAACCTCGTTAGATCTATAAATCTAAGTGGTGTTTGTAGACACGGCTTATATAAGGCACAATCAATCTAACAAATTGATGATGATAATGTTATTAATCCTATAACTTAGAGTGGTAATTACGACATTTTATGACTAATGGATTTTGTTAAACTTTGATTTTCTATGTGGTTCGCTATTTGATGTGGGGTGGGGTGTCGCATGCGTTGTTGTCTTTTAAACATTCAATTCTACCGAGAAAATGCGGATGGGACAATATAAAATCGACAGTGAAAGGGGGGGGGGGGGGGGGGGGGGGGGGGGGGGGGGGGGGGGGTTTTTTTTTTTGTTGGGGGGGGGGGGGGGGGGGGGGGGGGGGGGGGTACCTATTTAAGAGTGCAGAAGTTCTGCTATAAGATTTGGCAACATCAAACTAGAATATTGCACGCACCAACTCATATTGTATGGCGGGGGCCGAAATCAAAAGGTTTAGTGATTTTCTGTCCGAATTAAATCAACACGGAAATGTTATGCAGGTTTAGTGTGGCCGGGTAACCTTGATTATGGCGTGTTTGTTGGAATCTCACTGAGAAAGTGATGCTACGACCGCCCAGCCCAAGTGTGATATATCGTTTTCTCTGTTTCACAGCATGGAACGCAATAGCATAAATCCATTTAACACATGTCAATTCTGACAGTTCTATATCCCCGTATCTGTTAGACAAAGTTATTCTTTGATCTTTCAAAGATCGATCACTGCAATCTTACGATGGAAATGATGCATATACCGTCTGCGAAAGGCGATCGAGTAAGTGTCCAAATGAATTTTCTGTAACTACGTAGACGGCGGATTGATATGGAGGATGTGCTGATGCCCACGCAGAAAATCCCTTCCCCTCTCCACACTGCCGCTGTGTCGAAAGGATAGGTACGTAATAAGGCAGTTTGCACAGCAGTGTCGCAGCGAGTTACGCTGAATTAGCGCTGAAGTTCAGCGATAAACAACAAGTCTTACGGAATTCGGTTTCCGGATTTGTTTTCTTTTTGGGGTTTTACTCCCTAGCTTGTCCCAAGGCATCACTAAAGCGCCTAAGCAAAACCTCATTTCTGAAATTTATCTGAACAAAGGATTAATTAAACCCTCTTATAGGACCGGTCTAGCTCAGTCGGTAGATAAATTAACCAAAAGCGATCGCGAACTCCGAGCATCTGCTCGGAACACAAGTTCTTGGTCATACCGGGTCCTCGCACTGTATGAGGAGGCAAGCTGGATATTACGTAAAGTGGGGAATTGAATGTAAGAGTTGTGTATCCACCTCAAATGCAGAAATACAACTGGCTCCTGGTCTTAGCGCTAGCGACAGGAGGATAGACTCCCTTCGCTCCCGGCTGATACCGACAACAGGCCACTCTGTCTACTTTACTTTTTACTTATTTCATGAGCAAAAGGAGAACATTTTTATTTAAAATTATGACAACCTTTGAAGCCGATTGATTGATTTTTAACGGCATGTCAACCCGTCAAAGACTTAATTTTAAGATTTTTTTATTGATGATGATGATTTATCGCACTCAAACCCGTCCGGGTCATTTTATTCAAGCGGTAGATTGTAAGAGATAGTCAAAATTTATCATGTTTTTTGGGTTTTTTTTTTTTTTTGGTTTTTCAAGATTTTTTGATCTTGATGCTGCAGACTGCGTGCAGTTGTCGTTGCTAGAATGTAATCTGGATACAGCTTTTAAGTTACTAGGGTAAAGTCTTTGGCTTATTGTTCATATTTTGCGTATAATTCTATTTCTCTCACGTAAGGACAAAATGTCTGCATATGCATTACATATATATCTCTCATGTTGTTTGGTTTGTAAAAAACGTTGTTCTAAAAACAGCAATACCCACATTTTATGAAATGTATTGTAAAAGTTAGATTCTTTATATTCGGTATATTACATTTTTGTGCAGTTGAAACCACAAATAAGAGTTTTTTTGTACCGGTCTATACGAATACAAATTTTAAACAAGTATTTTGAAACTATAGATAGGACCTAACATGTACTATCACTCTATTCGGAGGGATATGTGCAATAACGAGGTTACCTACACTTCCAGAGACTGATCGCACATGAGATGCAATTTAAATTCATACCCAGGGACATCCCTTGTTGCTGGCGGGTTTACCCATGCACAAGACATAGTTAGACTAATTTAACCTTGTCGATTGAATGTTTTAACTCGAGATTTGTCGCCGCTATCCTTATTAACAAACACAGATTCTCATATATTTATAGACGTCATTAATCCAACTCAACGTCTAAACGACCACGCAATTTGTAAATTGGTCCATGGGAGGCAGACGAATAATATTTGCATCTGTGCATATCGGTACATCCTGCTAAACTCACTTTTGTTCTAGCCAATCAGAACAGTCTACAAGACGTTAGTTAAATATAAAGCTCTGTCATTTTACTTGATCGGCTTGGGTTGGCTGGTTTTCTCTGTTTGTGAATTTCAGGATATTTCATCATTATTCAGGTTGTTTTCGTATCTTTTATTTCCCTTAAACCCAACATTACAACTAATAGAGGAAATCTAATCAGCGCCAACGTGTCGCCTCCGGCGATCGATCCCAGTTATCTATCTCACTCTTAACCTTTTTTTCCAAAATTCTGCTATCGCATGGCTTCTCTCCGAATCAGAATATCCGCAAAGGGTGACACGGGTTAAAAGTTGTCAAACTACTGTTATTTTCCCTAAGTTCACGTTAAGTTTTCGATTCAATACTTCCACACTTATTAAAAAATGAATACTTAACCTTTAATTATGTAAGAATATCACTTAAGAGTCCGTGCGTACCTCTCCACAGTCCCTGACTATCTTGTTGTCTTACTTAAATGGTTTGCAACATGGAATGAAGGGCCCGTACAGTGATATTTCATGGTGCGGATGCTTCGGATCTTTAAAAAGCACGTTGTAGAAATAATACATGTAGTGCCCATTACGTAAATCATGGACCGATATCAGACACAGAACCTGAGAAAAATAATTTTCGACTCATGGTGGAAATGATTATGTGTTAGCAGAACATTGGTTAGCGAGTTTGTTCTCATTGGAGGCGCATCATCTGTTCCTGTGATAAACTAAGCTCAGTCTTAGAAAAAAATTAATGTGTTTGGTTTCAGTAGTTCAGCAGCTAGAAAAACCATGATAGTAAGTTGGATTACTTGTGTGTCCTGTTATTGGGCCTTGTAGCAAACTAATCAAAGTTGTTTAAATGGACTGGCTATCACGATTCTATTTAATCCCAAATCCCAGAGTATCTTATATAAGTTAAACATTCTATGTCCGCACCCATGAATAATAGCAGCTTAGTCTACATATTGTAAAAAAATCAATTTATTTCATTAATTATGGAAGTGGACTTTTTTAGGGACAAGCACAGGCTTCTCTAATAATATTTGCTTCACTGGATAGTTTGTGTGTTTCATAACTTCATGGGACTGTCTTTCAATTGTAATGGTTATGCCCATGTGTAAAACATTTTTTACTAAAACAACATTCTACACTCACACATTGTATCTTTAAATTTCGCAGGTTTGACTTCTCAGACACAAATATTTGATACAGACCCTCTTTCTGCCAGAGTCTGCTTGTTAAATTTGTCACATTATTTCATTAGCTTAAAACTAATTCTTTTCAAATTCGGTTGTTTTTAGCATCATAAAAAAGTGTCTTCTTACATTTGAAATGCAAAATTATGATGCTAAAGATTGCTCGCGAAGAATATAATTTACCTATAGTTAGAAAAGTATAGTTTAATTATCGCGCCTAAATTTACATTTTCGTAAAGATTCAAGGTATTTAACCATTGAAATTCAGAATATTTTCAAATTTGAGGCTTGTTCAATAACTTTACTGTGAAGATTCTTTACTTCCTCATCATATTCTATATTTTAGCATATTTGTACGTATATATTACCACCCCTCCGCACTAGCAGGTTGTGTCACGCTCAATTTCTTAACGAGTTTAACAGGTTTGAATAAAAATTTTCTTCTCTTAGACTGGTTACGATAAGCCAAGGTTCACCAGGCCAGTCCACCCTAGCTATTTACCCATAGCGAGACGGGAGAATATGCATTCTATACCTTTCCCAAGATTTATAGCGCTATGTGAAACTGCAACAGCCTCGTCTATGAATTTGAACTTCATCGACGAGTTTCATTTTCCTACGACATGCGCCTCCAACAAGTTAACCCGGGTCAAGAATCTTTCAGTGCAGGTTTTAATTAAAACCTTCCGATATTCAAATTTCTTAATATTTGCTAATGGCGGAGGGAATATGATTGGATGTTGGTTACCAAGGAAATGCGGTTTTGATTTTTTTCTTTTCTTTTTTATATCAGCTGCTATTCTTGAAGATGTGATACTTTGTTAATTCGAGGAGAATTTGGGCGGTGCCACATGCTTAAATCTTGCTTTCAAATTTGTTTGACATGATTAAAGGAACTCATTACAGTGGAGAATATTCTATTAGCCAATACGATTGCCAAGAGAGGAGAGAGAGAGGGGAGAAGAGGAGGCGAGAGAGAGGGAGAGGGGAGGGAGAGACATACACACAAAACAACGATATATAGAAATAGAAAAATTTATCCCAATAGTGTTCATTGTAGTATTATCTAATTATTTATTAATATGCAATGTATGTATATATTGTATGCATGTTGTGATGTGTGTATTATGTGATGTGTGTTATATATATATATATATATATATTATAAATATAATTTTTCTTACTTTTCTTTTAACAAAATTTATATTTGTCTTGATTTTTTTGGAGGGTTTTTTCAAGTTTCACTCCAGTCCGACGTTTGCTCGAGCGCTAACTGATTTGGAATGCCTCTATTTAACTCTTTTATCGCTATGATATTTGTGCAAACACTTGAGACTCTATTTCCAGTAAGAGAGTAAAGTTGTCAGTGTGTTCATAGTTTTTATACCGATGTGGCCATTTGATTTTCTTTTTCATTTATACTTCCGAAACGGGCATATTATTGCAGTTAACACACACACACACACACACACACAACATATGTATAATATACTTATATTATATCTATATATAATATATATACTATATCATGAAATTAAAGAGCACAGATAATGAATCCACGGTAAAAGTAATAGATAAAAGCGTATGAAAAACACAATATTGATAAAATGAATATATTTTTACATCTTCATTGCTATAATTGAAAAATATTTTGATTTATAAAAAATTCTCATCAGAACATAATGCAAATAGGCCGTTTTTAGATGTAAAATTTTTTTATTCCGGACTCATCGAGAGAGAGCAGAAATAATTTAAATTAAACCGGAAGCATTTGTTTTCCAAAAGCGTGAAACTATGCGATCGCTTTATCTTTATACATCGCGCGTGTTTCATTACGTTCTGATAATGATTTTTTATAAAGTAAAATATTGTTTAATATTAGCTATGAAAATGACTATACAATATTGTTAAAATGAATATTATTTTTATGTTTTTCATACCCTTTTATATATTCTCTCTCTCTCTCTCTATATTATATATATGTATATAATATATATAGTATATAATATATATATATATATATATATATATATATATACTATATATTAAACAGTTGAATCTCTTTTTCTGAACACTACAGGAAGTATAGGCTTACTCTGCCATTCTGGCTCATCTGTGGCAGTTGAAGTTATTTCAGAGCTGCCTTTTCCCTCGCCAATTTTATTTTCCACTGTGATACCCATTACGCATGCAGTATGTGAGAACCATATATATTATTATATATATATATTATACTATATTAATCACATTGGTCACGTTGCAAAGGCAGGTATTCAGTTTTCTGAGATAATTTCAAGTACATGCATGAACGCATATTTTTTTTAATGCTTGGCGAATGGAAGACCTAGACACCTGTGGTAAATAGACATGATCTTGACTGTAAATACGAATTCGAGTCGATCTATACCTCCAGTCATAGAATGTCAGCATCTTTCACATCAGAGATACTGTTCGAGAGTTGTATTTAGATAATAATGTTCACAGCACATTACAAGAACGTATACTTTATTGTTTTCATTCCATTGGTATTTCTTATTCTTACATAAAACAGCCAAGAGAATTGTGCGTTAACATACATTTTGGGCACACGCCTTTGCTAGGAAAAAAACAAAAAAGGATATAGCAATTCAATTTTATATTTGCAATGAATTTTCTATGCGAATGTTGTTACTTATATTATTATATATATTATATATTATATATTATATACTATATATATTTACACACACACACAACACACACACACACAACACATATATATATATATATATTATATATTGATGTATTATATATATTGCATATTTTAAAATATAGCTTATGTATTGTATATAACTTCTCCACTGGGAATTGATTCTCCTCAGTTTGCCCTCCCATATATTTCTCCATTTTACCATAATATATACTATATATATATATATTATAATATTATATATGTGTGTGTGGTGTGTGTGTTTGTGTGTATGTGTGGTGGTTTGTGTGTGTGTGCCACTTCACATTTACAGTAGGGTGCTACTCCAGGTCATATGTTATGCGGATTTTGACAGGTTTGAATTCAAAGTTTTCCTTCTCACTAGACTGTGAGCCTAGCAAGGTTACTTGCCAATATTTAACCTACAAATCAGAATGCAAGCAGCCTTCCAGGATTTGAACATAGGTTTGACGATTCATTACCTACAACTCTAACTATTACAGTATTTATAGCCTTAATATATATTATTATATATATATATAATATCTATATATACTATATATATATATATATCAATGTGTATTGTTGTGGCTATTTACTTGAAAAAGCGGTAAATCCAACGATACAGTGTTATTAGAAGAGTGCTTAATATCTACCGTTAATAGATAAATAAATAATAAAAAAGGTAGCTTTTTTTTATATCATTGGAACAATTATTACAACCGATCGGTTTCTCGCAAATGCCAATCGTCAGTAAAAACGAAATTATTTGAAAAAAGCAATTTTCGTTTACCGATGACATGTTATAGCAAGAAACCAAAACAGCTGTATAATTTCCATGAGTAATAAAAAAACATTTTTTTATTTATTCCAACACACACACACACACATCACACACACACACACACATATATATATATATATATAATACATTAATATATATATTTATTTATATATATATATATTGCTAACAAGCTAATCGATTAGATGAATAACCCTTTTAAATATAATTCTCCATAAAAACTCAACTAAACTTTACATACTGAGTATATGGGTAATAAATACTAAAATTAAAAGCAATCGCCCCCCTTGTTTTAATACTAATGTACTATCTTAGAATCTCCTAAAACACACTGTCCTAGCGAAATAACCAAAAAATCCAACGATCAAAACCGCACCAAACAAAACACTGGAACAAAAATCCCATTGAAAGACCAGCGACATGGTTAAAAGCGGCTCGATACAAAAATCTATGCCAACATTTCGTTTATCATTGGATCACACCTAAAAAACGTAGAAGACTTGACGCTATACACAGGCACAATAAAAACATAATTTCCTGGTCTTTAACAAACCTGCCTAAAGAATAAATTACTGCCGAAAAATAAATATATAGACTATTATATTATATATATAATATATATAATATATAATATATATAATATATATATATAAGAGAGAGGGAGGGGTCCCTGTGGGAGATAAATGAGAACAGCGAGAACAATCAGCTAGATAACAGGAAGACAGGTGATAGATACTAAACCACAACAGAGGAAAACACTAATCTTGTCTTGGTGTATCATGTTGACTTTTACTTATCTTCGTTTTCAATTTAATCTTACTCTTTCCTTTTAGAGAAAAATAATCAGTGTAAATTATATATTTACATAAACTGAAATGCCAAGTTGTTTCAAATGGCAGTCATCAAATGGCAAGAAAAACGATTTCACGAGTGTTCGCGGAAATCTTGTCATATGTCACGATAATCATTGAGGACTAAATATCGGGCTTACATAAAAAAAAGTTATGCAAAAACTGGCGGTTTTCTTATTTAATTTATTTATACTTTGTATGATGGCAGATATTTGTGGAATATATTTAATAGCATCATCAATATCAGAAGCCTGCCACGAAAACGATTCCTTTGAATCCCTCCGACATTCGTCCCTATCGGCCATCGGTCTGGAACACTGACTGCACTAAGAATTATTAAATGATTGCTCCAAACTATTACGTTTTCTTTCACTTCAGATATGTTAAGTTCTGACGCCATCCTTGGCATTGGGAATAAGACTAAATTAAGTACTAGTAAGTAGTCTGCAGTATTAGAATTCCTTTTGGCTAGTGAATAAGTCCTGGTTTATGGATCACGTAGTGGATCAAAGGTCCAGTGATATACATCCTATGTTCCGTCGTCCACCAGGTTCCAAGCAATTGAGTGCTAGTAAGATCGAATGTTGTATACCCCCCTGTCTTTACTTCTTTACTTTACGTCTAGTTCTTCTGGCCATCTTTGGATCTTATAACATCTTGTCTGGTCTGAATCTTCTAGTCGGACTTTCTTTTGCTATGGTTCATGTGGTGGTCGTCCTGGATTCATTTCCTTAGTCCTGGTTACCAAGACATTCATACAACACAAGAACTATATGACATTATACAACCTTGTATTCCTTAACGTATACATTTACATGAACTCATATCTGACTAACATAGCGCGCGTGAATCAGTTTAGGCAGGACCTAAACATCGGCCGACTTCTCTGCCTGACGTCGACTGAAAACTGGGACTCAAGAAAGTCCCACGGTTGACTTCACAATATTTGACGGGCTTCTGTAATTTCCATGGAAGACCCGGCCTGATATGAGGGTCATCAACCCTCAGAATTACAGAGGGATGACAGAAATCTATGCACTGCATAGATTATGTAACACGAACAGCCTGTATACTTATATACAGCGCAGTACTGCCGTGATTTTGGCAGGAAGTGTCGTCACATGATTATCCGCCGAGTCTATAAGTAATGAAGTAGGCATCTATTTACAGAAAAGTCAATCTAACATCAGGTGTGCGGAGCAATGTTTCTTTGATATCTCTTACCACCACACCCTATTTCCATCGTTCTGTAAAGTAATCTCTTAGCAAGACAACCACTGTCGCAAACTAGAATTATTGTCCGCTGTCTTTATTTTTTTTCACTTTGATATTTGTAGAAAATATTTAGATAGCGATCATCAGAGTGTTATTTGTTCAAAATGGATCCTTTCAATCTCTCACGATATCCATCCTATCCAGCATCGTTCTTGGCCATTCCGAACAGCAACACTGGCCCAAAGAAATAGCAAATGAATACCCAGCTTTCGCTTTCGTTGTTTCACTTCAGTTACTCGTTACTGACTATGACAGGTTTTTATCTTTTTGTTAACTATAAATATGCTTAGTTTTCAGCCTGGATGCGTGTTTCGTTTGTAACGAACGGCTAAAAAAAATGTATGCGTTCATTTAAGAGAGTTTCGGAAGGTACATTACAATCTTGAACAGGGTTTTTTTCACACCCACTGTAATTCCAGTGGAATTCCAAGTAAAACACTGACTCTTGTTCTTAGTTGCTATCTTTATACGCTTAAGAAATATTAACTTTTATAGAAAACTAAATGGGCTTTTTATTAGGCGTTTGTAAACAAACGAATTAAGACAGAGACATCTGCGATTTGTAAAGTTTGTTACAGGGATGTCAATAGCACACAGCATCTGTGTAGTTGCCATTCCTACATTTCAACAGGCAATCCGTAAAGTCAAGTCCAAGATATGCAACCATAACATACCACTGACATGGCGACAGGATGGAAGAATTTTCTTTTATCTCATGAAATATCAGATTTCTATATGGTGCATAACCTGTTGATAGCAGTTCCATGAATTTCTATGTGAGTCTGCTGAGTGGATGAACACATGGTTCAGTTACTATAATCGTTGTGAATTTCAACTTTTTCATTCTTATTTCTTTTTTTGTTCTAGACTGGTTGCCTAACTAAAGTTACGCGCCTAATCCACCCACTATTATACAATTTCGGAGCTAGAATAGTTAGGTGTCATACCTTTTCCAAAGTATCACGCTATGTGAAATTCAAACCAAACTTGTCCATGATTTGAACGCGAGTCGCCAAATCCATATCTCAGCGATAATCATTACAGAACGCCTCCTTACATTATAATATAAGATATTAAAGAATAAATCTTGAACCTTCTTTCTTCCTCAGTACTTGGTATACAGATTCCATTTATTGGTCATAGCTTAATTCTGATTCCAAAACGTCTTTGATACGATAACCAATACTCAGCAGGAGGGTCCGTCATTCGTCTGGAATCAATTTTTCTGTCATGAGTTCTTGTCTTGGACTCACGATTAGCGTTACTCGCTTCCACACACTCACTCCTCTCTCTATCTCCTTACTCTTTCTTTCTTATATTTTTTCATATTTAGCATGTCTTTCCCCTTTCTTCTCTTCTACAAAGGAATGGCCATTATTTAACTGAGATGACCGAACTCATAGAAATAAGAATTCGCAGATATAACCAACACCAGTGTAGGATTACATTTTTGCATTTTCCTCTTGACGATTTGGACCGGTCTCATTTTAACGAGAGGGTGTTGCAAGACTGATAAAAGTTCGAATACAGTATTAATAGCATAGATTATTACAAAAATAAATAAAACTAAGTGATCAAATATAATTATGCATTGTCTGACTGTTGTTGCCTCATCTTTATTTGGTATTGTAAACTCACAAACGTTTCAGCCGCTGTATCCTCCAGCTTTCTCGTGTCTATGTATCCGAATTGTAATGATCCAACACTTATTTGTCTGTTAAATTTAAGGATGAGGCTTAATGTGAATAATTTGTGATGTTTCTGATTGTTGTCTCATCTTCTATCTGTGGTATGAAAAATCATACGTTTCAGGGCCGCTGTATCCTCCGGCCTTTCCCGGATGTTTCCTGATGTATCCGAGTATAGTATGATCAACACTTATTTGTCTGTAAAGTTTACAGATTTAGGCTTAATGTGAATAATTTTGATGTTCTGACTGTTGTCCTCATCTTTACATTGTGGTATGTAAACTCACAACCGTTTCAGCCGCTGTATCTCCGGCGTTCCTCGGATGTACCTATGTATCGAGCGTATAGTAATGATACAAACACTTATTTGTCTGTAATTTAAGTGAGCTTAATTGTGAATAATTTTGATGTTCGACTGTTGTTCCTCTCTTTATTGTGGTATGTAAAATCACAACGTTTCAGCGCTGCTTCTCGCCTTCCTTGGAATTGTTTCCTATGTATTCAGAGTATTTAGTAATGATCAACGCTTATTGTCTGTAAATTTAAGATGAGCCTAATGTGAATAATTTTGATGTGTTTCTGAATGTTGGTCCTCATCTTTATTGTGGTATGTAAAATCGACGTTTCAGCCGCTGTATCCACCGCCTTTCATCCTTATTTGAATAAGATTTTCAAACTTCTTCGATGCCTGACTGTTAAATAACAAACTATTCAAAAATCATTCCCAGGTGTCATTGACTTTGCTCCGATATACAGGAAACACATGATGAAAGCGGTGGATACAGCGGCTGAACGTTCTGATTTTACATACCAAATAAAGAATGAGGACAACAGTCAGAAAATCAAATTATTCACATAGACGCCTCATTTAAATTTACAGACAAATTAAGCGTGATCATACTATACATCGAACATAGGGAAACATCCAAGGAGGCCGGGGATTCAGCGGCTGAAACGTTGTGATTTACATACCACAATAAAGATGAGGACAACAGTCAGAACATCAAAATTATTTCACATTAGCCTATCTTAATTTACAGACAAATAAGTGTGTATCATTTTACTATACTCGATATTAGGAAACATCCAGGAAAGCCGGAGGATCAGCGGCTGAACGTTTGTGAGTTTTACATACCACAATAAAATGGAGGACAACAGTCAGAACATCAAAATTATGTCAATTAAGCCTCATCTTAAATTTACAGACAAATAAGTGTTGGATCATTACTCATACTCGGATACCATAGGAAACAACATCCGAGGAAGCCGGAGGATACAGCGCTGAACGTTTATGATTTTACATACCACCAATAAAGATGAGGACAACAGTCAGGAAACATCAAAATTATTCACATTAAGCCTCATCTTAAAATTTACAGACAAAAAGTGTGGATCATTTACTATTATCGGACATAGGAAACATCCGAGGAAAGCTGGAGGATACAGCGGCGAAACGTTGTGAGTTTACTACCACAATTAAGATTGAGGAAACCCCAGTCAGAACATCAAATTATTTATTCATTACTTTATTTATTGATTTGTAATTAATCTATGCTATTAATACTTGTAGTTCGCAACGGACTTTTACTCATCTTTGCAACACCTCTCGTTAAAAATGGAAGACCGTCCAAATCGTCCCTCCAAGAGGAAAGCAAAATGTAAATCCTGATCATTCCTGTGTTGGTTTATCTTGCCCCCGAATTCTTTATTCTTATTGGAGTTTCGTCCATCTCAGTATAAATAATGGCCATTCATTTTTGTTAGAAAGAAAGACAAAGGGGAAAAAACATGCTAATATAAAAAATATTAAGAAAAAGACTAAGGGAAAGACATAGAGAGAGGAGTGAGTGTGTGGAGCGATAAACGTCATTGTGAGGTCCAAGACCAAGAACTCATGACAGAAAATATTTCAGACGATGGACGGACCTCCTGTGAGTATTGCTATTAATCGCTATCAAGACGTTTGGAATCAGAATTAAGCATATGACCAATAATGAGAATCGATATACCAAAGTACTGAGGAAGAACAGAAGGTTCAAGTTATTCCTTATATCTAAGATTAATGTAGAGGCGCGTTCTTAATGATATATCGTTGATAGGCAATTGGATTTGCGACTCGCGTTCAACATCATGACAAGTTTGTTTGTCTCACACTAGCGGTGATACCTTGAAAAGTATGCACAACTATTCTAGTTTCAGAAATGTAAATAGTGGGGTGGATTAGGCCCCAGTACTTAGTCAGGCAAACGCTAGAAGACATTGGAAAATTGAATTTAACGATTAAGTAAACTTGACCATGTGTTAATCTACTCATGCAGACTACATAGGAAAATCATGGACTGCTATCAACAGGTTATGACCATATAGGAAATCTGATACTCTCATGAGATAAAACCAGTTCTTCCATCTGTCGCCATGTCAGTGGTACTGTATGGTTGCATTACTTGGGACTTGGACTTTAACGGATTGCCTGTTGAAAATGTAGATGGCAACTACACAAAGATTGCTGTGTGCTATTTGAACAAACCTGTAACAACACTTACAAATCAGCAGATGTTCTCTTGTCTTAATTCGTTTGTTATACCAAAACGCCTATAAGAAAGCACAATTTAGTGTTTCTTATAAAAGTTAATATCTTCAAAGCTAAAGATAGAAAATAAGAACAAATGTATGTGTTTTCTTACTTGGAATTCACTGAAGTTACAGCTGGTTGTGAAAAAACCTGTTAAGATTGTATATGTACACTCCAGAACTCTTCTAAAATGAAACGCATACTTTATAGCCGTTCGTATACAAACGAAACACGCAATCCAGGCTAGAAACTAGGCATATTATAGTAACAAAAAGATAAAAAACCTGTCATACAGTAACCGAAGGTAAACTGAGTGAAAACAAACGAAAGCGAAAAGCTGGGTAATTCATTTGCTATTTCTTTGACCAGGTTTGCTGTCTCGGGGACATGGCAAGAACGATGGCTGATAGGATGGAGTTCGTGAGAGATTGAAAGGATCCATTTTGACAAACACCCTGATGATGTGCTATCTAAATAATTTCTACAATATTTCTGGAAGTGAAAAAAAATAAAAGCTGGACAATAATTTATAGTTTCTTGC
>CM042140.1:77502360-77519860 GCA_023376005.1 Doryteuthis pealeii | reverse complement strand
AGAAATAGAATTATACCAAAATATGACAATAAACCCAGACTTTACCCTATAAACTTAAAGCTATTCCAGATTCATTTAGCAACGGACAACTGCACGCAGTCTGCAGTCAAAATCAAGAAAATCTTTGAAAAAACCAAAAAAAAAAAAAAAACCCAAAAAATGATAAATTTGACTATCTCTTACAATCTACCGCTTGGAATAAAATGACACCGGACGGGTTGACGTGCCGATGAAATCAATCAATCAATAAAAAATACTTAAAATTAAATCTTGACGGGTTGACATGCCGTTAAAATCAATCAATCGGCTTCAAAGGTTGTCATAATTAAAATAAAAATGTATCTCCTTTTGGCTCATGAATAAGTAAAAGTAAAGTAGACAGAGTGGCCTGTTGTCGGTATCAGCCGGGCAGCGAGGGAGTCTATCCTCCTTTCGCTAGCGCTAGACCAGGCAGTTTATTTCTGCATTTGAGGTGGATCACCACACCTACATTCAATTCCCCACTTTACCGTACATATCCAAGCCTTGCTCCTCATACGAGTTGGCGAGGACCGGTACTGAACCAAGAACCTTGTGGTTCCGAGCCGGATGCTCTACCGACTGAGCTAGACCGGTCCTATAAGAGGCGTTTTATTATCCTTGTTTCAGATAATTTCAAGAAATGAGGATTTTGCTTAGCGGCTTTATGTGATCCTGAGGAAAGCTAGGGGAGTAAACCCCAAAAAAAAACAAATCCGGAAACCGAAGTTCCTAAGATGTTGTATCGCTGAACTTCAGCGCTATTCAGTAACTCCTGCGACACTGCCGTTGCCAAACTGCACTTATTACTTACCTATCCTTTCGACCACAGCGGCAGTGTGGAGAGGGGAGGGATTTTCTGCGTGGGCAACAGCACATCCTCCATATCAACCCGCCCAGTCTACGTAGTTACAGAAAAATCCATTTGGACACTACTCGATCGTCTTTCGCAGACGGTATAATGCCATCATTTCCATCGTTAAGATTGCAGTGATCGATCT
Source organism: Doryteuthis pealeii (assembly GCA_023376005.1). NCBI lineage: Eukaryota > Metazoa > Mollusca > Cephalopoda > Myopsida > Loliginidae > Doryteuthis > Doryteuthis pealeii. The sequence continues at coordinate 77,518,841 of CM042140.1, read as the reverse complement.
TTGAAAGGATCAAAGAATAAACTTTTGTCTAAAGAACGGGGATATAAAACTGTCAAAATTGACATGTGTTAAATGGATTTATGCAATTGCGTTCCATGCTGTGAAAACAGAGAAACGATATATCACACTTGGGCTGGCGGTTCGGTTAAGATTCAATTTCCAAGTGAGATTCCAACAAACACGCCATAATCAAGGTTACCGCCATTAAACCTGCATAAACATGTTGTGTTGATTTAATTCGGCAGAAAATCACTAACCCTTTTGATTTCGCCGCCGCCAACAATATGAGTTCGGGTGCTGCAATATTCTAGTTTTATGTTGCCAAATCTTATAGCAGGAACTTATGCACTCTTAATAGGTTCACTGTCGCATTTTTATATTTCCCAATCCGCATTTTCTCGGTAGAATTGAATGTTTTAAAAACAACAACCATGCGACACCCCCACCCAATAAAATAGCGAAAAAACATAGAAAACAAAGTTTAAAAAATCCTTAAGTCATAAAATGTCGTAATTACCACTCTAAGTTATAGCATTATAACAATTATCATCATCATTTGTTAGATTATTTGTGCTATATAAGCCGTGCTACAATACACCACTTAGATTTATAGACTAAGCGAGGTTTAAACCTCAGCCAATCAAAAGCCCGAATACGAGGCTGGTTGACTACTTAATCACTGAGAGACGTCCATTTGCAATCATCGACGAAGGACTTGCAAGAATGAGGAGCACCAAAGAACAACCAAAGGATTCTTTACCAAGGATCGCACTCTGCTTATCATAAAGGATCTCGCTGTACAAGCGCTCTAGCTTGAAGCCTAAAGGATGGCCGCTAAAATCGTAACATCATCATCAAAGTGTGCCGATTGCACGGATTACCTTGACACTTCATCTCTCTATAAGCCAATCCTCTTTTTAACTCCTCTAGACATCACATAGTGTCCGAACAGAGCTGATGATGTACATTTTTGCTTGTTGGCCAATACTAGTGAAGTCAAGACGAACTAGTAAATGAAGCTCTCCTATGAACTCATACATACTGGCCCTTACTTAGGCTAGACTGGTAGCCGGAGAGACCTCCTCCGATCAATCGGCTGGCCATATCATGCCCTAGCACCTATATGATTGCCCCAGCCCTATTGCCCTTATGGCAAGCCCCAACCTTTTATATGTAATATATGTGCTAAAAGGCAGTGGCTGATGGTGTTCATGTCCTGGGAATGACGTTAAACTCGATCTGATGGTGAGGTTCAAGTTCTGGGGATCTGGGGAATGTGGGGCAACCTTCATCACCCTTGCTCCCATGTATACTCTGACCCGGAGTGGTAGTACCTTTTAGGGTCCGATCTATGGGTTAAATAGGAAAAAATTGTTTATAAAAAATCTGAGGTTATATTTAACCTCATATTTAACCTAGATAAATATCAATAGACTGAGATAGATAGATAGATAGATAGATAGATAGATATGAACTGAATGAAATAGATATGTTGATAGATAGATAGATAGATAGATATGAATAGCCCAAGATAGACAGATAGACATAGACAGATAGATAAATAGATAGATAGATATGAACAGACTGGGATAGATAGATAGATAGATATGAACAGACTGGGATAGATAGATAGATAGATATGAAAAGACTGGGATAGATAGATAGATAGATAGATAGATAGATAGATATGAACAGACTGGGATAGATAACTTGCTGGAATGTGACAGTTTTGTAAGTGAGTGCTCACTCCAATTACGCTCACTTTCGGACTAATACCTTTAGGGAAGTTATGAACCCCTCATCCCACGAAATATGCATTAAATAATACCACTACCATTCTTCGCATTCATTGTACGTACATATATTCATTTTACTGTAGTTGTTTCGCAAGATCTTTTTTTGCACAGAGCCCTATCGAATACGTATAATATTTGAATCTTACATCGGACCCTAACACATACTACCTTTCAGAGGGGACCTGTTAGTAATGCCAATTATGGGATACTCTGCAAGCTTCGGTTCTGATGCGTATAGAATACCCCATAATTGGCAGTACACCATGAGATGATGTTTAATGTCATATGCAGGACACTTCTTTTAGTGGGCTGGCATTACCGCTCTGCCAGGGGATACAGTCAGTGCTTTCTAAGCCCCACCAACAACGTTTACACCGATGAACCATCTTATCTCCAGAACTGGAGTTTTCCCATCGTGTGCATTTTAGTGTCATACCCAGGACACCCTTTTTAGGGGGTCTTACTCCTCTACAGGGGATACAGTGCATTATAAGCCCCGCCAACTAAGTATTTGAATCCGATGGGCCACATTTTCCAGACCTTCAGAATTGGATCCTCACCACCAGTGGCAGATTAGCGTCACATCCAGGACCCTCCCTTTTTCTGTGCCTCTTACCCCTAAGCAGGGGATACAGTCAGTGAATTCTAAGCCCCATCAACAGTATATTTAAATTTGAGGAGCCAGATTTTCCTGATCTCAAGAAGTGGATCCTCACAATCAGATGCAGTTTAGTGTCATACCTAGGGCACCACTACCTTTTTATGAGGTCTTACCCTTCTGCAAGGGATAAAGTCAATATATTTGAACTCGAGGGATCACATTCTCCAGATTTCCAAAAATGGGTCCTCACAATCAGATGCAGATTAGTGTCATACCCAGGACCCTCGCCTTTTTAAAGGATCTTACCTTTCTGCAATGGATACAGTCAATACATTTGCACCCTAGGGGCCACATTTCCCAGATTTCCAGAAATAGATCCTCACCATGAGATGAAGTTTAGTATCCTACCCAGGAACACCCATTTTATTCTAAGTATCGACCTTATTCAAATCCCAGAGATGCTGATATGTACTTTTCCTGCGTCCCTGGCGCATAAAAATTTATACGTACGCAGTAAAATCGTATCCATACTTCCCGGTGCTTTTTTCTTCCGTCACCATTTCAAGCTAACTGTACATTTCAATAGTTTCTTTGAAACAAATTACACAGGATAGGTTACAAGGTAGGAGTTTGACGGCCTTAGTTGTTTCCCAGATCATAAACAAAAACCCTTCAATTCATTAAGAAACTTTAGTTGGAACATAAATTTTCCAGGGGACTCGTTAAAAGCAAATATGTGCGTCCCATGACTCACTAAATAAAAAAAAACTATCAGCATCATAGAATCCAGAGGAAATACACAGGACAAATATAACTATCATTATTACATTGGTCTCAGATCCGAATAAGCATTTATTCTGGTGAGCAAGACCTCTGGGCAATTTCCAAATTTTTTATAATTTCTTTCTTTCTTTCCTTTATACGCAGAAACACTCCCAGTGCACCTGTCTACATCAATGCGTCTCTTATTCATTCAAGTTATGAATACGAAGTTTTTTTTTGTTTTTGTTCGCTTTAATTAAATAGTTCAGTCACCGATGCAACATAATTAACCGCGGATAATTATTCAGCGGATTGGCTTAATTTTTATTTTATTCCTTTTTTTTTCATTTTAAATGTTCCATACGTGACATGCTTATTTGTATGTTTCTAATTTGACTCAACCGTGATTCATAATTATAGAAATTAATTATTGGAAAGCCATTATTGACACATGTTGAATTATGAAATATTACCAACTGTACGTTTAGGAGTGGCCAAGACTGAACTTCAAACGCCAAATATATAATCTTCTTAAGATATCTAGTTGATAAACATTCGATATATATATATATATATATATATATATATATATATATATATATATATATATATTCTACCTTAGTACTATTAGATGATGTTTACCGCGTTGCTTCTATTGTTTAGGAGTAAATAAACTAATAACAGATAAGACATAAAACTTGTTTTTGTTTCATAGCTAAATATTCTGTCTTCCAGGAATATGCCTTAAATCATATAGATTGATTTATTTAAATTTGCAAAAGTGTGCACCCTTCGGTGCAAGTATTTAGATTTTAATACAATAAAATATTATATTAAATTAGAATGATGAATTACAAAATAAATACTATTGATATTAGATGAGCAAAAATGCATTTGTAGTTACTTAAGATTAAATAATTACGTTAGAATTATCTGAAATAGAGTGTGTGTAATAGGAGAATAGAATAGTTTGATCGATAGCTACTCCCATAATTTCCGGTTTTCAGTGCTAAATTTTCTGAAATTGAATATTTTAACAAATTAGACAGTAGAGAACAAAATGAAAATAATCTAAATATTTTAGTGACATAAATATGCACATAAAATATCTAAATATTAAATAAAAGGAATATTGAATTTAGGAAATTTTTTTTTAAATAACATAATAAATAGCATTTATTATTTTTTTAAAATCAAATAATTGCATTAAACTTATTTAAAACAGTTGGGGTATAATCAAAGAATAGAACCACTTGGACCCTAGTTCTTCCCTTCACTTGCTAAAGTTACTAATGTAAATATTTAACTAAATTTGATATTAAAAATAAAACCACAGTTATTTCTTTTTGTTTATGTATTTATTTCAACATTTATCGACGGGATTTGCATATATCTATTGAAATAAATAAAAACAATTAAAAATTAATAATAACAAGTGAATATCAGTTCTCCCGGGGAAGGTGTACCTTGAACATCGAAACCATGGTAGAGAGAAAAACTTTTCTACAACTATATATGTAAGTTCGGATAGCCTGGACATGAAGTCAACGGTGCTTGGTTACTGAGAGTTTCTCGCCTATGCGATTTTCAAACCAAGTGAAGCATTTGTGTTCGTATTTTTTCTTATATGTTGTTGCGTAGTGCATTATAGGGATGGGATAAACTTGGTTTGAAAATCACAAAGGCGAGAAAATGTCAGTAACCAAGTGATAACTTAACTTAGATATACATGCTTTATCCAAGATATCGATCACAATTTACGTATAAATATAGCACACCATGTTATGTATATATATATATATATATATATATATATATATATATTTTTTTTTTTGTTTTGGTACAAAGGTGATTAGAGGCTGGTCCTTTTTATGCACAAATAAATTTATTCACACACACACACACACACACACACACACACACACACACATATATTATATATATATATATATATATATATATATATATATAGGGGGTAGATAAGACAATGTCAACAGCGCTTGATAACCGACAATTTCTATCCTATGCGATTTTCAAACCAAGTGAGTTTTTCTATTCGTGTTTTTCTCATACGCGGTTGTGTGGTGCATCGTGGGAAGCGTCAAACAACTGAGTCACGGTTGGTTGTGTGCTTTTTATTTATTTTAGAGCATATCAACTCTTTTCGGGTCGATTAATACCGAAACAAGTCATTTTGAAAAAAACAAGAACTCAGTTTCTTTACAGTACGAACCGTTGCTCAAGTGGTCACCCAATTAAGTATTGAACAGGCTGATCACTGATTAATTTTAATATGACGGGAAGCCGTACTTTCAGCGGGCCTAACTTATGGTTGGAAGACTTGATATTTACCACGTCCACGTGTACGGGTTAGGCACAATGACCTATTAATGTGGGACCACCCACGAACCAAAACTCATGGGTCGCGAGTGAAAGCATTGCGTTGGTCCCGTCAGACAATGCGCAATAAACCCAGTGCTGCCCATTTAAATAAAGGGGACAGGTATTGCCTGGGGGAAATAAAGGGACAGGTATTGCCTGGGGGGATAGCCGAAGGCCCTCTAAGATATTTAGAGGGCCTTGGATAGCTTGAATCAACGTTGTTATTTGTAGCCACGGTCAAGGGCCGAAGCCACTGGATCGCCACCTCGAAACTAGATTACTTTGTGGGGCATGAGGGAAAGCTGTTTTTTTGTGGGATTCTAAGGACAGTGTAAAATGCAGGAAGGAAAAGATATAAAAAGTGCTTAATGCTACTAGAGTTGAGTTGGTACTATGCCTAAAATATCATTGATAAGTTCTCACTAAGCACAGTTTTCAAGTTACGCATTATAATAGCACGTATTTAAATATAAATGACATTCTAAGATGAATGACTGTAGAGTTCTATAACCCCCTGTTTGAAAGATGATGTGTGAATATAAATTAAATCCTAAACCAGTCTACATTATTCTTACATTAAGTGTTACATATATAGAAAACATAGAATGTCATTTAAATCATATATAATTACCTCGGGACATGTTTCACCGGTAGATCTGTAAAGTTATCATCTTTATTTTCTTAAATAATTTGGCTACGCACCTTTTAATGATAATTATGATTGCATGTTTTTCGTTTGAATACATATCTACGCTGATGAAATTTTAATAGCCTTACATCCCAGGAATTTTTTATTTACAACAATTAAGGTTTAGAGCTGTGAAGTCCTCAAAATGCTCCCTTCATTTAAATTTCCCCAAAAACATAGCATCTGATTTATATATTTTGGCATTTATATTTTTCATTTTTTTTCATTCGGTTAAGCAATATATTTAAAAGGAAGACGTAAAAAAAAGATTTCGATTGGTGCAATCGTTTTGATCCCACGGGGGAATTCAAGGAAATTTGGAATTTTTTTCTTAAATTTAAATCCGGTAAGAAAATTAAATTTTCAAAATGATTTCTATAGCGTATGTGCAATATATTATATATATATATATATATATATATATATATATATATATATATATATATATATATATATATAATACAGATAACAAGGTTATACACACATACACGCACACACACACACATATATATGTATGTATATATACAGAGGGACAAGGTTATATATACACATACATATATACAGAGGGACAAGGTATATATATATATATTATATATATATATATTATATACTATATATATATATATATATATATATTATACAGATGACAAGGTTATATATACACACCCATATATATATATATATATATATATAATTATTATATATATATATATATATATAAGATGACAGTTATAATAACCATATTAATATATATAATATATATATTATATATATTATATATATATAGATAATAAGGTTATATATATCACCATATATATTACAGATAATAAGGTTATATATATCACAGATATATAAAAGATATAAGGTTAATTATAATATATATATATAGATGACAAGGTATATATATATTATAAGTGAAAGGTTATATATATATATAATATATATTATTATATATATATAATATTACATATAATGACAAGGTTATATATATATATATAATATATATACATATCAATGACAAGCTTATATATATATATATATATATATATATATATATATACATATCAAGTGACAAGGTTATATATTATATAATATATATATAATATATATATATATATATATATATATGTATATATATATATACATATCAAGATGACAAGGTATATAATATATATATAAGTTAGGAGAAAGGAAATGAATCCGACTGTATGAGTATAGATAAAAGGATATGAAAACGACAAATATGCTGTTAAAGTGAAATATATCTTATATCATATTCATATATAATATTGACTATTTCGATTTATAAAAATCATTTCAGAGCTTGTTTTTTTACTCCGGACTTTCGAGAGCGGAGATGAAAATGAATTTTGAGGTAACTTTTTACGAGAAAACCTGAAGTGAATTATTTCAATGACTGTTGTCAACTAAAGATTGGTTGCTCTACATAGCCATCTTCTTCACTAGATGCAATTTGAGAAAAAAAAAACTATTTTTTCTGTCATAGTTCGAAAACTATCTAATGACGGTAATTTAAATGGAATCATTTTTAAACATTTAAAATTACCCGCAGTTGCCGCTGAGTTTGTCATTTCTGTGATTATCTGATCCTTTCTATGTTTATTAACCTGCTGGGAACCTCAAGGTTTTGGCTCGATACTGTCCCTCACAACTCTGTGTTAGAGGCACAGGGAGATGTGAGAAAAGAGAGGTTGTGATGGTAGTGTGGCGCTCCACTCAGACGTTAAAAAAAATCCGTTTCGTCTGGCGCTAGTGAAAAAGGGATATACTCTCTCGCTGTATGGCTGATCTGACTTTAGGCCACCCCGACAATTTACCATTTCATACTAAATATATACTATATATATTATATGTGTGTGTGGTTGTGTTGGTGAAGATGTTGGCACTTTTAAGTGTACGTGAATCGGATGGATTCAAATGCTTACTTTATGTTCAAAGTTTAAGGTCTATGCGACAAAAAGATTCATACTCGGATTTAGCGAAGCTTGAATAAGGTAATAAATTAACTTTGCAGGCAGTTACATAAGGATGACACGGCGAAAATTGAGGAGAAAGATAATGCAAAAGTTCAGTCTGTGCGACTGAAGAAATTGAAATGAAAAGTCTGACAAATTCTCTAAGCAAACATTTATGTTTTGTGATTAATTACTCTTGAAAAAAGACTGTTCGTTCATAGATAAAAAAATATTTTTTAAAAAATTCATTGTGGAATCCTTGACATAAGAGAAACTACTGCAAGTCTAAATCAAGAAAATATTGGACAAACACAGTGAAAGTCGTTTGTCATATAAGAAAAGTACAAGGATCCCAAAATAATGGGAAGTTCATAACTGCATTTATAGATCAATAACCTTGTTCCTAAATCTTCCGTCCGTTATAATGCAACACCCTTGGTTAACAATGAGATCGTCAAATCGTCCAAGTGCATACAAAATGCAGATTATCTGATGTCGCTTAATACAGATTTCTCATTTTTCCCATTTTATTTCACCCATTTAAAAAAATGAAACATTAAAAATGGCTTGCGTCGCTTAAATACCCAAGTAAAATTAAAATGAATTGAAAAAAAAAAGAAGTACATATTTTGTTTATATTGGATTTTGAAATTGTGAATTACGGGAAGTATTTTGGTAATTTTGATATTATGTTATTTCAGTCATCCTGCCATATTTACGCTATGTTTTAGCGAGTCAGAGTCAGCGTCAGTCGAATTTCAAGCGCGACTATTTGTTCCGAGTCGTGTTTTTGTCACTTTTATTTTTGATTTTTATTGCAAAGACAACTGTAGGATTGATATGTATAAAATTGGAAATCTATCGTTTTGGCTTAAATAGTTTCTCGTGAATTTTTGTTTCGTTTCGGAAATTCTACGGGTCCCGCAAGTAAATGATTAATGTCGAAGTTATTTCTGTTAGACACACGTAGTGACATAACGATAATTAATGAGAAACTGTGGGGACTATGAGTAAACCGTGATTAAAGAGATTTAACAATGTAGCCCGAGGAATTACCGGTAAAATTTATTTCGAACAGGTGAATGGTCATGCAATGTTATGTGTTTGGGGGGAAAAATGTGCGAAGGTTTTTCGTGTTAAAGAATATCAACTGAATTTATTGGGTGCAAATATGATTGAAATTTCAAATGTCTGTGGCTTACAGAGATTTTATTTCAGGGAGAAATTAATTTGACTCTTCCTAAAACAAATATCGCGGGTAAAATGCTTGCTTAAGGAAATTTGCACTTCCTGACGGAATTTGCTTAAAATTTCAGGATTTTAAAAAAGTAGTATCCACTGTTTTCTCGGAATTCTTAGAATGCACTAAGCAAAGCAACATTTTCAACCTAAAATAAATTCATTCTCCTATTTAAGCCAAGACTCATGACCAATAAGTAGAATTCCGCTTAATATTTCTTCATATATTCAACACTTTGAAACTCATTCGAAAAATGAATTGTTCCAAATATTTTTTATTCTGGGAAAATATACAGGTTTTGGCAATATATTATTAATATAATGTGTGTGTGTCTGTTTAGCTATAATGTATGGGTTTATTTTCCAGTACCATCGTACGAGTCAGGCACGAAGGCCATTATGTGGGACACCTGACAAGCCGGACCATGGGTGGCGGTAGAAAAATTGGTCGATCGTCGGCATTTCCCCTCAAGGGGGCGCCTCAGGCGCTGGCATAAACAGCCTGCTTTAGTCAAGGAGGGCAGATATTGCCTGGAGGGATGGCCTCTGGGATCGACCCGCTATTAATTTACCATCTCCGGTCCGTGGCCCGACGCACTGGACCCGGCTTGAAGCGGGGTTGAAGGCAAAATTGCCCCTTATATGTATGGGAAATAATTATGTGGTTTTATGTTATATGGTTTTTTTAAATACGTAATGCTTAATATAATGTGGGTTAATTATATTGTTATATGCCTTAATATAAGTTGGTTTATAAATGTAATATGTATAAACGTTAATGGTTATATTGGGTTTTTTATATATATATATATATATTATAATATATTATTAATATAATATATAAAATTTTTTAAGCTACGGAAACTTGGTTTTTTTAGCACAGAACTGATTTATTTTAGGCCAAATTGGTAATGAAACCTTTCCGTTTTATTTTTTGAAAAACATTAAATAAGGAAATCCAGATAGGAAAAAAGATCTTAGTTTAAGTTATTGCAAAAACATCATTCAGAAATGGATGCCGCCTCAAAAAAAATACTCTTATGTGGGCCTGAAAAACTTTTTCCTACGGGCCGAATGAATGTGTTCTACACTTTTGGCCTGATTGGAACAGCGGACTCTTCACTTTGCCGATTCAATCTCTGGGTTCTCCTTTCCCAGTTCTCCATCTCCGTTTTTTTTCTTGTTCCACCTCTTCTTCTTTCCTCATTTATTTTTAGTCATTGCTCGCTCCTAGTCTTTCGACTGAAAATGAACATTTTTTCCTCCTTTCCCTCCTCCAGAGAAAACGATGTTTTATTCCAACTCTTTTTACCATTAATGCCCCCCGGCCGCTTTGTTTATATAAGAGCCCTTTACTCTTCTCTCTAACTTTTTGACGTTGGGCATCCCTGCCTTAAACCCAACTCTCAAATTTTCACCCGTTTCAGTTTCCGATGTCTTTCAGGCAAGGTGGGAACTTTTGGCCACAAAGCAAAAGTCCTTAGCCAGTTTTTTGCATGAGGTTTAGTTTCTTTTCTCTAACTACAGAATGGTTTTTCTGGTCTTTCAATGGCCAAATATTCCTTGCAAACTGTGGGATATTTTTTTCCAAAATAAAAATTGTACCGCTATGAAATTATTGGAAAAAAAATTGGGCATTTGGTTCGAAACTGAAGTTGTCAAAAGTTTTTTGAAGATAGAATGTAATATTAACTAATGAATTCTTTTTATCAAAATAAATAAACGACAATGAAATCTAGAAATTATAGACATCAAGTGCGAGTGGGTTATGGTTATTAATAAGTAGTTTTATTTCCATGAATTAAAGAAGGTTAAAATAAAACTTGGTCCGTCTTCAGACCTCTCAAATTCAGATGAAAAAATGCTTCAACCCAACTGAAAAAGGAAGACGAGTTTATTAATTTTTTCCGCAGTAAGTAAATGTATAAAATGGAAAATTTGTTTAAGATTTTTTTTTTTAACGGCTTTCAACGATGACCTTTCAATTATTTAATTGGTAATTCAAGTTTAATTCGTTTAAAAAAATGTACACTCAACTTGCCCTTCGGTGGCTAGGGGTTGGGAAAATAAACGTATATATTACATATTGTTTTTTGGTTGCATAATATGTTACTGGCTACGAAAAAACCATTAAAAACATAACGCCTCCATGGGTTAGTAATAACAAATAAGGGTGAGTATTGTTGGTTTGCTTTTATTCGTTTATGTACAAATATGCATATATGTTAATTTATAATAATATATATATAATATCTAATTATTTATTTTTATGTGTTGGCCAATATTATTTATATGTTATTGTATGAATGGTATGTTTATATGTGTAATTATATATGGTACTTATTAGTTTTGTGCTCTTGTTGTGGTGTGGGTTTGTGTTATATCAATTATTATTTTAATTATATATATTAAATTATGGGGTATAAGGGTGGGTCCCCCTTAAACCTCAGTCGGGTAAAAGAGCGTCCACTGGGAAAAATTATAAGGTTTTTCCTGGTATTTTCAGGATTTTGTTCGGTAAAAAGTGAGGTGCTTGAAATACTAGGTGGCGCCCTCACCTCAAAGAACGTAAAAACATTTCAATTATTCTGCGCTAGTTTAAAAGGAGCATATACCTTCAGTCTTGGCTTATAACGACTTTTAAAAAGACACCTGAGATTTATATATATATTATATTATATAATATAAAATTATATAAATAAATATATAAAATAAACTAATATGTTTGTGGTGTTTGTGTTGTTGTTGTTATTGTGTGGTGTTTGGGTGTGGGTGGTGTTGGGTGGTGTGTTTGTGAGTTTAATTGTAATAACAAATAATTATGTAATGTTATATGTATGTATGTTATACTAATTTAGTCCCCCTTCCTAGATTTATTTGTCCTTTTTTTTACGGTATGGAATTAAAGAAAAATTCCATTTTGCGCTCCTCACATGAATCAAAGTGGTTCCAACCTGCAAGATAATTGTTGTAGCTTGTGGGTGGAATTTGAATAAAATTTTGGGAAATTATTTTTAGTTTTAATTTTTCTATTCTGTTCAACGTAATGAACGAAATTGCCAGTCGGAAGTTCGAATGAAGGAAAGGATTACGTGGTCCCCAATTTTGGGTGCAAAATGTAAAATTGATAGCATAACAAAACAAAACCAATTAATCCAAAGCGGGTTTTTGATTTCTTAACTGGCTTTCTACGTAGTGGTGAACAAACTTAGTAAGATTCAACTATATCTAAATTCGGCTCCAAGCATACAATCAGTTTAGTTGGGGAGGGCCCACGTTTTTTCTATTGGTTTTGAAAGTCGTAGAATAGAACCTTTTGCTTTGAAACCGAGTTTCAAATCCCTGGACGAAGCTTTGGAAAAAGTTCAAAAATAGGGTAACACCTTAGAATATTATATCAAACTACTCTCCTTCAGAATATAGTTTTAAATAAACTAAAGGGGACGAACTGGGCTTCTTTAAAACTTGGGTTTTAAGGCCAAACAGTATAGGGAAAGCGTAAATGAAAATTCAAACTGTTTAATATAGTCCCTAATTAGTGATTTTTTTATTTTCATAAATTTTGAATGGAAAGGAAAAAGAAAAATATATTATATGATTTAAGTATAAGAGGGGCGGTGGATGAAAACCATAGGCAGAATTCCCTGGAATGTTGTTCCAATAGGGTTTTTAAATTTTTTAAAACCTTAGTTCTTTTAAAGCCATGCCACTTATTATTGATGTTGCCCCTGTGGCCTGGAATCCATTGCCCAAAAAAAACGTTTTACACAGAAGAATATTTCCCGTTCATTTTGAAATTTTTTTAGCGCAAAACCTCGGACACGATTGTTGATTAATTTGTTTCCGGTTAGTAAATTTATATATAATAATATATATAATATATTAATATATATATTAGTGTGGGAATTTTGTAACTGGGGTTTTTCAAAGCTTTTTTATGTAAACGGTTTTGGTTGGCAAACGCAAAGTAATTATTGGAAGAGTGGGCTCAATATTAAAAAAATAGACCTGTTTTTATATATTAAATATATATTATTAATTTTTATATTATTTGGTTTATATAGGAGGGCTGTTAATATTAATATTTATAATATTATATTTTTTAATAATATATATATAAATAATATACTATTTTATATATATTACCAATATAATATATTTATTAAATACTAATATGAAAAAATAAATTTTAATAATTATAATTATAATTGTTATAAATATTAATTATATTAATAATATCTGGTTAATAGGCAGAGACTTTGGGTCTTTTTACTTTGGTATATGGCAGCGTCTTTAGGGAAGAAGGGAAAATCTGGATTAAAAAACCTGTTTTTTTTTAAACTCCATTAGAAAATTGAAGCACTGGTGCCCATCTTGCTCGTGCCTAAGTTAAACCGGGAATATATTATATAATATAAAATAATATATTATAATATAAATTATATATAATATATATAAATAATAATTATATATGCGTTGGTGTGGGGTGTTGGGTGGTGTGTGGTGTGTGTAATGTGGATGTTGGTTGTGTTTTTTTTATTTTTGGAAAAATGCACTTCATTGAATAATTATTAAGCATTAAAGATGAAAAATAAATCCTTTAACCTTTTTCAGAGACAGGTCCAAAATTTGCGGGAAAAACATTTCGCCTTTTTGTCTTTCGATGAAAAATTTAAATAATGCCTAATTGCAGGGGATATTTTTATACACAATTTTGGCTTTTTAATCGTTTTGAACATTGAAAGAGAGTCCGTTTATCCCCAACACAGGAAAATAAAATTGTTAAGCAACTCAATGAAAAATTAAACTAAAAGATTTTTGGTGCACAGATCCATAGTTTTTAGAACAATAGGCCCCATAAAAAAGGTAAAAGCTTGGGCCATATATGTGGGGAAATTAGTGAAATGCGCAAAATCACAAAGGGAGAATATTCACTTTTTGGATGGGCTTATCCGGTCGTTGGGGAAAAGAAAAATTCATTTCTTTTCTTTTGGTTCCTTCTTATTAATCAAATAAAGCAATAAAATTTAAAGAGATTGAATTTTTTGTTTTTGGGGTTACAATTAATGTAGAAATATGTATGGTATTGGGTTTAAACAGAAATAAAATTAAATAAATTTTAAAAATCAGATAATATTTTATTGTTTTGAAATAGTTTTTAATCTTGGGGGTTCAGAATGCAAGGTGAAGAGCCAGGGTAATTAGAAAAGAACCAGTTAAAAATTTGGCCAGCAAAGCAAAACGTGAAACCAGAAGTATTTTAAAATTTGATTTCCAAGTTCCTTCAAGGTGGGTTAAAACGAATAATTGAGGCCGGCACCCACCATTCTGAGAAAGATATCTGAAGATAGTTTTGATTTGGGCACCTTGTTTTTAATCTTTTTAAAAACCAGGTTTACCATGTTGGAGTGAGGGGTAAGTTTTGATTTTAGAAATCAAAGCGGGGAATCCTACTTAAAATGGTCCCCGATTGAGTCCTTGGGCAATTTTTTGGTTTGGAACAAATATCAAGGTCCTAAAAAAAACTCCAATGTTTTTTTTTTCTCCCGAAGGAAACAAGACCGAAACTTTCAATGGTTTTTCCATTACCCATAAAATCCGCATTTTTGTTCCCCTGTTCCTCCCACTAAAAGTTGTTTTTTCAACTTTGGGGGAGGGTAACTGTCTTTTTTGCAAAAAGGTTGTTTGAACTACTAAGTTTGTTCCCGAACGGATCAATCTTTTCACAATTTTGTACAATTCCACGGCCATTCCTATTTAATTTTGTACAGTTACACGCTTTTTTAAGATCTAGGGGGAAAGAGAGGCCAGGCATGTTAACAAATGAACGTGGGAAAATAGCAAAAAACGAAAGTTTTTTTTCAGATGAAAAAATATAAGAATGGTATTTAGAATTCACAGTGGGGACAAAAGTTTTAAGGATGAATCATATAATAAGACAGATAAATGGGCAATTTTTCTAATTGGAACGAAGACGTGGAAACGATTTGGGAAGATTGGGGTTTTGGAAGGGAAGAGTGAAATAGGTGGAGATATTTAGTGAAGTTTCTGGTAGATTATTGGACAGAGTGGGGAAGTTCAATGGCCCTTTTCTTCCTCTCAAGCTGGTTTATGTTTGGAAAGAAAGAAATAAAATCTTTTCATGAAAGAAAAGAGTGGCTTGGTTGGGGTTTATAATACGGTTTTTCCAGAATACAACATCGGACCACAAGCATCGGCTTACCAAACGGATTTTTAAGCCTTTTTGCGGTAAGCAACGAATTTGAAGAATAATTTAAAAACTATTTATTTTTTTACTATCAAACGGGGTCCAAAAACATTTCGAACTGGAAACCCGTACGTAAAAAAAATTAAGGAAATCATCCTAAGAAAAGCTTATTTTTTTTCTAAAGCCAAACAGGGTTGGCTTGGTCCTAAGCTTTCCAAAACCGTAACTCAGTGAGTGACTGGTGAAATAATCAACTTATGCAACGAGATTTCTTTGACAAACATGTTTATTTTCCTAGAACGTGGGTTTTCCTAGAAACGGGTTTGGGGGGGCCCACATGTATTAAAAACGGTTACAGATCTCCCTGTTTCCCTTGGACCCACAGAATACGTCTAAGGAAATGTCATGTTCTCCCGTCTTCTGCCAATTCCAACTATGGATAAATTAAGTAGTCCCGTTAACGGGGTTTGGGGCACGTAAAAAAAAAGGTAATCAGCAAGACAGTTAATTAGTCTACTCCTTTTTCAACCTAACGCTAGAAAAAGGGAGATTGTTTTCAGCGTATTGAGGGGGGGCGCCACACCTGCAATCCAGCTTCCTCACTTTTAACGCACAGATCTGGGTGCTTACCATTAACTGGAAGTTTTTGGCAGGGGCCGTAATTGAAAAACAGGGGAAACTGGTGGGTCCCCTAGTCCAAGGTGAAATTTAGTAAGGCTTTTTTGGGATTATCTTGGGTTTTTATGATATAATATACTGATTTATTTAAGAATTTAACAATCTCCATTGCATTCTGGAAAACTGATTTCCTAAATTAACATTAAAAGAA
>CM042140.1:77459411-77502260 GCA_023376005.1 Doryteuthis pealeii | reverse complement strand
CCCAAAAACAAGCATCTGATTTTAATTATATTTTGCATTTTATTTTTCATTTTTTTGTCCATTCGGTTAAGCAATTTATATTTAAAAGGAGAGACGTTAAAAAAAAGATTTCGATTGGTGCAATCTTTTTGATCCCACGCGGGGGCAATTCAAGGAAATGGAATTTTTTTCTTAAATTTTAAATCGGTAAGAAAATTATAATTTTTCTAAAATGATTTTCTATTAGCGTATGTGCAATATATTATATATATATATAATATATATATCATCATATATAATATATATATATACCTATATATATACTATACATACAGACTCAAACACAGGTTATACACACATACACGCACACACACACACATATATATGTATGTATAATACAGAGGGACAAGTTATATATACACCATACATATTATACAGAGGACAAGGGTTATATATTACACATCATAATATACAGAGGGACAAGGTTTATTCATATATATATATATATACATCATCCATGTCCCCGGCTCCCGAGAAGTACTTATATATATATATGACCGTCTCTCTATAATTGACCTCCGTGGGGTCGGTGCCTAAGTACTCTAACATCCACTCTCCAGCTACCTCCGAGATATGTTCGGCAAGTCAGCTCCGAGTGCAACTGTAAATTGATATATCGTCTATCCGCCTTACACCTCACTACCTCAGCCATATACTATACCACCTCTCCTCCTCTCAAGCTCACAATAGAGCGCGAAGGTTATATATACACACATAAGTTATATATATATATTATTAATATATATATATATATATATACTATATAGATACAGATAGGTTATATATACTCACACATATATATACAGTAATAAGGTTATATATACTCACAGATATATAAACAGATAATAAGGTTATGTATATATATAATATACAGATGACAAGATATATATATATACATATCAAGATGACAAGGTTATATATTATATTATATATATATATTATATACATATATATATTATACATTCAAGATGAAAGGTATATATATATATATAAATATATTATACATATCAAGTGACAAGCTTATATATATATATATATATATATATATATATATAACATATCAAGATGACAAGGTTATATATATATAAATATATATATTATATATATATATATACTATATGTATATATATATAACATATCAAGATGACAAGGTTATATATATATAATTATAAAGTTAGGAGAAAGGAAATGAATCCGACTGTATGAGTATAGATAAAAGGATATGAACGTAACGATATACAAAATATGCTGTTAAAGTGAAAATATCTTATATCATATTCATATATAATATTGAACTATATTTCGATTTATAAAAATCATCTTCAGAGCTTGTTTTTTTTACTCCGGACTTATCGAGAGCGGAGATGAAAATGATTTTGAGGTTAACTTTTTACGAGAAAACCTGAAGTGAATTATTTCAAATGACTGTTGACTCATCACTAAAGATTGGTTGCTCTACATAGCCATCTTCTTCACTAGGATGCAATTTGAGAAAAAAAAAACTATTTTTTCTGTCATAGTTCCGAAAACTATCTAATGACGGTAATTTAAATGGAATCATTTTAAACCATTTAAAAAATTACCCGCAGTTTGCCGCTGAGTTTGTCATTTCTGTGATTATCTGATCCTTTCTATGTTTATTAACCTGCTGGGAACCTCAAGGTTTCTGGCTCGATACTGTCCCTCAACAACTCTGTGTATAAGAGGCACAGGGAGATGTGCGTAAAAGAGAGGATGTGATGGTAGGTGTGGCGCTCCACCTCAGACGTTAAAAACAATCCGCTTTCGTCTGGCGCTAGTGAAAAAGGGATATACTCTCTCGCTGTATGGCTGATACTGACTTTAGGCCACCCCGACAACTTTACCATTTCATACATACATATATATATATATATATATAATGTTGTGTGTGTGTGTGTTGTGTGAAGATGTTGGCACTTTTAAGTGTATCGTGAATCGGATGGATTCAAATGCTTACTTTATGTTCAAAGTTTTAAGGTCTATGCGACAAAAAGATTCATACTCGGATTTTAGCGAAGCTTGAATAAGGTAATAAATTAACTTTGCAGGCATTACATAAGAGATGACACGGCGAAAATTGAGGAGAAAGATAATGCAAAAAGTTCAGTCTGTGCGACTGAAGAAATTGAAATGAAAAGTCTGAACTAAATTCTCTAAGCCAAACATTTATGTTTGTGATTAATTACTCTTGAAAAAGACTGTTCGTTCATAGATAAAAAAATATTTTAAAAAATTCAATTGTGGAATCCTTGGACATAAGAGAAAACTACTGCAAGTCTAAATCAAGAAAATAGATGGACAAACACAGTGAAAAGTCGTTTGTCATATAAGAAAAGTACAAGGATCCCCAAAATAATGGAAGTTCATAACTGCATTTATAGATCAATACACTTGTTCCTAAATCTTCCGTCCGTTATAATCCGGCAACACCCTCTGCGTTAACAATGAGATCGTCCAAATCGTCGCAAGATGCAATACAATGCAGATTATCTGATGTCGCTTAATCACAGATTTCTCATTTTTCCCATTTTATTTCACCCAATTTAAAAAAATGAAACATTATAAATGCCTTGCGTCGCTTAAATACCAAGTAAAATTAAAATGAATTGAAAAAAAAAGAAGTTACATATTTGTTTTATTGGATTATTGAAATGGTGAATTACGGAAGATATTTGGTAATTTTGATATTATGTTATTTCAGTCATCCTGCCCATATTTACGCTATGTTTTAGCGAGTCAGAGTCAGCGTCAGTCGAATTTCAAGCGCGACTATTTGTTCCGAGTCGTGTTTTTGTCACTTTTATTTTTGTATTATTTATTGCAAAGACAACTGTAGGATTGATATGTAATAAAATTGGAAATCATCGTTCTGGCTTAAATAGTTCCTCGTGATTTTGTTTCGTTTCGGAAATTCTACGGGTCCCGCAAGTAAATGATTTAATGTCGAAGTTACATTTCTGTTAGACACACGTAGTGACATAACGATAATTAATGAGAAAACTGTGGGGACTATGGGTAAACCGTGATTAAGAGATTTAACAATGTAGCCCGAGGAATTACCGGTAAAATTATATTTTCCAGGTGAATGGTCATGCAATGTTAGTGTTTTGGGGGGAAAAATGTGCGAAGGTTTTCGTGTTAAAGAATAATCAACTGAATTTATTGGGTGCAAATATGATTGAAAATTTTCAAATTCTGTGGCTTACCAGAGATTATTTCAGGGAGAAATTAATTTGACCCTTCCCCTAAAACAAATATCGCGGGTAAAATGCTTGCTTAAAGGAAAATTGCACCTTCCCTGAACGGAATTGGCATATAAAATATTAAGGAATTTAAAAAAAGTAGTATCCCACTGTTTTTCTCGGAAATTCTTATTTCAAAGGCAACATTTCAACTAATAATAATTTCAATTCTCCTATTTAAGCCAAGACTCGATCGACCCTAAGTAGATTCCGCTTAATATTTCCTTCATATATTCAAAACACTTTTGACACTCATTCGAACAAATGCAATTGTTCCAATAATTTTTATTCTGGAAAATATATCCCACAGGTTTTGGCAAATATATATTATATATAATGTGTGTGTGTCTGTTACTATATGTATGGGTTTATTTTCCCAGTACCCCACTCGTACCGAGTCAGGCACGAAGGCCCTATTTATGTGGACCACCTACAAGCCGAGACTCATGGGTGGCGGGTAGAAAAATTGCGTCGATCCCGTCGGCATTCCCCCTCAAGGGGGCGCCTCAGGCGCTGGGCCATAAACCCAGCCCTGCCCCTTTAAGTCAAGGGGCAGATTTGCCTGGAGGATGGCCCTCTGGGATCGACGCTATTAATTTACCATCTCACCGGTCCAGTGGCCGAAGCGCACTGGACCCCCGCCTGAGCGGGTGAGGCATTGCTATATGTATGGGTATATATGTGGTTATGTATATGTTAATACACGTATGCTTATATATGTTTACATATATGTATATGCTAATATACGTGGTTATATGTATATGATAATATACGTATGGTTATATATGGGTTTTTATATATAATAATATATATTATATATATATATATATACATTTTAGCCTCCCCTGTTTTTAGCACAGACTGGAATATTTAGGCCAAAATGTAATGAACCTTTCGTTATTTTTGAAACCATTAATAAGGAACTCAGATAGGAATCTAGTAGTTTTGCAAAACATCATTCAGAATCGGATGCGCCTACAAAAAAAAAAAATACTCTATGTGCTGACTTTTTCTACCGGGCTGAATGAATGTGTCTAACCTCTTTGCCCCTGATTGAACCAGCGGACTCTTCTCTTGCGACCTTCACATCTCTGGTCTCCTCCTCTCCCAGTTCCTCCACTCCTCCGTTTCTGTTCCACCTCTCCTTCTTTCCTCATTTGACTTACGTCATTGCTCGCTCTAGTCTTTCGACTGAATGACAATTTTTCTCCTCTTCCTCTCAGAGAAGCAGATGTTTTATCTCCAACCTCTACCATAATGCCCCAGGCGCTTGTATAAAGAGCCTTACTTCTCCTCTCTAACTTTTCGACGTTGCATCCCTGCTTACACCCACTCCTCATTCACCCGTTCAGTTCCGATGTCTCAGGCAAGGTGGACTTGCACGCAAAGCAAGTCCTAGCCAGTTGCATGAGGTAAGTCTCTCTCTCACTACAGAATGTCTACTGTCTCATGCATAATCCTTGCCAAAACCTGTGGATATTTTTCCAAAATTAAAAATTGTACCGCTAAATGAATATTGGAAACAATTGCATTTTGTTCGAATGAGTGTCAAAAGTCTTTTGAAGATATGAAGGTAATATTAACATATGATTTTCATTAAATAACGACAAGTCGAATCTAGAAATTATAGTAGCATCAAGTGCGAGTGGTTATGGTATTATAGTAGTTACTTCCCATGAATTAAAAGAAGGTAAAATAAAAACTGTGGTCCCCGTCTTCAGACCTCTCACATCAGATGAAAAATGCTTCAGCCAAACTGAAAAAGAAGACCGAGTTATTATTTTCGCAGTAAGTAAATGTCATAAAATGATATTCGGTTGAAGATTTACGCTTCAAACAGATGACCTTCCATTATTAATTGTAATCAGTTAATCAGTTTAAAAAAAATGTAAACTCAACTTGCTCGTGCTGAGCGGTTGGGAAAATACGTATATATACATATATGTTTTTGTGCATATATGTACTGCTACGACAAAATCCATAACACCATACGCCTCCAATGGTAGTACATAACACATAGGTGAAGTATGTGGTGCTTTATTCGTTTATCATGTACATATGCATATATGTATATATATATATATATATATATATATATATATATTTATGTGTGCATATATATATATATATGTATGTATGACTGTATGTATATGTGTATATATATGTATCTATATAAGTGTGCTTGTGTGTGTGTGTGTATAATATATATGTATATATATATATAATATGGGTATAAGGGCTTGGTCTAACTCAGTCGGTAGAGCGTCCACCTGGAAACTATAAGGTTTCTGGTTCAGGGATTTGTTCGGTAAAGTGAGGTGTGATACTAGGTGCAGCGCTCCACCTCAGACGCTAAAAACAATTTCATTATTCTAGCGCTAGTTAAAAGGAGATATACCCCCTCACTGTCTGGCTTATACCGACTTTAGACCACCCTTGATGACTATATATATATATATATATATATATATATATATATATATATATATATATATGTGTTGTGTGTGTGTGTGTGTGTGTGTGTGTGTGTGTGTGTGTGTGTGAGTTTATGTATATAAACAAATAATATATGTATGTGTATATGTATTATGTATACTAAGTTAGTCTCCCTAAACGATTATTGGATCTTTTACGTATGGATTAGAATTCATTTGCGCTCTGCCAATGATCAAAGTGTCACACTGCCAAGAATAATTGTTGTAGCGCTGTGTGATCTGAATAAATTGGAAATACTTAGTTAAAATTTTCTATTCTGTTCACGTATCAGAACGAATGCCACCAGTCGGAAGTTCGAATGAGGAAAAGGATACACGTGTCAATTTGTGCAATGTAATTGATAGCAAGCAAAACTAACAAACCATTATCAGCGGGTTCGATCTCACTGGTTCTAGCCTAGTGGACAAACTTAGTAGATCACTATATCTATAGGCTTCAGCATAACATCAGTTTAGTTGGAGGGCACGTTATCTAATGGTTAGAGTCGTAGGAAATAGACTTGCTGACCCGAGTTCAAAATCCTGGACGAAGCTTGAGTTCACATAGGGCTACTACCCCTTAGGAAATATATAAATCCAACTACTCTCCTTCCAGATATAGTTAAATAATAGGGACGACTGGGCTCTTTAACCTGGTTAAGCAACCAGTATAGGGGAAGAGTAACTGAATTCAAACCTGTTAAGATCAGTCCTAATTAGTGATTTTATTTCACTAATTTGAATGAAGGAACAGAACATATATATATGATTAAGTATAAGAGGGCCGGCTGATGAACCCATAGGCAGATCTCCTGGAATGTGTCCAAATAAGGTTTATTTTTTAAACTTAGTCTCTCTTAAAGCCCATGCACTTATTACATTGATGTTGCTGTGCCTGGAATCCATTGGCCAAAAACGTTATCCACAGAAGATATTCCGTCATTTGAACTTTTTAGCGCAAACCTCGGACAACGATGTTGATTAATTTTCGTTAGTAAAATATATATAATTTATATATATATATATATATATATATATATATAGTGTGGATTGTCAACTGTTTCAGCTTTTACTGTAACGGTGTGCCAAACGCAGTATTATTGGAAGAGTGCTCAATATAAAATAGACCTGTTATATATATATATATATATTTATATATATATATATATATATGGTTAAATAGTAGGAGAGACTTGTTATATAATATTATATATATATTATTTATATAATATATATATAATTATATACTATATAATATAATATTAACAATATAATATATTAATATATTACTATATGATATATATAATATATATAATTATTATATACTGTTATATAATATTATAATATATATATATATGGTTAAATAGGAGAGACTGGGTCCTTTTACTTTGGTATGGCAAGCCGTCTAGGAGAAGGACAAACTCTGGATTTAAACCTGTTAAACTCACTTAGAAATTGACACTGTGCCACTTCTTGCTCGTGCCTAGTAAACGGGAATATATATATATATATATATATATATATATATATATATATATATATATATATATATATGCGTGTGTGTGTGTGTGTGTGTGTGTGTGTGTGTATGTGTATGTGTGTGTTTTGATTTTTTGAAAATGCACTCATTGATATTATTAACACTTAAGATGATAAATCCTTTAACCTTTTTCAAGCAGACAGGTCAAATCTTGCCGGGAAAACATTCGCCTTTGTCTTCGGATGAATCTAATAATGCTAATTGGCCAGGGATATATGTTATACACATTTGCTTTTAATCCGTGATAACATGAAGAGAGTCGTTATATCCACCCACAGGAATAAAAATGTAAGCACTCAATGAAATTAAACCTAAAGATTTATTGGTGCACCAGACTCAATGTTTAGACATAGGCATAAAAGGTAGCTGCATATATAGTGGATTAGTGAATGCGAAAACAAAGGAGAATATTATCATCTTTTTGGATGGGCTATCGTCGTTGAAAGAAATTCATTTTCTTCTTTGATCTTCTTATATATCAACCTATAGCAATAAAATTTAAGAGATTGAATTTTATATTGTCGTGTTACCCATTAATGGTAGAATATGTATGTACTTGTTAAACAGATAAAATTATTACAATTTTAAAATCAGATAATCATTTTATTGGTTTGAATAGTTTATCTGGAGGTTTCAGATGCAGGATGAAGAGCAGGTAATAAGAAGACAGTAATTGCCAGCAAGCAAAACAGTGAAACAAGAAAAGTTATTTGAATTTCAGGTCCTTCAAGGTGTAACGATATGAGGCGGCACCCACCATTCTGAGAAAGATATCTGAGATCAGTTGGATGGCGACCATGTTAATTCTTAAAACAGGTACCATGTGGAGTGAGGGTAAGTGATTAGATCAAGCGGAATCTACTTATGGTCGATGAGTCTTGGGCAATTTTGTCTTGACAAATATCAAGTCCACTTAAAAAAACTACCACTGTTTCTCCGAAGAGACAGACGACTTCACTGTTTTCATTAGCCATAAATCCCGCATTTGTCTGTTCCTCCCACTACAAGTCTGTTTTCAACTGGGAGTCTGTCTTTTGCAAAAAAGAGTTGTGACTACTAAGTTTTGTCGAACGGGATTCATCTTTCCCACAATTTCGATACAATTCGGCCATTCTATCTTATTTTGTATCCAGTTACAAGTTTAGCATACTAGAGGGAAGAGAGCAGGCATGTAACAAGTGACGTGAAAATTAGCACGAAAAGTTTTTCAGATGAATATAAGAATTGTATTTAGATTACAGTGGAAAAGTTTAAGGATGAATCATTATAAGACATATGCATTTTTCTATGGACGAGACGTGACACGAGTGGAAGTGGGTGAAAGGAAGGAGTGATAGGTGAGAATATTTAGTGAGTCTGGTACGATTCATTGACAGAGTGAGTCATGGGCTCTTCTCTCAGCTGTTATGTCTTGGAAGAAGAATAAAATCTCATGAAAAAAAGAAGTGGCCTTGTGTTATTACTAGGTTTCCAGATACAAACATCGGACACAGCATCGGCTTAACAAACGGATTCAAGCCTTTCTGCGTAGCACCGAATTGAAGATAATTATACAACTATTATTTTACTATCAACACGTCATATCAATTCCGACCTGAGACCCGTAACGTAATTAACGGAATCATCTAAGAAGCTATTTCTACAAGCCAAACAGGTGTGGTCTAAGCTTCAACGTAACTCAGTGAGTGACCTTGTAAATATCCACTATGCACACGAGATCTTTCTTGAACAACATGGTTGGTTCCTAGAAACGGGTTGTGCGCACATGTATTAAGACGGTACCAATCTCTGTTTCCCTTGGACACAGATACCGTTAGGAATGCATGTCTCCGTCCCTTCTGCCCCATCCAACTATGGATAAATAAGTAAGTCGTACGGGGTGGCCTAAAGCAGTATCAGCAAGACAGCTAGATAGTCTATCTCCTTTTCACTAACGCTAGACAAAGGAGATTGTTTCAGCGTCTGAGGGGGGCGCCACACTTGCAATCAGCTCCTCACTTTAACGCACAGATCCTGTGCTACTCATACACTGAGTTGGCAAGGGCCGGTATGAACCAGGAACCTTGTGTTTCCTAGTCAGTGCGATAGTAGGCTTTTTGGGATTATCTTGGGTTTATTGATATAAAACATTCCTGATTTAATTAGATAACCATCTCCATTGCATTCTGAGAAAAACTGAATCTTCTAATTACTATTAAAAAACGTAACTAATGTAAGCCATTTATATGTTCTCCTCACATATTAGAAATAATATTATGCCAATGTGGATTCACGATTTGTATTTACCTATTTGAACTTTATCCTTCTGGATTTAATACCAAACTGGATCATAATCTTTATAGACTCGCGACTTGATACAAATCCTTTATGAGTTAATTAGGACTAACACTTTTCCCAAGATTATTCTCTGTATCTTCATTCAATATGTCACAGTTTCTATAAGTGTAGACTAGACATTTTACGTTAGAAATGCCAACAAGTTTGAGGGATGGGGGATTCTGAATTGAAACCAGCTTTACGCTGCTCAAAAATTTGTGTGTCACATCTATAATTGGGAAGGGGTCCAGGTAAATAAGTACTTCAGAGGGAATTATCGATGCTATAATAATAATAATAATAATAATAATAATAATAATAATATCATTTCAGCTAGTATATTAGGCCGAGACTGTCATCTGTCCTTATAAAATTCATCTTAATTCCACAGAAATATTATAATCTTTCCACAGATTATCTAAACATTGCCTTGAAGGAGTTTAGAGATGAGGCATTCACTATTGATGATGGTAGTTTATTCCATGCATTCACCACTCTGTTACTAGAATAATTTTGTCTTGTGTTTGCTTTACAAATCTTTTAAAAAAGTTTCAATTTATCACCCCTGGTATTGATCTTTTGAGCAATGTTTAGTAGATCAAAGTTTCGTTGAATAAAAACCATGTGTATATTTGAAGGCTTCAATCATATCCCCTCTTAGATAAACCCAAACTTGGTAAGTCAATGTTCCTAAGTCTTTTCTCATACGAAAAGGTTTTTAAATCATCCACTAATTTAGTAGCTTTCCTCTGAAATCCCTCAATGAACTCTGTGTCCTTGATTAGTCTTGGACTCCAAACTACATTAGCAAATTCCAAATGTGGTCTTACCAATGCAGTAAATACATTTTTCAGCATTTCTTTATCCATGTATTCATATGACCTTCGTATTAATCCTAATACCTTGTTTGCTTTATTTACTTGTATTTCTATGTGTTTGGAAAATTTTAATTCAGGGTCCACATTCACACAAGGTCTTTTTCTAACTCTGTATCCTTTAGTATTTCTCTTTCATTTGAGAATTATTTTCAACGGTGTATTCATATTTTGAATTATTTCTTCCCATGTTAATAACCGTACTATTTTTGTGTACGTGAATAAAAAGAGGCAGAGGGTTATTTCGAAGGTCACAGTGGAAACTACGTGGTAATATCAATAATTTTTGGCAGCATCTGATAGAATGAAACAGTAAATTGATAATTTAGGAGATGGAATGAAGCAATTATCACGTTTGTATCCTAGCGTCAGAACGGGCTGAACCGGGCATTGCCAGGTTGCGTCAACGTCAGCAGAAGTGTGAGAGTTGGAATTCAGTTGGGTCCTGCTAGACGATTGGAGGTCAGGCGATCTGACCGAAAGAAGAAACCTCACCCTTGGCTCAACCTTTCATTTCCACTCTAACCAAAATTCTAAATAAAGCTAGAACTCGGCCAATAAAACTGAAAGATATTTGAGTTATATTTCAACCCGTCACGAAAAGGACACATCACCGGCCTCGAGGAAGCATGAAGATAAATACTTTTTATTACAGGTACAGTAAGAATAATAGGGCTCCTCGGATAGTGCAATGGTTATCAAACACGACTGGCAAACCGTTACTTGTGAGTTCGAGATTAACTTGGTACACTTTACTTCCTGCACGAATAAACAAATGATATATATATATATATATATATATATATATATATATATAATATTTTCACAGACGCTGCCGCTGTCGATAACAACAGAGACAAGGAAGCCGTTAAACAGGAATAACATTCATTTGATAAAGGGTATCTAACGAACCTGAAATTTATGACAAAAGATAATAATAAAGAAATAAGTGAATCCAGTATTCCATAATATCGAGTTCATTCATTTATATATTATTAATGCTTCGTAATAACGCCCAACTTTTAAAAAAAACATTTAAAACAAATATATATATATATATATAATATATATATATATATATATTATATATATTATATTATGGAATCATACTAACACATTGTTGGATCGACACATAAACACACACTTACCCATACACACACACAGAGAATATGGAGGAAAATACCACCAGGCATGCAGCAGAATGGACAAATCCTAGCAACAATGTAGCAGCTTCAGAACTTAGCTTTCAGAAATCTCCTGACGAAGGGATCATTATCCCGAAATACTAAGAATAAATCAAAGATCAAAAACAATATTATAGTTACCTTATTTCTCTTTACACTTGCATTGTGATAGCATTCAAAACCAATCAGCAAAGCAAATATTAGTTACTAACAACTCTAAGTAAAATGATACTCTAATAAACACTTTGAATTACTTGGCTAAATTTTTGAGATAAATCTTGATGTTGATTCTTTTTAAAGGATCATGATGCTCCTCATGACACATGTCGTAATGAAAGGCGTGAAAACAATGACGTCATTATTTTAATGAAATCTTAAAAATTCTTTGACGCCTTGTTTGATCAAAAGTGTAAGTATTCAAAATGATTTTCCAGGTTGGTCATTGCTATGCACAGATACTCAGGGAAAACTTAAGGAAGGCCGGAGGATACACTGGCTGAAAACGTTGTGATTTTAGATACCACTATAAAGATGAGGACAACACCCCGAAAAATCAAAATGTTACTTTTGAATTATTTAGATTATTCGTAATGTTGTCCTCATCTTTGTTATATACACAACGTTTTGGCCGATGTACTAGCGGACATCTTCTGGTTGATAGATAAAAAAGATTCAAGGGAATTTATCTTATGAGCATAACTTAACGATAAGCTATATAATACCAACATTTCGTTAATTTATAAAGGGTCACTATTTGGTTGGGTATTGTGTTCAATAGCATATCAACCCTTGTGTCCTATTTAATGCAATTTTTTGCATAAAGATTCTGTGGTAAGTAAAGTGATGCTTGTCACAAACCACTTAGTTTCCAGATCAAGAACTGCTCTGCAACAACGATCGTGTTCTCATGCATTACAGGTCGCTACCATGTTCAACAAGTGGCCCCATTGCAAGCTGGTGTTATCCCTCTTCAGAGGTACAGTCGGAATATTCCACTGCACCAGGCGACAGGGCTGTTAATTTTAAAATTCGACCTGTCCTTTTCCTATGAGAATAACAATTACAAAACCGGTTGCTTCCTATATGGATATATTGTAGGATTTTTTTATGGTAATGCAAATCCCATTTATCACAGTTTTGTTAATCCAAATTCAGGTTAACAATTATGTTACTACAGAAGCGGGTGTCATAACTTAGTTAGTTACTGTTTGCTAAGTAATATTACACTTAGTTACTGTTTTTAAAGTAATATTATTGTAACCTTAACCGCCCCCTAAAAAGCGAAGCTTCAATTTGGCCATACAGCAGCATGTATAGAGCACTACACTAGTAATTGATCATCGTGTTAGCTTTTAAGTCATTATGAGATACCCTTGGAAATTCATAAGTAGATGTATGCTGCACACCCCAACCGGTTTACAGGTTGTAGGTATTTACCCAACCCATTCTTCACATAGAGGATGTGACACAAGGTCGTAAGTATAGGAGGTCCAGCGAGGATGGAACTCGCTATTCAGCAGTAATAGATCCTCGAGAATAGCTTGCTAGTCCTGCTGATTTCCTCCGGAAAAAATTCTCGGACAAGTTTACTAGTTGTAATAAGATTGTTGTAAATTGGTGTACAGTGATCATCTGTTTATATAAAACATGGATTATTGATATTGCTTCTTGACCTTTAACCAAAAAGGCATCGGAATTTTCTTAATGTTTTAGACATTTTCAATAGGTCTGTCTGCCGTAGTACAATCTCTTTCAGTTGACATCTTATCGATAATAATTATCTGTTATGTTTCCGCCACTAATCATAACAGATACCATTGATCTGCCCTGAGAAAATTATGTCCGTCTGCAAAGACGTTTTGCAAGACATGACTAATTCATTTCCCTGCAATAATATTCATTGAAACCAATAGCGACATCATTCAAAAACATATCTTAACACCAACTTCTTTTCGGAAATTGAAATATGAAATTGAATCCTTGTCTGGTTCATAGAATAGTCCATATACGAGAGTAAGTAATTAATACTTTGGGCTCAAAGAAGTTTAGAATAATTATATATACTAGCAATATATCCGGGTACAATTATTTAAGTTTTAATGTTATAAAATATTATATTAAATTAGAAAGGCTAATGAAAGTAAATAAGAAGCAGATAAAAAGATTTGAAACAGAGGGGATTTAATAAAAAATAGAACAACTGAAACAAACTCTTCCATCACTTCCGTCTTTCATTGCTAAATTATACTAATTTAACTATTTAGTTAAAATAGGAAGTAATGAATAAAATTACAGTTTATTTCTTCTTGTTCATAGATTTCTTTAAGAGTTCTCCCTGAGAATTCTGCTCGTATTCATTAGATAAAACTAACAATTAGAAATCAGTAATACTTAGCAAATATTTATTAAAATATAATTTAAATATCAATATGCAAATTAGCCTTTCCGTTTACACTGTAAATCGCTATTTTGTTGTATATTCAATACAATTCTATGTTGTTAGTATGTAAGATATGGTCAATAGTTATTGATAGTGTAAAACAATTTTATTGATAATTGAGGTTTAATTAAAAATGAAAATCATGGAAAATGTGACGCAAATAACAGAGGAACTTGAGTAGTGATATAGTTTCGGTTCAGACAAACACACAATCTCCATTATAATATATATATATATATATATATATATATATATATATATATATATATATATATATATATATATGGAGGGAGATATCATCGTAGGAAATCATCAAATTCTGAACGAAGCTGATTGCATTTCGCATAGCACTTGTACCCTTGAAAAGGGATTGATTCCAACTATTCTAGCCCCACCTATGGATAAGTACCAGAACAGATTGATCCCTTTAACATTGGTTAGACAACCAGTCTTACTCAGGAGGGTGTCAATAGATTACACACACACACACACACACACACACATATATATATATATATATATATATATATATATATATATATATATATTATGCACAAGAGAAAAATTCCGTATTCTTCAAGGAATAAACTCCGAACACAATTTTCTAAATAACAAAAGAAATTTTTAGGGCATGCCCACACCGAAAAAAAATTTTTAATATGGAATTGGACTAACCAAAACCTCAGACCACCATAGTTAAGAATTCGCATATAAATAAACACACACAAACTAAATAAAAATAAAATAAAATAAACAAAATAAAAAATAAAGAAATAAAAACGGAAAAATTTTTAAATCATCATAAAACACGAGACCCAATGACGACAAATAGTGATGCCAGTGAATGACGAAAGCAAAATGCAAGAACGAATAAACGGATCACGTAAACACGAGCCAAAAGTTTAAAAAACTGTCCATTTTTCAAAAGTCAACGTCTCTGACGACGAATAACACCGAAAAAGTGATATTCAGAAACCAATGGTTAGACAGACTTTTCATTTGTATTAGTTAATATGAATAAATAAATAAATAATATATATATAAGGAAAATTGGTGAGAGCAGCAAATACCAAAGTTCAATAAACTCTTAGCCCTGTTTTAATTGAGAGCTGGTGTAAAAAGGTTGTACCTATTTTTCCAAAGAAAATCAAAATTATAATAAACAAGTTATATTAATGTATAATACAAAAAAAAATAATAAAGGATAAAACATGATAAAAGCAGCTAAAATACAACTAAAAGAAATAAGAACAATTGTGTGAAAATAAATAAGTATAGCACTTAAATAGATGTAAGAGCTATGTTTATTCTTATAATTAGTATTATATATATATATATATATATATATATATATATATATTATATATATATATATATTCATAACATTTTATATTTAATTGTCGTATTCGACTAGTTTTATGAGTTTTTACGAATGGTAAAACCTTGGTAGGATGCTGTTTTTACTGCGAAGTTGTGTATTGTTGGGGAGTTTCCTTCAGTTTTCGAAATCTTCTGTCGAAGAGATTTTATCTCGAAATATTAAGAAAAATTAAAGGTTAAAAAACAACACCATAGTACCTTATTTCTATTTACACTTGCTATGTGATAGCCTTCAAAACAAACCAATATAAATATAAATGTATGAATATTATATATATATATATTATTATATATATATATATATATTATATATATATATAATACTAATTATATAAGAATAAACATAGCTCTTACATCTATTTAAGTGCTATACTTATTTATTTTCACACAATTTTTCTTATTTCTTTTAGTTGTATTTTAGCTGCCTTTTATCATGTTTTATCCTTTATTATTTTTTTTTGTATTATACCATTAATATAACTTGTTATATTATAATTTTGATTTTCTTTGGAAAAATAGGTACAAACCTTTTTACACCACTCTCAATTAAAACAGGGCTAAGAGTTTATTGAACTTTGGTATTTGCTGCTCTCCACCAATTTTCCTTATATATATATTTATTTATTTATTTATTCATATTAACTAATACAAATGAAAAGTCTGTCTAACCATTGGTTTCTGAATATCACTTTTTCGGTGTTATTCGTCGTCAGAGACGTTGACTTTTGAAAAAATGGACAGTTTTTAAACTTTTGGCTCGTGTTTACGTGATCCGTTATTCGTTCTTGCATTTTGCTTTCGTCATTCACTGGCATCACTATTTGTCGTCATTGGGTCTCGTGTTTTTATGATGATTTAAAATTTTTCCGTTTTTATTTCTTTATTTTTTATTTTGTTTATTTTATTTTATTTTTATTTTAGTTTGTGTGTGTTTATTTATATGCGAATTCTTAACTATGGTGGTCTGAGGTTTTGGTTAGTCCAATTCCATATTAAAAATTTTTTTTCGGTGTGGGCATGCCCTAAAAATTTTCTGTTTTGTTATTTAGAAAATTGTGTTCGGAGTTTATTCCTGAAGAATACGAATTTTTCTCTTGTCATAATATATATATATATATATATATATATATATATATATATTGTGTGTGTGTGTGTGTGTGTGTAATCTATTGACACCCTCCTGAGTAAGACTGGTTGTCTAACCAATGTTAAAGGGATCAATCTGTTCTGGTTACTTATCCATAGGTGGGGCTAGAATAGTTGGAATCAATCCCTTTTCAAGGGTACAAGTGCTATGCGAAATGCAATCAGCTTCGTTCAGAATTTGATGATTTCCTACGATGATATCTCCCTCCATATATATATATATATATATATATATATATATATATATATATATATATATATATATATATTATAATGGAGATTGTGTGTTTTGTCTGAAACCGAAACTATATCACTACTCAAGTTCCTCTGTTATTTGCGTCACATTTTCCATGATTTCATTTTTAATTAAACCTCAATTATCAATAAAATTGTTTTACACTATCAATACTATTGACCATATCTACATACTAACAACATAGAATTGTATTGAAATATACAACAAAATAGCGATTTACAGTGTAAACGGAAAGGCTAATTTGCATATTGATATTTAAAATTATATTTTAATAAATATTTGCTAAGTATTACTGATTTCTAATTGTTAGTTTTATCTTAATGAATACGAGCAGAATTCTCAGGGAGAACTCTTAAAAGAAATCTATGAACAAGAAGAAATAACTGTAATTTTATTCATTACTTCCTATTTTAACTAAATAGTTAAATTAGTATAATTTAGCAATGAAAGACGGAAGTGATGGAAGAGTTTGTTTCAGTTGTTCTATTTTTTATTAAAATCCCCTCTGTTTCAAATCTTTTTATCTGCATTCTTATTTACTTTCATTAGCCTTTCTAATTTAATATAATATTTTATAACATTAAAACTTAAATAATTGTACCCGGATATATTTGCTAGTATATATAATTATTCTAAACTTCTTTGAGCCCAAAGTATTAATTACTTACTCTCGTATATGGACTATTCTATGAACCAGACAAGGATTCAATTTCATATTTCAATTTCCGAAAAGAAGTTGGTGTTAAGATATGTTTTTGAATGATGTCGCTATTGGTTTCAATGAATATTATTGCAGGGAAATGAATTAGTCATGTCTTGCAAAACGTCTTTGCAGACGGACATAATTTTCTCAGGGCAGATCAATGGTATCTGTTATGATAGTGGCGGAAACATAACAGATAATTATTATCGATAAGATGTCAACTGAAAGAGATTGTACTACGGCAGACAGACCTATTGAAAATGTCTAAAACATTAAGAAAATTCCGATGCCTTTTTGGTTAAAGGTCAAGAAGCAACATATCAATAATCCATGTTTTATATAAACAGATGATCACTGTACACCAATTTACAACAAATCTTATTACAACTAGTAAACTTGTCCGAGAATTTTTCCGGAGGAAATCAGCAGGACTAGCAAGCTATTCTCGAGGATCTATTACTGCTGAATAGCGAGTTCCATCCTCGCTGGACCTCCTATACTTACGACCTTGTGTCACATCCTCTATGTGAAGAATGGGTTGGGTAAATACCTACAACCTGTAAACCGGTTGGGGTGTGCAGCATACATCTACTTATGAATTTCCAAGGGTATCTCATAATGACTTAAAAGCTAAACACGATGATCAATTACTAGTGTAGTGCTCTATACATGCTGCTGTATGGCCAAATTGAAGCTTCGCTTTTTTAGGGGGCGGTTAAGGTTACAATAATATTACTTTAAAAACAGTAACTAAGTGTAATATTACTTTACAAACAGTAACTAACTAAGTTATGACACCCGCTTCTGTAGTAACATAATTGTTAACCTGAATTTGGATTAACAAAACTGTGATAAAATGGGATTTGCATTACCATAAAAAAAATCCTACAATATATCCATATAGGAAGCAACCGGTTTGTAATTGTTATTCTCATAGGAAAAGGACAGGTCGAATTTTAAAATTAACAGCCCTGTCGCCTGGTGCAGTGGAATATTCCGACTGTACCTCTGAAGAGGGATAACACCAGCTTGCAATGGGGCCACTTGTTGAACATGGTAGCGACCTGTAATGCATGAGAACACGATCGTTGTTGCAGAGCAGTTCTTGATCTGGAAACTAAGTGGTCTTGTGACAAGCATCACTTTACTTACCACAGAATCTTTATGCAAAAAATTGCATTAAATAGGACACAAGGGTTGATATGCTATTGAACACAATACCCAACCAAATAGTGACCCTTTATAAATTAACGAAAATGTTGGTATTATATAGCTTATCGTTAAGTTATGCTCATAAGATAAATTCCCTGAATCTTTTATCTATCAACCAGAAGATGTCCGCTAGTACATCGGCCAAAACGTTGTGTATATAACAAAGATGAGGACAACATTACGAATAATCTAAATAATTCAAAAGTAACATTTTGATTTTTCGGGGTGTTGTCCTCATCTTTATAGTGGTATCTAAAATCACAACGTTTCAGCCAGTGTATCCTCCGGCCTTCCTTAAGTTTTCCCTGAGTATCTGTGCA
Source organism: Doryteuthis pealeii (assembly GCA_023376005.1). NCBI lineage: Eukaryota > Metazoa > Mollusca > Cephalopoda > Myopsida > Loliginidae > Doryteuthis > Doryteuthis pealeii. Next base: position 77,483,112 of record CM042140.1, on the reverse strand, counting down.
TAGCAATGACCCAACCTGGAAAATCATTTTGAATACTTACACTTTTGATCAAACAAGGCGTCAAAGAATTTTTAAGATTTCATTAAAATAATGACGTCATTGTTTTCACGCCTTTCATTACGACATGTGTCATGAGGAGCATCATGATCCTTTAAAAAGAATCAACATCAAGATTTATCTCAAAAATTTAGCCAAGTAATTCAAAAGTGTTTATTAGAGTATCATTTTACTTAGAGTTGTTAGTAACTAATATTTGCTTTGCTGATTGGTTTTGAATGCTATCACAATGCAAGTGTAAAGAGAAATAAGGTAACTATAATATTGTTTTTGATCTTTGATTTATTCTTAGTATTTCGGGATAATGATCCCTTCGTCAGGAGATTTCTGAAAGCTAAGTTCTGAAGCTGCTACATTGTTGCTAGGATTTGTCCATTCTGCTGCATGCCTGGTGGTATTTCCTCCATATTCTCTCTGTGTGTGTGTATGGGTAAGTGTGTGTTATGTGTCGATCCAACAATGTGTTAGTATGATTCCATAATATATATATATATATATATATATATATATATAATATATATATATATATATATTTGTTTTAAATGTTTTTTTTAAAAGTTGGGCGTTATTACGAAGCATTAATAATATATAAATGAATGAACTCGATATTATGGAATACTGGATTCACTTATTTCTTTATTATTATCTTTTGTCATAAATTTTCAGGTTCGTTAGATACCCTTTATCAAATGAATGTTATTCCTGTTTAACGGCTTCCTTGTCTCTGTTGTTATCGACAGCGGCAGCGTCTGTGAAATATTATATATATATATATATATATATATATATATATATATATCATTTGTTTATTCGTGGCAGGAAGTAAAGTGTACCAAGTTAATCTCGAACTCACAAGTAACGGTTTGCCAGTCGTGTTTGATAACCATTGCACTATCCGAGGAGCCCTATTATTCTTACTGTACCTGTATAATAAAAGTATTTATCTTCATGCTTCCTCGAGGCCGGTGATGTGTCCTTTTCGTGACGGGTTGAAATATAACTCAAATATCTTTCAGTTTTATTGGCCGAGTTCTAGCTTTATTAGAATTTTGGTTAGAGTGGAAATGAAAGGTTGAGCCAAGGGTGAGGTTTCTTCTTTCGGTCAGATCGCCCTGACCTCCAATCGTCTAGCAGGACCCAACTGAATTCCAACTCTCACACTTCTGCTGACGTTGACGCAACCTGGCAATGCCCGGTTCAGCCCGTTCTGACGCTAGGATACAAACGTGATAATTGCTTCATTCCATCTCCTAAATTATCAATTTACTGTTTCATTCTATCAGATGCTGCCAAAAATTATTGATATTACCACGTAGTTTCCACTGTGACCTTCGAAATAACCCTCTGCCTCTTTTTATTCACGTACACAAAAAATAGTACGGTTATTAACATGGGAAGAAATAATTCAAAATATGAATACACCGTTGGAAAATAATTCTCAAATGAAAGAGAAATACTAAAGGATACAGAGTTAGAAAAAGACCTTGTGTGAATGTGGACCCTGAATTAAAATTTTCCAAACACATAGAAATACAAGTAAATAAAGCAAACAAGGTATTAGGATTAATACGAAGGTCATATGAATACATGGATAAAGAAATGCTGAAAAATGTATTTACTGCATTGGTAAGACCACATTTGGAATTTGCTAATGTAGTTTGGAGTCCAAGACTAATCAAGGACACAGAGTTCATTGAGGATTTCAGAGGAAAGCTACTAAATTAGTGGATGATTTAAAACCTTTTCGTATGAAGAAAAACTTAGGAACATTGACTTACCAAGTTTGGTTTATCTAAGAGGGGATATGATTGAAGCCTTCAAATATACACATGGTTTTTATTCAACGAACTTTGATCTACTAAACATTGCTCAAAAGATCAATACCAGGGGTGATAAATTGAAACTTTTTAAAAGATTTTGTAAAGCAAACACAAGACAAAATTATTCTAGTAACAGAGTGGTGAATGCATGGAATAAACTACCATCATCAATAGTGAATGCCTCATCTCTAAACTCCTTCAAGGCAATGTTAGATAATCTGTGGAAAGATTATAAATATTCTGTGGAATTAAGATGAATGTTTATAAGGAACAGATGACAGGTCTCGGACCTAATATACTAGCTGAAATGATATTATTATTATTATTATTATTATTATTATTATTATTATAGCATCGATAATTCCCTCTGAAGTACTTATTTACCTGGACCCCTTCGCCAATTATAGGATGTGACACAAGATACATTTTTTGAGCAGCGTAAAGCTGGTTTCAATTCAGAATCCCCCATCCCTCAAACTTGTTGCATTTCTAACGTAAAATGTCTAGTCTACACTTATAGAAACTGTGATATATTGAATGAAGATACAGAGAATAATCTTGGGAAAAGTGTTTAGTCCTAATTAACTCATAAAGGATTTGTATCAAGTCGCGAGTCTATAAAGATTATGTAATCCAGTTTGGTATTAAATCCAGAAAGGATAAAGTTCCAAATAGGTAAATACAAATCGTGAATCCAGCATTGGCATAATATTATTTCTATTGTAGGAGACATATAAATGGCTTACATTAGTTACGTGTCTTTTTAATAGTAATTAGAAGATTCAGTTTTCTCAGAATGCAATGGAGATGGTTATCTAATTAAATCAGGATATTGTTTATATCATAAACCCAAGATAATCCCAAAAGCCTACTATCACCTGACTAGGAACCACAAGGTTCCTGGTTCAATACCGGCCCTTGCCAACTCAGTGTATGAGTAGCACAGGGATCTGTGCGTTAAAGTGAGGAGCTGATTGCAGGTGTGGCGCCCCCCCTCAGACGCTGAAACAATCTCCTTTGTCTAGCGTTAGTGAAAAGGAGATAGACTATCTAGCTGTCTTGCTGATACCTTTACGCCACCCCGTACGACTTACTTATTTATCCATAGTTGGATGGGGCAGAAGGGACGGAGACATGCATTTCCTAACGGTATCTGTGTCCAAGGGAAACAGAGATGTGTACCGTCTTAATACATGTGCGCACCAACCCGTTTCTAGGGAACCACGTTTCTAGGAGACATAACATGTTGTTCAAGAGAGATCTCGTGTGCATAGTGGATATTTACAAGGTCACTCACTGAGTTACGTTGAAGCTTAGACCAGCACCTGTTTGGCTTGTAGAAATAGCTTCTTAGATGATTCCGTTAATTACGTTACGGGTCTCAGGTCGGAATTGATATGACGTGTTGATAGTAAAATAATAGTTGTATAATTATCTCAAATTCGGTGCTACGCAGAAAGGCTTGAATCCGTTTGTTAAGCCGATGCTGTGTCCGATGTTTGGTATCTGGAAACCTAGTAATAACACAAGGCCACTTCTTTTTTTCATGAGATTTTTATTCTTCTTCCAAGACATAACAGCTGAGAGGAAGAGCCCATGACTCACTCTGTCAATGAATCGTACCAGACTCACTAAATATTCTCACCTATCACTCTTCCTTTCACCCACTTCCACTCGTGTCACGTCTCGTCCAATAGAAAAATGCCATATTGTCTTATAATGATTCATCCTTAAACTTTTCCACTGTAATCTAAATACAATTCTTATATTCATCTGAAAAACTTTTTCGTGCTAATTTTCACGTCACTTGTTACATGCCTGCCTCTCTTCCCTCTAGTATGCTAAACTTGTAACTGGATACAAAATAAGATAGAATGGCCGAATTTGTATCGAAATTGTGGGAAAGATGATCCCGTTCGACAAAACTTAGTAGTCACAACTCTTTTTGCAAAAGACAGTACTCCCAGTTGAAAACAGACTTGTAGTGGGAGGAACAGACAAATGCGGGATTTATGGCTAATGAAAACAGTGAAGTCGTCTGTCTCTTCGGGAGAAACAGTGGTAGTTTTTTTAAGTGGACTTGATATTTGTCAAGACAAAATTGCCCAAGACTCATCGACCATAAGTAGATTCCGCTTGATCTAATCACTTACCCTCACTCCACATGGTACCTGTTTTAAGAATTAACATGGTCGCCATCCAACTGATCTCAGATATCTTTCTCAGAATGGTGGGTGCCGCCTCATATCGTTACACCTTGAAGGACCTGAAATTCAAATAACTTTTCTGTTTCACTGTTTGCTTGCTGGCAATTACTGTCTTCTTATTACCTGCTCTTCATCCTGCATCTGAACTCCAGATAAACTATTCAAACCAATAAAATGATTATCTGATTTTAAAATTGTAATAATTTTATCTGTTTAACAAGTACATACATATTCTACCATTAATGGGTAACACAACAATAAAATTCAATCTCTTAAATTTTATTGCTATAGGTTGATATATAAGAAGATCAAAGAAGAAATGAATTTCTTTCAACGACGATAGCCCATCCCAAAAAGATGATAATATCTCCCTTTGTTTTCGCATTCACTAATCCACTATATATGCAGCTACCTTTTTATGCCTATGTCTAAACATTGAGTCTGGTGCACCAATAAATCTTTAGGTTTAACATTGAGTGCTTACATTTTTATTCCTGTGGGGGATATAACGACTCTCTTCATGTTATCACGGATTAAAAGCAAATGTGTATAACATATATCCCTGGCCAATTAGCATTATTAGATTCATCCGAAGACAAAGGCGAATGTTTTCCCGGCAAGATTTGACCTGTCTGCTTGAAAAAGGTTAAAGGATTTATCATCTTAAGTGTTAATAATATCAATGAGTGCATTTTTCAAAAAAATCAAAACACACACATACACATACACACACACACACACACACACACACACGCATATATATATATATATATATATATTATATATATATTTATATATATATATATATATAAATATATATTCCCGTTTACTAGGCACGAGCAAGAAGTGGCACAGTGTCAATTTCTAAGTGGAGTTTAACAGGTTTAAATCCAGAGTTTGTCCTTCTCCTAGACGGCTTGCCATACCAAAGTAAAAGGACCCAGTCTCTCCTATTTAACCATATATATATATATATAATATATATATAACAGTATAATAATTATATATATTATATATATCATATAGTATATAATTAAATATATTATATTGTAATTATATATATTATATAGTATATAATTATATATATATTATATAAATATATATATATAATATTATATAACAGTCTCTCCTACTATTTAACCATATATATATATATATATATATATATATATATATATATAACAGGTCTATTTTATATTGAGCACTCTTCCAATAATACTGCGTTTGGCACACCGTTACAGTAAAAGCTGAAACAGTGACAATCCCACACTATATATATATATATATATATATATATATATATATATATATTTACTAACGAAAATTAATCAACATCGTTGTCCGAGGTTTGCGCTAAAAAGTTCAAATGACGGAATATCTTCTGTGGTAACGTTTTTGGCCAATGGATTCCAGGCACAGCAACATCAATGTAATAAGTGCATGGGCTTTAAGAGAGACTAAGTTTAAAAATAAACCTTATTTGGACACATTCCAGGAGATCTGCCTATGGGTTCATCAGCCGGCCCTCTTATACTTAATCATATATATATGTTCTGTTCCTTCATTCAAAATTAGTGAAATAAATCACTAATTAGGACTGATCTTAACAGGTTTGAATTCAGTTACTCTTCCCCTATACTGGTTGCTTAACCAAGGTTAAAGAGCCCAGTCGTCCCTATTATTTAACTATATCTGGAAGGAGAGTAGTTGGATTTATATATTTCCTAAGGGTAGTAGCCCTATGTGAACTCAAGCTTCGTCCAGGATTTGAACTCGGGTCAGCAAGTCTATTTCCTACGACTCTAACCATTAGATAACGTGCCTCCAACTAAACTGATGTTATGCTGAAGCCTATAGATATAGTGATCTACTAAGTTTGTCACACTAGGCTAGAAGCCAGTGAGAATCGAACCCGCTGATAATGGTTTGTTAGTTTTGCTTGCTATCAATTACATTGCACAAATTGACACGTGTATCCTTTCCTCATTCGAACTTCCGACTGGTGGCATTCGTTCTGATACGTGAACAGAATAGAAAATTTAACTAAGTATTTCCAATTTATTCAGATCACACAGCTACAACAATTATTCTTGGCAGTGTGACACTTTGATCATTGGCAGAGCGCAAATGAATTCTAATCCATACGTAAAAGATCCAATAATCGTTTAGGGAGACTAACTTAGTATACATACATACATATACACATACATATATTTATTTGTTTATATACATAAACTCACACACACACACACACACACACAACACACATACACACACACACACACACACACATATATATATATATATATATATATATATATATATATATATATATATATATATATAAGTCATCAGGGTGGTCTAAAGTCGGTATAAGCCAGACAGTGAGGGGGTATATCTCCTTTTAACTAGCGCTAGAATAATGAAATTGTTTTAGCGTCTGAGGTGGAGCGCTGCACCTAGTATCAGCACCTCACTTTACCGAACAAATCCCTGAACCAGAAACCTTATAGTTTCCAGGTGGACGCTCTACCGACTGAGTTAGACCAGCCCTTATACCCATATATATATATATATATACATATATATATATACACACACACACACAAGCACACTTATATAGATACATATATATACACATATACATACAGTCATACATACATATATATATATATATGCACACATAAATATATATATATATTAATATATATATATATACATATATGCATATGTACATGATAAACGAATAAAGCACCACATACTTCACCTATGTGTTATGTACTACCATTGGAGGCGTATGGTGTTATGGATTTTGTCGTAGCAGTACATATATGCACAAAAACATATATGTATATATACGTATTTTCCCAACCGCTCAGCACGAGCAAGTTGAGTTTACATTTTTTTTAAACTGATTAACTGATTACAATTAATAATGGAAGGTCATCTGTTTGAAGCGTAAATCTTCAACCGAATATCATTTTATGACATTTACTTACTGCGAAAATAATAACTCGGTCTTCTTTTTCAGTTTGGCTGAAGCATTTTTCATCTGATGTGAGAGGTCTGAAGACGGGGACCACAGTTTTTATTTTACCTTCTTTTAATTCATGGGAAGTAACTACTATAATACCATAACCACTCGCACTTGATGCTACTATAATTTCTAGATTCGACTTGTCGTTATTTAATGATAAATCATATGTTAATATTACCTTCATATCTTCAAAAGACTTTTGACACTCATTCGAACAAATGCAATTGTTTCCAATAATTCATTTAGCGGTACAATTTTTATTTTGGAAAAATATCCACAGGTTTTGGCAAGGATTATGCATGAGACAGTAGACATTCTGTAGTGAGAGAAGAGACTTACCTCATGCAAAACTGGCTAGGACTTGCTTTGCGTGCAAGTCCACCTTGCCTGAGACATCGGAACTGAACGGGTGAATGAGGAGTGGGTGTAAGCAGGGATGCAACGTCGAAAAGTTAGAGAGGAGAAGGTAAGGCCTCTTTATACAAGCGCCTGGGGCATTATGGGTAGAGGTTGGAGATAAAACATCTGCTTCTCTGAGAGGAAGAGGAGAAAAATTGTCATTCAGTCGAAAGACTAGAGCGAGCAATGACGTAAGTCAAATGAGGAAAGAAGGAGAGGTGGAACAGAAAACGGAGGAGTGGAGGAACTGGGAGAGGAGGAGACCAGAGATGTGAAGGTCGCAAGAGAAGAGTCGCTGGTTCAATCAGGGGCAAAGAGTGTTAGACACATTCATTCAGCCCGGTAGAAAAGTCAGCACATAGAGTATTTTTTTTTTTTGTAGGCGCATCCGATTCTGAATGATGTTTTTGCAATAACTACTAGATTCTCCTATCTGAGTTCCTTATTAATGGTTTCAAAAATAACGAAAGGTTCATTACATTTTGGCCTAAATAATTCAGTCTGTGCTAAAAACAGTTCTCGGTAGGCTAAAATGTATATATATATATATATATTATATATATATATATATATATATATAAAAACCCATATATAACCATACGTATATTATCATATACATATAACCACGTATATTAGCATATACATATATGTAACCACATATATAAGCATACGTGTATTAACATATACATAACCACATATATACCCATACATATAGCAATGCCTCACCCGCTCAGGCGGGGGTCCAGTGCGCTTCGGCCACTGGACCGGTGAGATGGTAAATTAATAGCGTCGATCCCAGAGGGCCATCCCTCCAGGCAATATCTGCCCCCTTGACTTAAAGGGGCAGGGCTGGGTTTATGGCCCAGCGCCTGAGGCGCCCCCCTTGAGGGGGAATGCCGACGGGATCGACGCAATTTTTCTACCCGCCACCCATGAGTCTCGGCTTGTAGGTGGTCCCACATAAATAGGGCCTTCGTGCCTGACTCGGTACGAGTGGGGTACTGGGAAAATAAACCCATACATATAGTAACAGACACACACACATTATATATTATATATATATTTGCCAAAACCTGTGGATATTTTTCCAGAATAAAAATTATTGGAAACAATTGCATTTGTTCGAATGAGTGTCAAAAGTGTTTTGAATATATGAAGGAAATATTAAGCGGAATCTACTTATGGTCGATGAGTCTTGGCTTAAATAGGAGAATTGAATTTTATTTTAGTTGAAATGTTGCCTTTGTTTTAGTGCATTTCTTAAGATATTCCGAGAAAACAGTGGGATACTACTTTTTTAAATTCCTTAATATTTTATATGCCAAATTCCGTTCAGGGAAGGTGCAATTTTCCTTTAAGCAAGCATTTTACCCGCGATATTTGTTTAGGGGAAGGGTCAAATTAATTTCTCCCTGAAATAATCTCTGGTAAGCCACAGAATTTGAAATTTTCAATCATATTTGCACCCAATAAATTCAGTTGATTATTCTTTAACACGAAAACCTTCGCACATTTTTCCCCCCAAACACATAACATTGCATGACCATTCACCTGGAAAATATAATTTTTACCGGTAATTCCTCGGGCTACATTGTTAAATCTCTTTAATCACGGTTTACCCATAGTCCCCACAGTTTTCTCATTAATTATCGTTATGTCACTACGTGTGTCTAACAGAAATGTAACTTCGACATTAATCATTTACTTGCGGGACCCGTAGAATTTCCGAAACGAAACAAAAATCACGAGGAACTATTTAAGCCAGAAACGATGATTTCCAATTTTATTACATATCAATCCTACAGTTGTCTTTGCAATAAATAATACAAAAATAAAAGTGACAAAAACACGACTCGGAACAAATAGTCGCGCTTGAAATTCGACTGACGCTGACTCTGACTCGCTAAAACATAGCGTAAATATGGGCAGGATGACTGAATAACATAATATCAAAATTACCAAAATATCTTCCGTAATTCACAATTTCAATAATCCAAATAAAACAAATATGTAACTTCTTTTTTTTTTTTCAATTCATTTTAATTTTACTTGGGTATTTAAGCGACGCAAGGCCATTTATAATGTTTCATTTTTTTAAATTGGGTGAAATAAAATGGGAAAAATGAGAAATCTGTGATTAAGCGACATCAGATAATCTGCATTTTTGCATTTGCGATTTGGACGATCTCATTGTTAACCAGAGGGTGTTGCCGGATTATAACGGACGGAAGATTTAGGAACAAGTGTATTGATCTATAAATGCAGTTATGAACTTCCCATTATTTCGGGATCCTTGTACTTTTCTTATATGACAAACGACTTTCACTGTGTTTGTCCCTCTATTTTCTTGATTTAGACTTGCAGTAGTTTCTCTTATGTCCAAGGATTCCACAATTGAAATTTTTTAAATATTTTTTTATCTATGAACGAACAGTCTTTTTTCAAGAGTAATTAATCACAAACATAAATGTTTGGCTTAGAGAATTTATGTTCAGACTTTTCATTTCAATTTCTTCAGTCGCACAGACTGAACTTTTGCATTATCTTTCTCCTCAATTTTCGCCGTGTCATCTCTTATGTAACTGCCTGCAAAGTTAATTTATTACCTTATTCAAGCTTCGCTAAAATCCGAGTATGAATCTTTTTGTCGCATAGACCTTAAACTTTGAACATAAAGTAAGCATTTGAATCCATCCGATTCACGATACACTTAAAAGTGCCAACATCTTCACACACACACACACACACACATATATATATATATAATATATATATATGTATGTATGAAATGGTAAAGTTGTCGGGTGGCCTAAAGTCAGTATCAGCCATACAGCGAGAGAGTATATCCCTTTTTCACTAGCGCCAGACGAAAGCGGATTGTTTTTAACGTCTGAGGTGGAGCGCACACACCATCACATCACTCCTCTCTTTTACGCACATCTCCCTGTGCCTCTTATACACAGAGTTGTTGAGGGACAGTATCGAGCCAGAAACCTTGAGGTTCCCAGCAGGTGTAATAAACATAGAAAGGATCAGATATCACAGAAATGACAAACTCAGGCGGCAAAACTGCGGTAATTTTTAAATGGTTTAAAATGATTCCATTTAATTACACGTCATTAGATAGTTTTCGGAACTATGACAGAAAAAATAGTGTTTTTTTTTTTTTTCTAAATTGCATCCTAGTGAAGAAGATGGCTATGATAGAGCAACCAATTTTTAGTGATGAGTCAACAGTCATTTGAAAATAATTCACTTCAGATTTTCTCGTAAAAAGTTACCTCAATCATCTTTCATCTCCGCTCTCTCCGATAAGTCCGGAGTAAAAAAACAAGCTCTGAAGATGATTTTTATAAATCGAAATATAGTTCAATATTATATATGAATATGATATAAGAATGTTTTCACTTTAAACAGCATATTTTGTCTGTTTTCATATCCTTTTATTATAACTCATACCTGTCGGATTCATTTCCCTCTCCCTAACTTAAATATATATATATATAAACCTTGTCATCTTGAATATGTATATAATATATACAAAATATATATATATATATATATATAATAATATAACCTTGTCATCTTGATAATGTAGTATATATTATATAAGTATTACTATTGATAGATCATGCGAGCGTGAGATGCAATGGGATTATCTATAATATAAGCTTGTCAGTCTGAATATGTGTAGATGATGCGTAATGTTTATATATATAAGATTCTAGCTCCCATAGATATACGACCGCTTGAGTCATTGATACTGTATTATATTATAGTTTATTCGCATATCACTATCTGCGTCAAGGTTCTGCTATACTCATATTTTGTGTAGGCTACCTGTTAGGTTATAGGGCTAGATATTGAACTGCTGCCAGGTATCACGTACATCATATTGATACAGGGTATCCGTTAAGTATAGCGATCTTACGAGAAAGATACGTAGGCTAATAGCACGAACGTGTCATCTTGATGATGTCTCAGATTCATATGTATAATATGACTCGCTTGTCATCATCGCGTGTATAATATTGAGCGTACTACATATATATCATAACCTTTATTTGCCAATCTGTACTTTAATAATCTGTGAGGACGAGTAGCTAATGAGACACTTATTAATTCTGTATATATATTGTCGTGAGTATATATAACCTTATCTGTATATATTAATATAATATAGCCGATATCGTGATAATTCAGTCTCTTATGCACGGGTCCGTCATGCGTGCGTATAGTGATGGACTAAGAATATGAGTAATTGGGTGGGATATAGCTATAGACGACTCCTTTGTCATCTGTAAGTATAGCTAATAGTAGTTATGAGGTCGGGTGTGTAGGATATTAGTCACCTTGTATCCATGGTATATATAACATATATCTATATATATCTTATAGTCTTTGGTCTATGATGATCTAAACGCTGCAATATGGTATTACTATATTACGAGCGTAACCTTGTCCCCTCTGTATATATGTATGTGTATATATAACCTGTGTCCTCTGTGAAATATAGCTGTAGTGTTGTATAGTAGATGACACCTGTGTCACTCTAGTATTATAACATACATATAGGATGTGTGTTGTTGTGCGTGTAATGTGTGTTAGACCTTGTTATCTGTATTATATATATATAATAGTATATATAGTATATATATATATATATATATAGGATGAATGTTAATACGTATTATATATAGATAATAGTTAAATATATTAACGAAATGTTATATTTGTAAGTTCGACACATACGCGTATAGAAAATCAATTTTTGAAAAATTTAATGATTTCTTACCGGATTTAAATTAAGAGCGAAAAAAAATTCACAAAATTACATACTGCGAAGATTACCACCTACCGTGGATCAAAACGATTGCACACCGAGATCCGAAATGACTTTTTGGTTTTACGCCTCTTCCTTTTAAATAATATTGCATTAACCCGAAATGAAAGAAGAAATAGAAAGAATCCTAAATGCCAAAAGTAATATGTATCTAAATCAGCTGATGCTTTACAGCTGAGTCTTTTTGGATCGGGAATTTAAAGAGTGAAAGGGAGCATTATTGAGGATTCTTGCTCAATTCCACGAAGACTACTAAACCGTGAAATTTATGTTGTGCAAATAAAAATATTCCATGATCGTAATGAGGCTATTGAAAGTAATTTCATGCACGCGTAGATATAGTATATCAAACGGAAAAAACATGCAATCAATACCGATTATCACTGTAAAAGGGTGCGTAGCCAAGACTTATGTTAAGAAAAAACATGAATGATAACTGTTCGTACAAATTCCGGTGAAAAGACATGATCCCGAATGCGTGTAATTTATATATGATTTAAATGACATTCTAGCTGTTTTCTTATTGATATGTAGCACTATAGAGTATACAGTAATACATGATACGACACTGGTGTGCTGACGTTCTGCATTGGTAATTTATATGTTGTCACAGGGATTACATCGCATCGCATATTCTCAAACAGTCAGGCGCTCTATAAGAACTTACTAAGCAGTCATATCATCTTAGAGACATGTCATATTAATATTGTAAAGTACTGTGAGCTATTATCAAGGCGAGCGTATGCTTGAAAACATGTTGTGCTAGAGTGAAGGAAGATATTCAAAGGTGAGTTATTTAGGGAGACGATAGTGACCGTCGATCGAAATCAACCTTACTATGCTTACATTAGCCGTTCTCGTTTATATCGCTTTGTCTCCTTCTAGCTATTTTAACACTGGTCCTATTAGAAATCTCCCACAATGAAAATATCGCAAGCTGTTAGCACTCGATCATATGCGCCGACAAGGTATGATCTATCAGTGGTCGCGGAAGAATGGAGACGATCCAGTAGGCTTCGCCGCTGACCGGGCTGCAAATAACAAACTCGTCTGGATCCCAATGGAGCGGCTTCATCCACTCCCCAGGCAGAATCACCTGAGTACCCGTCCGTTCGATGATAAGATGTGTGCGGTACCCAGGCCGGCACCTGGAGATTTTATGACTTGACTTGCAGTCGTGTCGGGGTAGATCGGAGAACATCTGAAGCAGATAACTATATCAGCTTCGGCGCGGACGGGACCATGAGCTTTGTTCTGTGAGGGTGTGTCCAACAACATTAATCCAGCAGCTCGATGGGACCGCTAAAGCGCGTACCATACGACAGTGGCAGGACTTTATTGATGTGTAAATAGAATACGAAAAGTCGTCAATGCCCAGTAGAGTTGTAGGGCCGCACTTGAAAGTGATGCAGCCTTCAAGCCCAGCATAGTTATAAGAGCTATTATGCACAGGTCGCAATTGGCAGTCCATGTTGCAAACGCTATAACTGGTCAATGGTGGTGAGGCCACTCAGTATTTGCTGGAGCGTCAAACGCGGGTTCGCGCGATGATCGTGGCGTATGATAATCGAACTGTCGAGTTCTTGATGTTATTTTTCACTAAGATGAGCTGTATTTTGGACGCATCCAGGCTTAATGTAATCGAAAGACTCGAAGAGGGTTGATTATTCTCGTCGTGAAGAATAAAAATAATAAGGCCAAACAAACACAAGCTGGTGACTCTCTGCAGTTAGTTTGATCGCTATCACTGCGAACGATGCCGCAGCGACAGGCTAAGACCAGCGTATGTGAGATGAGGAAAATATGAACAAGCCGTAAGTCAGACGATCAAAGAGCTCCGCGTGTGAAGTTTGAAAATCGCATACAGATTCAGGAACATGTCGGTTATTCAAAGCAGCATGTGGCAGACATGTCAGTGGGTCCTTATCTAAATCCGCCATCAATATATACTGAATATAAAAGAGAGTACGAGCGCGGCCTAGTCATTATTGAACATATGATATATAGTATATAAGTTAGTGGTCATGTTGAACTTGTCGGTGATGTGTTGTTGGTGGTAGTGTGTGTGTGTTGTGTGGGTGTCGTGAATTAAATGATGTACATTGTGTCGCATAGAATAAAAGCACATGCGAGACGCTCAGTAATTCGACTCTTGGGTACCGGTAAATCAAGAGGAATATATAAGTATGACGTAGATATTACTACTATATATTATTATATCGCGGTATACTAGTGAAGTAGTCGATCGAGCGTACTATTTATTTGTATATAATAATAACATCGAACATCGGTCGTCTATGATTTTATTAGGAGCGGTAAACACTTGTGATAGCGCTATTATCGATTGGGATAGAAAGCAGCAGGTGTACATAGTGTGCTGAGGCAGCGGTCTGAAGTTATACGTTATCACTGATCGTGGTATATCTGACGCGCATTGGTCTGACACTTGTGGAGCTGTTCAAACCAAGTTCTAAGACTCCCATCTACCTATGAGTCATGCAGGAGACGTGCACTAGCAGCACTAGACATATAGTAGACGAGAACGATACCGGAAGACACGATAAATACTTCTCATGCTATGGTTTGAAGAATCACATAAAGGCGAGGAAAGCTCTCTAGTAAACCAAGCCGAACTGTTGGACTTCTGATGTGCCAGGACTATCCGCGAGCGTTAATAGAACTAGTATGTAGAATACTAGTTTTCGTGCTGCGTTCATACCATGAGTTATCGATGGTTAGCAACAGGGTATACAAGGCAGCGTGTCACTTTCCCCGGGAGGAAGACTAGCCATAATTCCACTTGTGTTATCTAGCTGCTTAATCATATTTAATTTGTTTTTATTACTTCAAATGAGAGTAGATGCAAAGTCCGTGCGATGGATAATGTTGAAATAATACATAAGGACAAGAGAGCTGAAAGAATAAACTGTGGATCATATTAATCTATTGAATATCAAGATTTAGTATAAATAGCTATTGTACATAGAACTTACGACAAGAGATGACATAGCTGGGAAGATACGACTGCAGAAATACGCGTGAATCCAAGTGCTTCTAGTATGCTTTTGTACATATGTTACTCCGACCGAACGTGCTTCGTTATACTAAATTGAAGAGGTTGTTAAGCAGATGGTAATTGTTATATTAACGAATAATACAACGTAATTAACAGTTAGCGTCTGTATCTATGATTAGTTTATATATAAATGTTACTGCTTGGTGCTGGACGAGCGCTAGAATATTCAATAGTGTCCCATCTTTTATTTGTGAGTATTTGGACGAATGAGTTTTTGTGCAACTAAGGTTATGGTCACAGTCAAAGACTGATAATGTTAGTAGATTACTTCGTCACTTATTTGTGTTCTGCGTACTAACGTGTAGATTGTTAAGATATTGAGCAATTATGACAGAAAATTTAGCACTGAAAACCGGAAATTAGTGCGAGTAGCTGATCGATGCATAGCATAGTCATCTCCCTTGAGTTCGCAGCGACACTCTAGATGTCATATACCATCCGCTACGTGAATTAGTGGGTTAGAATCATTAGGAGTAACTCGATGAAGTGCGTTATTTTAGCTCATGACCTACAGTATCCATAGTATTTATTTCGGTAATTTCATTTCATGCTGCGAGAGAACTAAATAGTTAACTATAGATATTTTGATTAGTTGTAGTAATTGAAAAGTTAATACTATGTGGCCGAACCGAAGGGTGCCAGCACTTTTGCAATTTAAGATAAATCAATCTATATGATTTAAGGCATATTCCTGAAGACAGAATATTTAGCTATGAAACAAAAACAAGTTTTATGTCTTATCTGTTATTAGTTTATTTACTCCTAAAACAATAGAAGCAACGCGGTAAACATCATCTAAAATAGTACTAAGGTAGAGTATAGATAATGATTAATAACATATATAATATTAATATATATATATATATATATATATGTATATATATTGTATATATCGAATGTTTATCAAACTAGATATCTTAAGAAGATTATATATTTTGGCGTTTGAAGTTTAAGTCTTGGCCACTCCTAAACGTACAGTTGGTAATATTTTCATATATTCAACAGTGTCAATAATGCTTTCCCAACATATTAATTTCTATAATTAGAATCACGGTTGAGTCAAATTAGAAACATACAAATAATAGCATAATGTCACGTATGGAACATTTAAAATGAAAAAAAAAGGGAATAAAATAAAAAATTAAGCCAATCCGCTGAAATAATTATCCGCGGTTAATTATGTTGCATCGGTGACTGAACTATTTAATTAAAGCGAACAAAAACAAAAACAAAAAAAACTTCGTATTCATACTTGAATGAATAAGAGACGCATTGATGTAGACAGGTGCACTGGGAGTTTTCTGCGTATAAAGGAAAGAAAGAAAGAAATTATAAAAATTTGGAAATTGCCCAGAGGTCTTGCTCACCAGAATAAATGCTTATTCGGATCTGAGACCAATGTAATAATGATAGTATATTTGTCCTGTGTATTTCTCTGGATTCTATGATGCTGATAGTTTTTTTTTATTAGTGAGTCCTGGGACGCACATATTTGCTTTTAACGAGTCCCTGAAAAATTTATGGGTTCCAACTAAAGTTCTTAATGAATTGAAGGGTTTTTGTTTATGATCTGTGGAAACAACTAAGGCCGTCAAACTCCTACCTTGTAACCTATCCTGTGTAATTTGTTTCAAAGAAACTATTGAAATGTACAGTTAGCTTGAAATGGTGACGGAAGAAAAAAGCACCGGGAAGTATGGATACGATTTTACTGCGTCCGTATAAATTTTTATGCGTCAGGGATGCAGGAAACGTACATATCAGCATCTCTGGGATTTGAATAAGGTCGATACTTAGAATAAAATGGGTGTTCCTGGGTAGGATACTAAACTTCATCTCATGGTGAGGATCTATTTCTGGAAATCTGGGAAATGTGGCCCCTAGGGTGCAAATGTATTGACTGTATCCATTGCAGAAAGGTAAGATCCTTTAAAAAGGCGAGGGTCCTGGGTATGACACTAATCTGCGCCTGATTGTGAGAATTTATTTCTGGAAATCTGGGAAATGTGGCCCCTAGGGTGCAAATGTATTGACTGTATCCATTGCAGAAAGTAAGATCCTTTAAAAGGGCGAGGGTCCTGGGTATGACACTAATCTGCGCCTGATTGTGAGAATTTATTTCTGGAATCTGGGAAATGTGGCCCCTAGGGTGCAAATGTATTGACTGTATCCATTGCAGAAAGGTAAGATCCTTTAAAAAGGCGAGGGTCCTGGGTATGACACTAATCTGCGCCTGATTGTGAGAATTTATTTCTGGAAATCTGGGAAATGTGCCCCAGGGTGCAAATGTATTGACTGTATCCATTGCAGAAAGGTAAGATCCTTTAAAAAGGCGAGGGTCCTGGGTATGACACTAATCTGCGCCTGATTGTGAGAATTTATTTCTGGAAATCTGGAAATGTGGCTCCTAGGGTGCAAATGTATTGACTGTATCCATTGCAGAAAGGTAAGATCCTTTAAAAAGGCGAGGGTCCTGGGTATATGACACTAATCTGCATCTGATTGTGAGGACCCATTTTTGGAAATCTGGAGAATGTGATCCCTCGAGTTCAAATATATTGACTTTATCCCTTGCAGAAGGGTAAGACCTCATAAAAAAGTAGTGGTGCCCTAGGTATGACACTAAACTGCATCTGATTGTGAGGATCCACTTCTTGAGATCAGGAAAATCTGGCTCCTCAAGTTTAAATATACTGTTGATGGGTCTTAGAATTCACTGACTGTATCCCCTGCTTAGGGGTAAGAGGCACAAAACAAGTGAGGGTCCTGGATGTGACGATAATCTGCCACTGGTGGTGAGGATCCAATTCTGAAGGTCTGGAAAATGTGACCCCTCGGGTTCAAATACTTAGTTGATGGGGTTTATAATGCACTGTATCCCCTGTAGAGGAGTAAGACATACTAAAAGGGGGTATCCTGAGTATGACACTAAAATTCACGCGATGGGGAGACTCCAGTTCTGGAGATAAGATGGTTCATCGGTGTAAACGTTGTTGGTGGGGCTTAGAAAGCACTGACTGTATCCCCTGGCAGAGCGGTAATGCCAGCCCACTAAAAGAAGTGTCCTGCATATGACATTAAACATCATCTCATGGTGTACTGCCAATTATGGGGTATTCTATACGCATCAGAACCGAAGCTTGCAGAGTATCCCATAATTGGCATTACTAACAGGTCCCCTCTGAAAGGTAGTATGTGTTAGGGTTCGATGTAAGATTCAAATATACGTATTCGGTAGGGCTCTGTGCAAAAAAAGATCTTGCGAAACAGAAAAATGAATATATGTACGTACAATGAATGCGAAGAATGGTAGTGGTATTATTTAATGCATATTTCGTGGGATAAGGGGTTCATAACTTTCCTAAAGGTATTAGTCCGAAAGTGAGCGTAATTGGAGTGAGCACTCACTTACAAAACTGTCACATTCCAGCAAGTTATGTTGGGCACTACTAGTGAAGTCAAGACGAACTAGTAAATGAAGCTCTCCTATGAACTCATACATACTGACCTACCAGTATTGGCCAACAAGCAAAAATGTTCATCATCAGCTCTGTTCCGACATTGTGATGTCTAGAGGAGTTAAAAAGAGGATTGGCTGATAGAGAGATGAAGTGTCAAGGTAATCCGTGCAATCGGCACACTTTGATGATGATGTTACGATTTTAGCGGCCATCCTTTAGGCTTCAAGCTAGAGCGCTTGTACAGCGAGATCCTTTATGATAAGCAGAGTGCGATCCTTGGTAAAGAATCCTTTGGTTGTTCCTTGGTGCTCCTCATTCTTGCAAGTCCTTCGTCGATGATTGCAAATGGACGTCTCTCAGTGATTAAGTAATCAACCAGCCTCGTATTCGGGCTTTTGATTGGCTGAGGTTTAAACCTCGCTTAGTCTATAAATCTAAGTGGTGTATTGTAGCACGGCTTATATAGCACAAATAATCTAACAAATGATGATGATAATTGTTATAATGCTATAACTTAGAGTGGTAATTACGACATTTTATGACTTAAGGATTTTTTAAACTTTGTTTTCTATGTTTTTTCGCTATTTTATTGGGGTGGGGGTGTCGCATGGTTGTTGTTTTTTAAACATTCAATTCTACCGAGAAAATGCGGGATTGGGAAATATAAAAATGCGACAGTGAACCTAAAAAGAGTGCATAAGTTCCTGCTATAAGATTTGGCAACATAAAACTAGAATATTGCAGCACCCGAACTCATATTGTTGGCGGCGGCGAAATCAAAAGGGTTAGTGATTTTCTGCCGAATTAAATCAACACAACATGTTTATGCAGGTTTAATGGCGGTAACCTTGATTATGGCGTGTTTGTTGGAATCTCACTTGGAAATTGAATCTTAACCGAACCGCCAGGCCAAGTGTGATATATCGTTTCTCTGTTTTCACAGCATGGAACGCAATTGCATAAATCCATTTAACACATGTCAATTTGACAGTTTTATATCCCGTTCTTTAGACAAAAGTTTATTCTTTGATCCTTTCAAAGATCGATCACTGCAATCTTAACGATGGAAATGATGGCATTATACCGTCTGCGAAAGACGATCGAGTAGTGTCCAAATGGATTTTTCTGTAACTACGTAGACTGGGCGGGTTGATATGGGGGATGTGCTGTTACCCAAACAGCAACCCCCCCTCTCCACACTGCCGCTGTGGTCCAAAGGATATGTAAGTAATAAGTGCAGTTTGGCAACGGCAGTGTCGCAGGAGTTGCTGAATAGCGCTGAAGTTCAGCGATACAAAATCTTAGGAACTTCGGTTTCCGGATTTGTTTTTTTGGGTTTACTCCCCTAGCTTTACTCAGGATCACATAAAGACGCTAAGCAAAATCCTTATTTCTTGAAATTATCTGAAACAAGGATAATAAAACGCCTCTTATAGGACCGGTCTAGCTCAGTCGGTAGAGCATCCGGCTCGGAACCACAAGGTTCTTGGTTCAGTACCGGTCCTCGCCAACTCGTATGAGGAGCAAGGCTTGGATATGTACGGTAAAGTGGGGAATTGAAGGTAGGTGTGGCGATCCACCTCAAATGCAGAAATAAACTGCCTGATCTAGCGCTAGCGAAAGGACGATAGACTCCCTTGCTGTCCGGCTGATACCGACAACAGGCCACTCTGTCTACTTTACTTTTACTTATTCATGAGCCAAAAGGAGATACATTTTTATTTTAACTATGACAACCTTTGAAGCCGATTGATTGATTTTAACGGCATGTCAACCAGTCAAGATTTAATTTTAAGTATTTTTTTATTGATTGATTGATTTCATCGGTACGTCAACCCGTCCGGTGTCATTTTATTCCAAGCGGTAAATTGTAAGACATAGTCAAATTTATCATGTTTTTGGGGTTTGTTTGTTTTTTTTTGTTGGTGTTTTCAAAGATTTTCTTGATTTTGACTGCAGACTGCGTGCAGTTGTCCGTTGCTAAATGAATCTGGAATCGCTTTAAGTTTATAGGGTAAAGTCTGGGTTTATTGTCATATTTTGGTATAATTCTATTTCTTTCAGTAAGGACAAAATGTCATGCATATTGACATTTACATATATATTTCTCATGTTGTTTGTATTGTAAAAACGTTGTCTAAAACAGCAAAATCCCCACATTTTATTAGAATGTATTGTAAAGAAGTTAGATTCTTTATATTCGTATTTACATTTTTGTGCAGTTGAAACAACAAAAATAAGAGTTTTTTTGTACACGGTCTTATCGAATACAAATGATTTTTAAACAAGTATATTTGAACTATAGATAGGACCCTAACATGTACTATCACTCTATTCGGAGTGGATATAGTGGCAATAACGAGGTACTCTACACTCTCCAGAACTGGATCCGCATTATGAGATGCAATTTAATGTCATACCCAGGACATCCCGTTGTTGTGGGCGGGTATTACCCCACTGCACAAGACATAGTTAGACTAATTTAGGCCTTGTCGATTGAATGATTTAACTCGAGGATTTGTGCCGCTATCCTTAGTAACAAACACAAGATTCTATATATTTATAGACGTCATTATCCAACTCAAGTTAAACCGACACGCATGTAAAATTGGTCCATGGAAGGCAGACGATATATTTGCATCTGTTTCATTCGGTCATCCTGCTAAAACTCACTTTCTGTTCTAGCCAATCAGAGACAGTCTACAAGGTTAGTAAAATATAAAGTCCTGTCCATTTACTTTGATGGCTTTTGGGTTGGCTGGGTTTTCTCTGTTTGCTGAATTTCAGTGTATTTCATCATTTATTCAGGGGCATGAATACACTGTTGGTTTTCGATATCTTTTTTTTCCCCTAAAACCCAACATTACAACGTACACAGAGGAAATCTAATACAGACGCCAACTGCGTCCGCCTCCGTCGATCGCCCAGTTCACTCTATCTCACTCTTAACTTTTTCCCAAAAATTCTGCTATCGCATGGCCTTCTCTCCGAATCAGAATATCCCGCAAAAAGGTGAACACGGGTTAAAAGTTGTCAAACTACTGTTATTTTCCCTAAGTACACGTTAAGTTTCGAATTCAAATACTTCCACACTTCATTAAAAAAATGAATAGCTTAACCTTTAATTATGTAACAGAATGTCACTTAAGAGTCCGTGCGTACTTCTCCAACAGTTGCCCTGACTATCTTGCTTGTCTTACTTAAATGGTTTGCAACATGGAAAGTAAGGGGCCCTACAGCTGATA
This sequence comes from Doryteuthis pealeii, assembly GCA_023376005.1. NCBI lineage: Eukaryota > Metazoa > Mollusca > Cephalopoda > Myopsida > Loliginidae > Doryteuthis > Doryteuthis pealeii. Next base: position 77,460,967 of record CM042140.1, on the reverse strand, counting down.
TTTCATGGGTGCTGCTTCCGGCATCTGTTAAAAAGCACGTTGAAATAATAGATGTAGTCCCTATTACAGTAAATTATGTGAAACCAGAATCAGACACAGACCTGAGAAAATAATTTTTCGACTCATTGGTGGAATGATTATGTGTTAGCAGAACATTGTTAGCGAGTTTGATTCTCATTGGAGGCTGCATACATCTGGTCCTGTGATAAACTAAGCTCAGCTTAGAAAAAATTATTTTGTTTGGTTTCATAGTCAGCTAAGCTAGAAAAAACATTGATAGTAAGTTGGATTGACATTGTGTGTCCCATGTATGGGGCCTTGTGCCAAACTAATCAAAGTTGTTTAAATGACTGCTTCACATTCGTTTTATCCAAATCCCAGTATCTTTATAAGTTAAAAATTCTATGTCCGGCCACCCATGAATAATAGCAGCTTAGTCTACATATTGTAAAAAAATCAATTTATTTCATTAATTATGGAACGTGGACTTTCTTTAGGGACAAGCACAGGCTTCTTTACATAATATTTGCTTCACTGGATAGTTTGTGTGTTTCTAATTCATGGACTGTCTTTTCAACTTGTAATGGTATGCCCATGTGTAAACATTTTTTTACTAAAACAAACATGTCCGTACACATCACACATTGTTCTTTAAATTTCTCATGGTTTGCACTTCTCAGTCACCAAATATTTGATGACAGACCTCTTTTCTAGCCAGAGTCCTTCTGTTAAATTTGTCACTTATTTCATTAGCTTAAAACTATTCTTTTCAAATTCGGTTGTTTTTAGCCATCATTAAAAAGTGTCTTCTTTACATTTGAAAATTGCAAAAATTATGATTGCTAAAGGATTGGCCTCGCGAGAGAATATAATTTTAACCTTAGTTTAACAAATGTATAGTTTAATTCTGTGCCTATTTACATTTTTTCGTAAAGATTTCAATGGTAATTTAACACATTGAATATTCAGTAATATTTCAATTTGTAGGCTTGTTCCAATAACTTTACTGTGTAAGATTCTTACTTCCTATCATATTTCTAATATTTTTAAGCATATTTTGTACGTATATATTTACCAACCCCTCCGCACTAGCAGGTTGTGTCACGAGCTCAATTTCTTAAGCGGAGTTTAACAGGTTTGAATTAAGAATTTTCCTTCTCTTAGACTGGTTACGTAGCCAAGGTTAAACAGCCCAGTCCACCCTACTATTTACCCATAGCTAGACGGAGAATAGTTGCATTCATACCTTTCCCAAGATTATTAGCGCTATGTGAAATGCAACAGCCTCGTCCATGATTTGAACTCCGATCGACGAGTTCATTTCCTACGACATGCGCCTCCAACAAAGTATACCCGGGTCAAGAAACATCTTTCAGTTCAGGTTTTAATTTAAAACCTTCCGATATTTCAATATTTCTTAATATCTGCTAATGGGGAAGGATATGATTGGATGTTGTTACCAAGGAAATGCGGTTTGATTTTTTTCTTTTCTTTTTTATATAAGTGCCTTATTTCTTGAGATGGTGATAACTCTGTTAATTCGGTAGAATTTGGGC
>CM042140.1:77421911-77454411 GCA_023376005.1 Doryteuthis pealeii | reverse complement strand
TTTCAATCTCTCTCGATATCTGTCCCTATCAGCCATCATTCTTGCCATGTCCTCGAGACAGCAAACACTGTCCCCAAAGAAATAGCAAATGAATTACCCAACTTTTCGCTTTCGTTTGTTTTCACTCAGTTTACCTTCGGTTACTGTATGATAGGTTTTTTTCTTTATTTTAACTATAAATATGCCTAGTTTTCTCGCCTGGATTGCGTGTTTCGTTTGTATACGAACGGCTATAAAAAATGTATGCGTTTCATTTTTAAGAAGAGTTTCTGGTGTGTACATATACAATCTTAACAGGGTTTTTTCACACCAGCTGTAACTTCAGTGAATTCCAAGTAAGAAACACATATATTTGTTCTTAGTTTTCTATCTTTAGCTTTGAAGAATATTAACTTTTATAAGAAACACTGAATGTGCTTTCTTATAGGCGTTTTGGTATAACAAACGAATTAAGACAAGAGAACATCTGCTGATTTGTAAAGTGTTGTTTACAGGATTTGTTCAAAATAGCAGACAGCATCTTTGTGTAGTTGCCATCTACATTTTCAACAGGCAATCCGTTAAAGTCCAAGTCCAAGTAATGCAACCATACAGTACCACTGACATGGCGACAGGATGGAAGAATCTGTTTTATCTCATGAGAGATATCAGATTTCTATATGGTCATTACCCTGTTGATAGCAGTCCATGTTTTTCCTATGTGAGTCTGCATGAGTAGAATGTAACACATGGTCAGTTACTTAATCGGTTTAAATTCAATTTTCATTCTTCTAGACTGGTTGCCTAACTAAAGTTACGGGGCCTAATCCACCCCACTATTTACCAATTTCTGGAGCTAGAATAGTTAGGTGCATACCTTTTCCAAGGTATCACCGCTATGTGAAATTCAAACAAACTTGTCCATGATTTGAACGCGAGTCGCCAAATCCATATTCTACAACGATAATCATTACAGAACGCGCCTCCTTATATATAATATAGATATAAAGAATAATCTTGAACCTTCTGTTCTTCCCTCAGTACTTTGGTATAGAGATTCCATTTATTGGTCATAGCTTAATTCTGATTCCAAAACGTCTTTGATACGATAAAGCCAATACTCAGCAGGAGGGTCCGTCATCGTCTGAAATAATTTTTCTGTCATGAGTTCTTTGGTCTTGGACCTCACAGATGACGAATAAAATTCGATTTGTGGCAACTGGGCACAACATGGGGCCATGTGAAGTATTCCATCTCTGGAACTGCTTGTTCCATATTGGATTATGTATAGGCATTATCAATAATCACAACAGTTTCGCTTGACTTTACTGCTTTTACTAAAATATTCCAAGCCACGAATAATTATTCATACTTCTTTCACGAACTTTGAATCTGGAATCACTTCAATCTGGAATTATATTATTGTCAATATATTTGACTAGTACTATCCTTCATCTTCCTAATTCTTATTGATTTTATGGTAAATTACGGTTAAAAGCAAATAAAATTATGAAAAGGGCAAAATGATGAGATTCGAAATTATTACTAATAAACGATTTGAAATATATTTTTAAATCATATATATATATATTTCATCAAAGGTTACTACAACTTTTTCATTGTAGTAGCATTAGTAGTTAATCCAAAAGTGCTCAATATATTTTGTAAAATATAGGCCATTTATAGTTGTAGAAAAGTTTTTCTCTCTACTCCGGTTTCGGTGTTCAATATACACCTTCCTCAGGAGAAATGAGGATTATAACTAGCTACATTTTTATATATACTCGTCTGGTTTGTAATTATTTTTATTTCTTTTAAATAGTTTATATGAATTTTAGTTTCCTTTTAAGTCTATACTGTTTTCCTTTAAAATTAAAGATTTTCTTTCTATAAACTTATGTCTCTTTTATTCAGGCAAAAGTAATTTGTAAATCTATGTCATATATGTTCAACTCTCACCTCTTTTTTCCTTTATTCATTTTGACTATATCTTATTTGTGTATATTACTGTAGTTAAAGTCTTCTGGTAAATCTATTAAGTTTTAGTTTGTGCTTTTTAAAATTTATTTCCTTTTTATTATTATTATTATATATATATTAAAGGGGATTAATATTAATAATAAATTAAGAAATTATAAATTATATAGAAGCACTTCTCCAGAAATTCATATTTTTTTATTGAGAATATTTTTTTTTATCCGGGAATCTAATTATCGCTAACGTTTCTTGTAAACACAAAAAACACGGATCAATAAAACTTCGGCATGTATCAGATCTCTTGAAAATTTCTCATTTAATAATTGGTGTTATATTTTTATTCTTTAAGTTCCAAACATAGTTAGCTAAGGCTGTTACAATTTGTAGCCTAATATTTTAAAATGAGTGTTTATGATTTGCAAACCTAGTTTTAAATTCTGATTTTGTACAACCTACGTAAAATTTAGTAAGGTTTGCTTTCTGTTAGACGTTATCGATGCAAGATAAATTACACCTTTGGTCAAACACTTTCTTTTTACCGGGCACATATCCGGGTTTCAGCAATTGCTGTTTTTTCAGTCTGTCTTTTTCTTTATTCATTAACCATTGATATTGAGCACACCACTACAATATGGCAAAAACCTGGTCAAATACTACCTCACCAAGTGAGCTAGTGATAACCATATATATACATATACATACATACACATATATATATGTGTGTGTGTGTGTGTGTGTGTGTGTGTGGTAATGCAGACTCACATAGGAAACTTCAACACATGATCAAGTTTATTTAACAGTTATAAAGTAAATACAAAAATATTCAAAGAAATGTTTCCTTCTTTGTTGAATCGAGCAATCTTGTGCAACGTTTGTATTGAATTAAACACAGTTTTTACAATTTAATTATACACAAAATACTGTATGCACTTTTACCGAAACAATAAATAAGAACGTGTTTTCTGCATAATCATTGAGTACGTACATGCATGATCGAATGTTGAACCTAGTTAGAAAACTGGTTGTATCTTTACCGTACAGACTTGATCTTATAAATTAGAAAAGCTCAAAGAAATTAGATCATATGATCCTTATATGAGATTTCTAACTAGAACAGAATTCGTTAATGTTCCAGGAAGATTTGTTTTAAGCCGATTCTGCTTAACGAAACAATGTTAATCCGTTTGCAAGCAGCGCGACATTTTTGTCACCAACCGTACACAGGCAGAATGACATTTGTGTTTTTTTTTTGTGTGATGGCTTTACCAAGCCCTCTGAACGCTTAAAAATTGACCTTGTGTCACATCCGGCTCATGCTGAAGAGTTGGTAAATATAAACTGAGGAATGTTTACTAGCTCAGCTAGTTAACTTTAAACGAGCAACCCTGATCTTAATGAAGAAGAAAAACACCGCAAGTGAGTTCTTTCTTAGTAAAATGAGATTGTTTAACAAAGTTAAGAGAACAAACAGACAAATAAGTAAAGATGTTCCAGTTATACACCGTAACTTGATCCGTTTCATTAAGAAATTCGATTCGGATCAGCGAAAGTAAAATCTCTTGCAATATTTAAACCTGCTAAAGGAGATTTATAAAGATTTACGTCTAATTCTTCCGTTCTTTTCTTATTGTTTTTTGTTTGATTTTTTATTTTATGTTTTATTTATGTATTTTATTTTTTTAATTTCGGGAAATTCAAAATTCTTAAGTTTATTTTAATCTCAGTTTCAGAATTGACATTTATTTTTCGTGCGTCTGGAAACAATCGATTTTTAGAAATTGACATTTGCCCCAATCATTTGTGTAAATATTCTTCGCTTCATTTTTGAGAAGTTTTAAAGCATTCAGCAGTAATGGACAGTGTTAGTTCTCAGTTTTGCTTTGTCTTCTATTCTTTTTTTCGTTCTTTTTTGTTAATATTTTTATTAGTGTCTTTTCTGAATAAATGAGTATGTTCTTACATGTTTGTAGATAGATAGATAGGAATACAGATAAAAAATATGCACAGAAATAAAGATGAACCAAGAGATATGAACAGAAAGAAATAATTAGATTGATGGATAGATAAATGGGAATAGGTATAAAAAGTATGAGCAGAATGAAAGAAATATAAACCGAGTGATATAAACAAATTCAAAGAATTAGATGGATAGATAGATAGATAGGAATATAGATAGATAGGAATATATATATATATATATATATATATATATATATATATATATATATATATATATATGCAGAAAGAAAGAAGCAAAGAAAGATAAACTAAGTGTTATAAACAGATTGAAACAATTTCAGGGATAGATTGATACATATTAAGAGAGAGAGAAAGGGAGGGGGAGAGAGGTGAGTACATATTTTAATATAATCTATAATAAAGAAAAGAATAACCAACTGATATAAACATACTGAGCGAAATAATAGATTGATGACAACAGAGATACATTATTTTGTACATATTTTTTATTTAACATAATAAGTGCATGCCGTCATTGGTGGTTTAGCGTGGGGGGTATACATGAAGAGAGAGTGTAGAAATTGAAAAGTGTAATAATGAAAAAAAAACAAACAATTAGTTAGACGTTTGAGTAATACGTGGAAGTCATTGACCTTGGCTTCTGATTGCCCAAGTCAGAGCCAACAGCGTAGAAAGAAAAAAGAGATAGAATGTTTAGTCTGGACTGAGTGTTTAGAGAATGTAGATGCAAGATTACAATCTGTCATCTGAGGCCATTTACTTGGGTTAAAGAAAAATAAAGAGCTCTAAGTAAAACATTAAGTTTGTGATCGCTGCAAAAATCTAACAACGGACGCAAGGACAGAAAGAGACAAAAAAGACCAAAGTGATTTCAGATCTAAATAACAGAGAGAAGTCAGCTACACAACAGCCCAGATTCAAGATACAGAGATAGCAGAATTGCAGAGAAGAGATAGCATACATTAGACGACCCGAACATATCCATCACCAGATTTAAATAGAAAACGTCTGCACGATATCAGTATGATAATATAACATACGTTCCAAATTAGTATCGTAACGGTGCATCATTGTTAACCTGGTACCATAACGTTACAAATACAATTCTAATTAGTATGCCTAATGCAGCATATCTTCTTAAATTGTTACCGCAACGCAACATACCTTCTGAACTGGTGCCGTAATGTTACAAAAATGAATGATTTTTTTCGTTTTTTTTTTTGTTTAATGGAATATCAACGTTCATGGGTTATTTAATACCAAAGCCATCCTTGTAGAAGAAGAGTCGTGGCACTATTTAACCATTAGATGGGGATAAAAAGGATTATAATTTCTCAAAGTACAAGTCCGAAAGTGAACATAATAGAGCGACTGGAGTTTAAAGTTGCTAAATACGATATCACAGTCCAGCACGGTAGCCACTACACCACGGGGATTCCCCTATAAATAAATGAAGAAAAAATATTAACCAAATGATATAAACAGATTGAGAGAATTAATAGCGCAGGTTAAATGTTCGATAAGGTCACCACAAGACCGAACGTTTTGGACATTATTTTTCCGATGCAGGTATCACTATGGAGCGTGGAAAGTTTTGGTTAAAGGGTCGGTTTTAGGTATCTCTATCTAATACAGGAACGTTTTTATTTATTGATCATAAAATATTTCTGCATAACTTTTGAATTTTCCTCTGCCCAATTTGCCTGCATATGAATAAACAAAGCTGTAGAAATATTATTATGCCATGGTATTATACACAGGAGCCTGCCAAATTTTACATGGACAGTGCTTGGCCTTTCGCTGGCCCTGATCGCTGTTCTCTGGTTGGTCAGATCAGATAGTGGGAATGGGAGATGATCTTGGAATTTGGAGTGTTCTAGATTAAGTGTTGAAGAAGACAAACGTGTCTCCACGATAGCTATTCCTTTCGCGCGTGATGGTTAACTTGGGCTAAATAAAGACGTCTGAAAAAATCCAAATCTTTCTGATCGTTACTAAAAACAAAAAGAACACACGGAGATGAAGAAATCCCAAGAAGAACCAAGGGAGCAGACCAGAATAACAAAGAGAGAGAACCGGCCCAAATATGCAAAGAGACGATAGCCGACCCAAGCAGCATAGAAGAGGCCACATTGGGTTGACAAACTGGCCAAGAAGACTGAATAAGCTAAGTGTCATAATATTATAGAGAAAAGGAAAGGGCTATACAACACTAATTCTCAAAATACCCTTGTATTTCATACGTTATATATGCCTACAAATACAGTACTAGATCTGCTTGGTGATGACCCAGCTATTATATGAGGACTTGATGTCGCCAAACATAAATGTTACCGGAACCTCTGAGAACAAAAGTGTAAGTGATAATCGGAAAATGACCCCGATGCCGTCGTATGATGTTTGAGAAAGTTCAGATCTTACTAGAATAATTGTCGTTGGCGGGTAAGCAATGTATCCTTAGACGTAGTTGGTAGAAATCACCTCCCCACATGATGGAGTCGTAGACCCAGACCCAGACGGACAGACACACCAGCGGACTGAGCGCCTTCCGAAAAGGAACAGAAGACTAAAAGATTAGAACACCCTGTTGGGTGAAGCAGTAGAATACACCATTTCTCTCCATTCAAGGGGCTGAGAACCACCATAGAGTGAGTCGTGAGTGTTAAGCTGTGATGCTAAAGGACGGAATTCTAGTAACATGCAACACTCAACATTGGCCCTTAGATAAGCGATTGGAGTGCCCCCCTCAATCGGCTGGTCACGTCAAGCCCTAGGACTTATATGATTGTCCTGACCCTATTGCTATTATAGCAAACCCTCAAACTTTTTATCATATATGTGCTAGAAGGTGATTTCCTTAGTTTGACACTAAACTGGACCTAGTAGTGAAGTTCCAAATCTGGATCTCAGGGGAGTGTTAAATAAATGTGTTTTAAAATGATCTTGAAAAGAATATCAAATAACCAACAAGAATGAATGACACATAAAATAACCCAATGGTTGATGTGCCTTAAAATCCAACCAACCAACCAAAAATAAAAAGGATCGTAAAATCACAAGCTACAACGTCGTTTTATGTTCTGATTAGATAATTTTGTGAGCATTTCCACTTTAACAAAATACTTGAATATATGGATTTGGTTTTACGTTAGGACTAGGAGACCTACAATCTTTGTCAGAGGTAAGCTATGGAAGAAAGAGACATTTGTTAGAAAAAAGAAAGCAATGGAAATTAGTGATTCGTTATTGATGCCACAGAAAACAACGCTGTTTATAATGAGATCACTGAAGTAGAGATGTTGGATCATATATAAAAAAAAGATTAAAGAACACCACTCCTTGATGAAAATAAAACAAAAAAAAATTGCAATAAGACATGTAAAACCATAGTAAATTATACGTACGAGGAATGACTCAGCACTTATTTTATTGTCAAGAGGCTCCATCATCAGTGCCAGTAGAGAAGTAAGGGCTATTTAAGAGCCAGTACTCAAGATAACCAAGTGATTCCATGGAGAGATGCAACGAAGGGAGATAACTTCAAAAACAAACGTTCACTTCATAAATAAAAATATTAAGGTAATTTAAAACTGTTCAGTGGACAGTATATTATTAACCTAATGAAGGCTAAGAGACTAAATGGCGAGGTGGGGAAGTTCGCGTTGCGTAGGTAAGTTTGCTGGACTACGATATCGTAGTAAGCGAGTTTGAATTGCATTTACGCTATTAAGTTAACCCTCTGACTAATACCTTTGATAATGGTGCGAGACACGCTTATCTCCCAACTGTGGATTAAACCGTACCCCTACTGTTGTTTTTCAAGGATGATTTTTGAGGTGCTCGTTGTGTAATGGTTATCTTCGTAGGGAAGGAAAACAGTGAACTGAGTTCAAATCATGAACAAAGCTGGTTGCATTTCATATAGCGCTAATAACCTTGGAAAAGGTATGTATCCAACTATTCTCCCTCCATTTATTGGTATATAGCGGAGAAGATTGGGGTCGTTAACCTTGGTATACCAGCGGCTCTAAAAAAAATCTGAATTCAAACCTGTAAAAATTGCCTTTTTTATATCCTACTTGTACGTAGGGGTACGATAAATGTGTAGAAGGATGGCTTTGGCATTAAATAACCCGCAAAGGCTGATCTGCTATTAAACAAACAAACCAAACCAAATTAAATTACGAGTACTAAATTAAAGTATGTTTCACATGTTTAAATGTAAGCTATCTTGACCTTTTCACAACACAACGAATGTAAATATAGATGTATAATCTATGCAATTACCTAACCCCTGGGCATAAACTTCCTTACACACCGTTTAAATCAATAAATTGATCTAAATTTGCAAATTAATATATCACATCGAGTATTAAATCGATTATCATAAAGATAAAGTATTTACCATAATAGTTCCACACATTTTTAGAAAGATTTTTTTAAATATTTATTGTTTGTAATATATTGTCTAACTCACTAAAGACTTTGCTCTACCCTCTGAATAACCTGCATCAAGCCAATGCCATATTTGCCGAAACATAATACAGTGGTACCTTAATATACGGTTTTAATTTGTTTTGTTCGTAACTCAAGTTCCTCGTATATCAAATCAATTCTACCCATTGAAATAAACTGAAATGCCATTAATCCGTTCCACCACCACACACACATAAAAAACACCCTGATTTTTGTTACAACTTTTAATAAGAAAAAAAAACACAGTATTGTATAAAACACAATGAAATAGAATGTAATTGATTGTCTGCTGTAATATCTTTTAATGTTTATTTTTTTATAAATTATATTTTTCTTTGACGGAATGAATTTACAAACTTAAATGTTTGTAATGAACTTATTAGCATAAGCCTATCTGAAGCTCGCTTATACATCAAATAATTGTATTAGAAACAAGAAATATAATGATATTAGAAAAATATACAGAATAACAAAGTACTACAATCAAACAACGATTATTTCAATTGCAGTAATTCATTTAAACGTTTATCCACGCTAACCCCTCATTAACCAGACGCATATTTCCTTGTTTTCTATGCAAGAATGTGTCACATTTCAAAGTCTGTGTTGTTGTTCAACCAAAAGCCTTCACTGACATGACAGAATAAGTTGTCTTTCTTTCTTTCTTTCTTGTTGTTCACCTAAATTCACTTCATCTCCTAATGGTATTATGTAGAATTGGCATTCTTTTGTCACGGCGACAAAGATGATATCTCCTTGCCATCTTAATTAAACGAAATATATTCTATTCTGATCAGAAACAAACAATCAGCTTTTTTTCCCAAGGAATTATCGCCGATTCATTACTGTCTTTCGGGATGCTACTTTCAAAATTTTGCCACTTTGGCGCGACGTATAATTAGCGGGATTTGTTGTGCTTGAAGCGAATTCACTGGGGGATCGGTATTGTCAGTCTTGCCACTGCGACAAGTCTTATCATTTACTCGAATGGCTTTCTCGTCAGTTTTGCCTCTACGGGGACACAATGTGAGTTTTGACTATTTAATCGATTTTATTGAAAGAAAAATCGCCCATTCACAATATTTGGTCCGTCTGTCTTCAGTGAAAGGTTAATTAGTTAAATTAAAGTGTCTCCACTTCAAACATTTGGAATTACAAATATAGCTGAGACGAGGATTTATGCTATTCATAAAGTTCAGATACTTCCATCCGAAATATATATATATATATATATATATATATATATATATATATATATATATATATATATATATATATATATATATACATCAATATAAATATATATGATTTATATATATATATATATATATATATATATATATATATATTGATTTCTAAATATGTATGTATGTATAAATATATGTGCGTGTGTGTGTGATTTATATATATATATATATATATATATATATATTGATTTGTAAATATGTATGTATGTATAAATATATGTGCGTGTGTGTGTGATTTTTATATATATATATATATATATATATATATATATATTGATTTGTAAATATGTATGTATGCATAAATATATGTGCGTGTGTGTGTGATTATATATATATATATATATATATATATATATATGTAAATATGTATGTATGTATAAATATATGTGCGTGTGTGTGATTTATATATATATATATATATATATATATATGATTTGTAAATATGTATGTGTATATATACACATGTATATATGCATCCCTAAACATATATATATGTATATGATTTGTAAATTATATTATATATATCTGTATGATTTGTACGTGAAAATTTGTATATATATATATATATATATATATATATATATATATGTATGTGATTAGTAAATATGTATGTGTATATATGTATGTGGTATGTATATATGTATGTGATTAGTAAATATGTATGTGTATAGTATAGTAAATATGTATGTGTATATATATATATGATTTGCAAATATGTATATATATATATATATATATATATATATATATATATATATATATATGTGTGCTTTGTAAATATGTATGTGCGTGTAGACATATATATATATATATATGTATGCTTTGTAAATATGTATGTGCGTGTAGACATATATATATATATATATATGATTTGTACATATGTATGTGCATATGTACATATATATGATTTGTAAATACGTCTATGTGTATATATATGATTTGTATATATATATATATATATATATATATATGATTTGTACATATGTAAGTGAGTATAGTATATATATATATGACTTGTAAATATGAGTTAACATATATATATATATATATATATATATATATATATATATAATGATTTGTAAATATGTATGCGTGTATATACATATGATTTGTAAATATGTATGCGTGTATATATATATATATAATTTGTAAATATGCATGTATATAAATGCGGGTATATACATATGATTTGTAAATATGTATGCGTGTATATATATATATATAATATTGTAAATATGCATGTATATAAATGTGTATATATATATATGATTTGTAAATATGCATGTATATAAATGTGTGTGTGTGTACGATCTGTAAAAATGTATGTATATATATGTGTGTATATATATATGTGATTTGTAAATATGTATGTATATATATATATATATGTATGATTTGTAAATATGTATGTATATATGTGTGTGTGTGTATGATCTGTAAATATGTATATACATATATATGTAAATTGTAAATATGGATATATATATGTGTATATATATATATAATATATATATGTGTGTGTGTGTATATATATGATTTGTACATATATGTATATATATATGTGTGTGTATGTATATGATATGTACATATATGTATATATATATATGTGTGTGTGTGTGTATGTATATGATTTGTACATATATGTATATATATATATGTGTGTGTGTGTGTATGTATATGATTTGTACATATATATATATATATATATATGTGTGTGTGTGTATGTATATGATTTGTACATATATGTATATATATATATATGTGTGTATGTATATGATTTGTACATATATGTATATATATATATATATGTGTGTGTGTGTATGTATATATATATATATATATATATATGTCTGTGCATATAAATGATTTGTAAATAAGTGCATATATGTGTGTGTATATATATGTCATATGTTTATATGCATTACGTGTATACACACACACATATATGTTCACAAAGGTATTGGTCTGAAAGTGAACGCCATAGCGTGACTAGCGTTCGAAATCCACTACTATAATAAAACAGTCCAACACGTTAGCCATTACGCTACTGGATATATTTATACATGAATACTACTTTATGAAAATTGACATGAAGTAGAGTGGGGGTCCCGTATCATAAATTTGGTGGGGTTTTATCATAGATTCGGGTGGGCCATGTAACCCTAGCACCGGTCCTGATCGAAACCTATGATCAGACTGAGAGAAATAGATTATCAGAAATGCAGATATTCAACGATTAAAGACCAACACAGATGCATCCCTGTCCACTGGGGCTTTAGAATACACCGACTGCACCTCTGCAGAGGGCTAACACCCCCAACGGGATCGCCTGTTAGCCGTGGGTAGTGAACCCTGGTGGCTGATCAGTCTGAAATGTAACACCTCTTTGGCCTTTACTCAAACTAGACGGTAGATCGGAGAAACGCCTCTGATCAATCGGCTAGTTACGTCGAACTCTACTACCTATATGATTTTCACATCCCTATTGCTCTTATGGCAAATCTCCAACACTTTTTATCATATATGTGTTAGAGGCAGTGGCTGAGGGTCTTAATGTCCGGAATAGGATGTTAAACTCTATTTGATGGTGAATTTCAAAATCAAGCTCTGGGAAATAAAGAGTACCCCTTTATCACTATTACACCCAGGTCCACTATGACTCGGAGTGGGATTACTATCTATGGGTTAAATCGAAAAAGGTGAGTTTAAAAAAGGTGTTTAAAAATTAGTATAAATTAAGTTTAAAATGTTAAGAATGAATAAAACAAAATTTATTCAGCATAGAATAACCCAACAAGGGTTGACATGCCGTAAAATCCAACCAGCCAGCCAGCACAGAAGTATCTTCAAAATAAAAATATTTTCCGGTATGAAATTTTCTATCTTGAACGCAAGAAAATGATTTACGTGTGCATCTTTCAGAGGCATCTATGAAAGATTCAAATCTACAGTCTAAAATTCTGTAATTCACATCAATTGTTAACATATAAAAGCGGAAAATTCAGGCATTGTGCAGTATCGATTGTAACAAATAGCGGTTTCATTCTCTTCTTTTAGAGATCGACGTTTTGAAAAAAGAAAATTGCCACACTTGCGTATACAAATGTCGTAGATGTATTCATGCACATACATATACGTGTGCGCAAAATGTTAACTGTATCCACATTCGGTTGCTTGTTCGGTTGCTTGTTTTTTGTTTTATGGTATGTCAGCCCTTGGGTTATTTTATGCCGAAACCGTTCTTGTTTTATTATTGGGTATTCAATTTTTTAAACAGATTTTTAAAACGAAATTTTTTAATACTATTTACCCCATAGATAGGACTTTAACAGATACTACCACTTTGGATCCGAGATGACCTGGGCGTAATGGTGATGAATACGTACTCCATACTCCCCAGAGCTCCAGAATTGGAACTCCCCCACTAGATGCATACCAGGACACTAAACCCTCATCCTCCGCCGTCTAGCACATATAAAAGGGGATGTATAAGTATAGTACACCAATGCCCAGCGTGTCTTGTTCGTCTTACTTGGATGGTTTGTGTGATAGGATGTTAGTGGCCGTGCAGCTCAGCTTTGTGGAATGCTACTTCTAAAAATTTGTTCAGAACTGCTCACAGCACCCTTGCATATATACCATTTTATCTTTTTTTCTATCGTTTCGTTATTCTAATTAGTGTAGCCATACAGTAGTACTCTTACGGCTACTGCTTCGAAGAATTCTCGCTTTATCTTATCAGGGAGATCCAATTTCCATATGATCGATAATATGCCTATAGTAGGCTGTCAAAGATTTACATTGATCAGCTCTGTATGGATACAAGATGTCGTGGGGAGGACTTGCCAGGAGTGATGACCAATAGGGACGTGTGGTCAGATATATTTATGGGAATCCGTTCTATCAGTGTGGCCTGATGATGATGATGATGATGATTGTACCTCAAAAAGCATAACGGCATTTTATAGTCTGTAAACTATGACCGTACCCTATTTGATGTTATGATCAAACTGGTTGAGAGGTCTGGTCAATCTCTCACTCCCAGAATATCAGAATTGGTGCTCTGTGTTTTGTAATTACACGAATTTGAAGAGGGATGTGAATTGAAATAAATAATTATTCATCTTATTGCGAGATAAGAAAAGGAAAACAAGGAGTGGTATAAGAAGGTAACGTCCACCTACTACTTGGTAGAGAGTCTATTTTTAAAGGAAAAGTTCTTGGGATAAGAAAGGCCACTAGTAAGACATAATTATTCTCGAATTGAAAATTATACTGTTAGTGTATAATGTTGTACAATTACAAGAAGAAATTTGCTTCCGGTGCAGGGGTTAGATTTTTATCGGTTGTCAACCAGACATAACATAACGCCTAAAGTTAGGTAGTTGTAAAACGTCGCAGAAAGCTTATTTCTCATTTGGCGACTGAATATGGAAATGAAACAGTATTTGATGATTTTTACTAACTTGCCCTGTCTCTCTGTCTCTCTGTCTCTCTCTATCTGTCTGTCTCTCCCTCTCTCTCTCTCTCTCTATATATATATATATATATATTATATATATGGTTTGCTCAATGTAGACATAAAAAGTGCTCTACATCAGTGATAGAGCATATATACATATTTACCAACCCCTCCACACAAATAAGATATGACACAAGGTCTATTTCTTACGCGGAGTTTTAAAAGGTTTGAATTCAGATTTTTCTTATCCTATACTGGTTTGACTAACTAAAGTTAAAGGGTCCAGTTTTCCCTACTATTCACGCATGGCTAGAGGGAGAATAGTTGGATGCATACGTTTCCCACGTGTATTAGTGCAATTTGAACTGCTTAGACACAGGGTCAATATTGCTTGGTGACTGCCAGTATTTCACCGATTTGATCATCAGGTAAAGGTTCTTATGAGATAGGTATCCCTTTATATACTGTTATGTGTTGCAAAATGGGAAGTGTAATCTAGTGTGTGGGGTATTCTCGGAAAGGTGACCTCGTTCTGCAGAATTTATTGGTTGGTGAGCTAATATAAAATAATGTCGGGATGCCATAATGTATGTTATATAACATTTTTCGATTTAGTAGAGTTGCTTATCAATACTTATCTCCCCATCCCCAAGTCACAGGCCATGAGTATTTTACATGTTTACGATCTTTACATGATACTTGCTCATCTCCATTAACGAAATCTTTATGCCTATGTCAAAATCCATGAAGTTCGTGGATTCATCTTTTCGCAAGATATTATTATCATTTCAAATATACGGAAGATTAAAGTTGATAGAAATTTATTATTCAATCAAAACTCAGCGTAGATTGCTGCACGCGTATCTCTTTGGCACGCGATGCTATATTAGCTGGTCACGTGATCGGGAATATATTCTGTTAAAACGATCTACACTATTTTAGAGTTCAACGATTAATAACAAATTCGAAACATAAGCCAGAGCTCAGGAACTCGATCCTTCCAATTATTTGCCTCGTACCGGATTAAACCAGCCTTAATAGATATTGATTCTGGACGTTTTTCATCAAGCAACGACGTGAAAAATAATTAGCTTCCAAAGAATTGGAAATCTAATCCACACTAAGATTCACAATCATGGTTTATGATAAATGTTTCATACAGTGATAGCGTAACATAGTTTATGATATACATGGTTCATGCTAAAATGTTTAATACGGTCATACATAGTGTATTTCGTACATGGTTTGTGCTAAACGTTTTATTGTCATTAATAGCGTAACGTAGTTGACGATAAATATAGTTTATGGTAAACGGTTTATACAGTCAGAGACACTGTAACATAGTTTATGATATACATGGTTCATGCTAAATGTTTAATACGGTCATACATAGTGTATTTCGTACATGGTTTGTGCTAAACGTTTTATTGTCATTAATAGTGTAACGTAGTTGACGATAAATATAGTTTATGGTAAACGGTTTATACAGTCAGAGACACTGTAACATAGTTTAATATATACATGGTTCATGCTAAATGTTTAATACGGTCATACATAGTGTATTTCGTACATGGTTTGTGCTAAACGTTTTATTGTCATTAATAGTGTAACGTAGTTGACGATAAATATAGTTTATGGTAAACGGTTTATACAGTCAGAGACACTGTAACATAGTTTATTATATACATGGTTCATGCTAAATGTTTAATACGGTCACACATAGTGTATTTCGTACATGGTTTGTGCTAAACGTTTTATTGTCATTAATAGTGTAACGTAGTTGACGATAAATATAGTTTATGGTAAACGGTTTATACAGTCAGAGACACTGTAACATAGTTTAATATATACATGGTTCATGCTAAATGTTTAATACGGTCATACATAGTGTATTTCGTACATGGTTTGTGCTAAACGTTTTATTGTCATTAATAGTGTAACGTAGTTGACGATAAATATAGTTTATGGTAAACGGTTTATACAGTCAGAGACACTGTAACATAGTTTAATATATACATGGTTCATGCTAAATGTTTAATACGGTCATACATAGTGTATTTCGTACATGGTTTGTGCTAAACGTTTTATTGTCATTAATAGTGTAACGTAGTTGACGATAAATATAGTTTATGGTAAACGGTTTATACAGTCAGAGACACTGTAACATAGTTTATTATATACATGGTCTAAATGTTTAATACGGTCATACATAGTGTATTTCGTACATGGTTTGTGCTAAACGTTTTATTGTCATTAATAGTTTAACGTAGTTGACGATAAATATAGTTTATGGTAAACGGTTTATACAGTCAGAGACACTGTAACATAGTTTATTATATACATGGTTCATGCTAAATGTTTAATACGGTCATACATAGTGTATTTCGTACATGGTTTGTGCTAAACGTTTTATTGTCATTAATAGTTTAACGTAGTTGACGATAAATATAGTTTATGGTAAACGGTTTATACAGTCAGAGACACTGTAACATAGTTTATTATATACATGGTTCATGCTAAATGTTTAATACGGTCATACATAGTGTATTTCGTACATGGTTTGTGCTAAACGTTTATTGTCATTAATAGCGTAACGTAGTTGACGATAAATATAGTTTATGGTAAACGGTTTATACAGTCAGTGACACTGTAACATAGTTTATTATATACATGGTTCATGCTAAATGTTTTATACAGTCATAGATAGTATAACATAGTGTATTTCATACATGGTTGATGCTAAACATTTCATAGAAATTGATAGTGTAACATAGTTGATGATAAATATGGTTTATGGTAAACGTTTTATACAGTCATGGATAGTGTAACATATGTTATGATATATATGGTTTATGGTAAACGTTTTATACAGTCATGGATAGTGTAACATATTTTATGATATATATGGTTTATGGTAAACGTTTTATACAGTCATGGATAGTGTAACATATGTTATGATATATATGGTTTATGCTAAACGTTTTATACAATGATAGCGTAACATAGTTTATGATATATATATATAGTTTAGGCTAAACGGTTTATACAGTCAGGGACAGTGTAACATAGTTTATTATATACATTGTTTATACTAAACGTTTTGTGTGTTTGTGTATGATTTGTTAAGTTCATGTGCATTAATGAACAGGAAGAAATGATTTTCATTAACCTCAAGTGTATCAATAAATACTAGGTCTTCACCATTATACACTGCCTGCTACCGCCTATATTATAAAGAAGGAGGGTGTTTGCCATTAGAGCAAATGAAGAACACAATTGGGACATAACCTACCAATTAATCAAATGGAACCTCCCTTCTGACCATCCATCTTGCCCATGTAAGAGCCGAACTGAAGTGATACATGCCAGTATCCAGATTATAGACCGCTCAGCAACCACAATCCTGTCTTTTAGACATTACGGATTGTCACCCACGGCCAACAGGTGGTCCCATTGGAAGGTCTTACCCTTCCATAGAGAAGTAGTCGGCCTATTCTATAGACCCGGTCGATAGAGATATGGCCTATTTCAACACCAACTTAATGATGGACATGGTTTGGTGATTTTTGTCACGGGTCACCACAGTAAAGGGAAAATGAATCGATGGTTTAATGATAATATGAATTTTGATAAGGATATCAACTCGATGTGGGAAACGCGTATAGTCTCTTCTAGGATTTGAATTCGGCCGCTAATACATTTCCTACGGTGATAACTGTTACGCTAAGCTCCCCATAAAAGAATGTAACTTGCTAAACTACTGTAATGACAAATAATAACAAACAATATTATATATATATATATATATATATATATATATATATATATATATATATGTGTGTGTGTGTCCGTGTTAGCTCAGTCGGTAGAGCGTTCGGCAAGAAACCACAAGGTTCCTAGTTCGATACCCGCCCTCGCCAACTCAGCGTTATGAGTAGCACAGGGATATGTGCGGTAAAGTAAGGAGCTGATGGTAGGTGTGGCGCTCCACCTCAGATGCTAAAAATAATCTCCTTGGTCTAGCGCTAGTGCAAAGGGGATAGACTCCCTCGCTGCATAGCTGATACCGACATTAGGCCGCCCCGACGACTTTACTTATATCCCTTTCCTGAAATATGAATTTCTATACTTCAATATTGTCCCTCGACTGCGTCATTTATTCAATATTAATTTATTTCTTCCTCCCCCTCTCTGTTTCTTTTATTTATTCTAGTGATTTGATGGGATTTGCAGGGATTTCAGTCGTTACATGCTTTTGGGTTCTTAACTCGGAGGCAGGGCTAATGTCGAATCGATAGAAGTAGCGAATATTATGAAAATTGACATTTTTTTTTTAAATCTTAATTTTTGTTTATTTTATCGCAACTGTCCTACCGGTGTTTTTAACTGACATTTCTTCCGGACGACCAGAAGATTTTGCGATTTCAAAGTTTAAAAAATCAACTGAAAATTAGGATAATTAAATATTAATTAGGAATTTGATAATAACAGACAATGATTCATTTGATATAGTGAAATATTATATTACGAACTAGCTGAACTAACCAGCGTTGCCCGGGATATACAAAATTAAAAATAAATCTCATATCTACATTTACATACAGATTAATAAAAAAAATTTTTTTTATACTAGCAAATATATGCACCCTCCGGGTGCAAGTATTTAAGTTTAAAAGTATTTAAGTTTAAATGTAATAAAATATCATTAAAATTAGAAAGGCTAATGAAACTAATTAAGAATTGAGATAAAAAGATTTGAAACGGAGTGGGTATAATCGGAAAATAGAACAACTGAAACTTACTCTTTCATCATTTCCGTTTTTCAATGCTAAATTTTCCTAGTTTAACTATTTAGTTAAAATAGGAAGTAAATAATAAATTTACAGTTATTTCTTCTTGTTAATGAATTTCTTTTAGGATTTATTGAAGAGATTTTTACTCATATTCATTAAGATAAAACCAAACAATTAGAAATCAATAATACCAAGCACATTTTTATTAAAATCAGTTTTTTTAATATCAATATGCAAATTAGCTTTACGTTTAATTTGAAAACTGGTATTTTGTTGTATATATAAATACAATTGCATATTATTAGTATTTAGGTAAGGTCAACAGTATTAATAATGTCAAACAGTTTTATTATTAATTGAGGTTTAAATAGAAATAGAATCATGGAGAATGTGTCGTTAATAACTAAGGAAATTGTGACATGAGTAGTAATATAGTTTCGGTTACAGACAGAAAAAACACACAATCTCCATTATAATAAGATATTTGTTTAATTATATTCTTCATACATTCATGTCTTTAAGTTGTTTATTTTCATTTTCCTTGTTTGTACTTTTTATTTTATTTGTTTCTTTATGTTTCATCCTTTTTTTTGGTTTATTTTCTAATCATTAAAAAATTATGTTCAATATATCATTAATTTATACACGTATGAATTTTTCATTTATCTTTATTGTGGAAAATGAGGGGTAAAAAGTATTTTACAACCCGCACAAAAATAGGTGTATTTTTTACTTAACTTTGGTCCTTGACCGTCTCACCTACTTTCCATTTATAAAAGGACGTTCACTTGGTCGATGAACAAATACACGCACACACACACACACACACACACACACACATATATATATATATATATATATATATATATATATATATATATATATATATACATACAGACAGACTTTCTTTCTTCTTTAGAGAGAGAGAGAGAGAGAGGAGGGAGAGAGAGAGCGATAGATAACACCTGTTTTGTTCGTTTGCTTTGTTTTGTTTTACGGCATATCAACTACGATGGGTCATTTAATACCGGCAAAGTTTTGAAGGATTTGTAACGATAGTTTGGAAGAAAAGTTTTAAACTCAATTTTTATTTATTTATTTATTTTTGCGAGCAAATGTTCTATTTAACCCATAGATGTGACAGATAAAACCTTTGTGTAGCAATAAACAGGGTTCCCTATTATGTGGAAAGGGAAGGGTTATGGTTTTTTTCTGACTGGGGCCCAAAAGCTTCATGGCACAGTTGTTCTAAGATGATAATAATTAAGATATGCTTCCAGCTAAAAAGGCAAGAATTAGTTTATCTCGATATTTACTCTAAATACTCGAATACAATAGGAAGCTTTTACAAAAAAAAAAAGCCAGAAAATATACATAGTTACCAAAGTTAGCAAACTCTCTTATGAGAAAGATTTGTTTGCTAAAAAACGCAGTGTGCCATATTTCTTATCAGATTCGTTCATACCTTCATTTGCGAGATGCTTTTTGTAAGATATCCTTAGGGATATTGTGCTTCGTTAGATTTTGTATATTCTTATCATTTCCGTCCTTTTGTTGCATTTTTTCTTTCTTCAAACAATTATTCGAATAAGCATAACAAAAAAAAATCCAGTTTTCAAGTTTTTATCAATAACATAGATTCTCGTTTGCCTATAGAAATGCTGATATTTCAAGAAGTACAAGTTTAATTCGTTCCGCTCGTATATCAAATTGATTATCCCCATTGAAACTGAAATGCCATTAATCCGTTCTAGCAACCCACCCAGCGAAAAACACCCTAATATTTTTGTTATGTTTTTTCATAAGAAAAGTAGCACTTTGTATTATTCGGACTATTATCCTCATCTCTATTGTTATCTGTTGAACGTTTCGGTCGATGTACCCTCCAGGCTTCCCCATGTATTTCTTGTCGGACTCGGGGGCCTTCTCGAACTTGGAAACCTTCTTATCGTAATCGGGAGCCATCACGGAGTTTTGAAGGCCGGAGGGCACATCGACCAAAGAGTTTTACAGATAACACTAAAGATGGGGACAATAGTCCAAATAATACAAATTCTCAAGGCTTATATGAAAAAATGTCACTTTATTGTACAAAAACATTGTAAAATATGATGTAATGAATTTTCTGCTGTAATATGTTTTAATGTTTATTTTTTATGAATAAGTTTTTTCTTACCCGTAATAAATTTGCAGAATTAAATTTTATTAGTGAACTTATTAGCATAGGCGTATCTGAAGTTTGCTCGTACCTCAATATTTAGCTCACAATACTAAGCAAACAATCGACCGAGTGACAGCTCGTATCTCGGAAAACTCATAATTTGGGACACTCGTAAATCAAAGTACCAATTCACTTTAATTTTCTAGTGAAAGTTTCTTTTAGACAAAGCGTTCTTTTCGTTATATTTCCCTTTAGTCTTTTTTAATCACTAGTACCCAAGGAAATTCATGTCTGTTTTATTTTCGGACATTCAATCTTTGTAACGAAGTTTACCCAGATGTCATACACCTGCGGAGTTGACTGACGACTGAAAGAATATTTATACTTATCTAGTATGTGAACAGAAAACTAACGATGAGTAAGCACATATGGTCGCTGATTGATTGGCTGAAGAAGGTCAGACGACTAAAAAGAGGAAAGGGAATATGATTTTCTTTTTAGTTGAAGTTTTTGAGAACCACAAAAACAGTCAGACTTACCGTTCAGAGATCACTTTGAGGGGCTTAAGCAGAAATGAATATGAAGTAAAGTGTTTCTACGGTGCAAATGCAGAATAGCGCGCAAGAAATATTATCATTAGAATCGCATTTTACGTTTAAATAGTATTAGATTATGGAAAATCCCGAAGTAGCCTAATCGTAACCCTAATACTGACCCTAAGCCTAAAACTAACCGTAACACTAAACATAACCCTTACCCTAACTCTAATTCTAGCGTCTAAAATGTTTCGGGTATTTCGGTGAAATGTAATGAAATGAAATGTTTTTTATACGTATTATAATGATATTATCTCTTGCGCGTTATTGCCATTTCTACCTACCCACACACCATGATTGACGGTTGGAAATCCACAAACTGTCCGACTGTATCCAATTAAATAGTCAATTAATAAACGCGGAAACCAACATATAATTCCGTGTTTGCCAACTTCATTCGTCACACCAACAGGAATGACAATAGACAGCCTTTGAGTACTGTGTGGGAGGAAGCGCCAACAATACAGTGCTACGTTATTACACCTTATTCCTTTGAGAAGCGCTTTTGTAACGATTTATCATGTGAAATGGAATCGGAGACCCGAATTCAAATCATTGACAAGGCTGTTTCGTCTCACTTCGCGCTAATGCCTTTAAGAAAGGCATGATTTAATCAACGAAGTAAGGAAGACTGTGTTTTTAGCCTTGGTAAAGTAACCATTCTTGAGAAGAGAGTCAGTCTATTTCTACTCCACTTATAAATTGACCCTGTATCACATCCTACTCTTTGTCTTTGGTATGCATATTTTACCCTATATAAATCATATTTAGGTCTGGGTCACATTTTTTTTGTTTACCGAAAAATCTAGCATTTGTTTTGTATTGAATTGGTTTCCATATATTATTGGTCAGGTTTGATGATTTAATTTTCAGTGGCATTTAATGCCAAAATCTATCCTTTTAGGAAAATAGTACTGGTAATAAATTACCCCATAACTGAGGGGATGAAGAGATCCATATCTTCCACAAAGGGTATTAGTTCGAAAATGAATCTAATAGCTTGACTGGAGTTCGAACTTGCTCATTACAAAGTCGCATTCCGGTACATTAGCCACTACACCACGAAGACTCCATCCCATATATCATTGATAGCTATGTTTGGCTGACTGATAACATTATTTGAGCAGTGTATATGTGTGGATTTTTTTAAACCGACTTATTTTCCAGTGCTGCCCTCTGTCAATTACGTTTATTTTATCCTATAGAAATTGGTAAGCTTCTTCTCCTACACATGATTAGAGATTCCTTATTTCAAAGTTTCTTGGTGGATTACAGTTTTCTGGTGTTCCTAAAGTCTTACTTTTAGGAGGCCACTGGTTTGATCCGTTAATTGGCTACTACAACTGCACGGAATGTACGCATCCTACTTAGTTTACTTCAATGGAGATTTTTACTTTTGTGAAAAATTTATACCTTAAGGATGTCAGAAAATAATCCTAAAATAAACTTAAAATATGTGTACATTTTGTGGTGTTAAGTTCATGTTATTTTGCGCATGTGTGTAAGTGTGCACGTTTATTTGACACATTAATGTTATAATAGACGCACTGTTCTCATATAAAAGCACACAAATGCAATCCTGTCTTGAAGGCATCCAAAAACAATAGATATAATTTTAAAATACATATTTCTAAAAACGACACACAAAAGTTAATAAGAAAAAAAAAAGAAAGGGCATTGAAGAGATTCGCTCCGTAAACTTACATGTTCATCCCAGCGATAAAACGCACAACTTGCAGTGAATATTTACTCGCCTGCTTGCACGGCATGCGCTCAAACACACAGCAAACAAGAACAGGCATAGCCGCCATTAGAATATCTGTTGAGCGTTGCATTTGAAAAACAACAAATATAGACGCTTGTTTCAATTCAAACGCTCGGCTGCACATGATCGTTATGTATTTTCCTAAACGTTTGCAACCAGCGGGCGCATTACACGTTTATAACGTATATACATATTCGATACACATGCGCAAAGCATTTGTTTATACGCATCTTGCTTGCAGTTCAACAAAGCAGAAGAATGCTCTTGCGCATGCGTACTGCACCTCTGTTTTTTTTTTATTCCATCGCCATTATTATGTTTTCTGATCTCATTTCAAATTCATCAATAAATCAAGAATGTCAGTCAAACTTAATGGTCGGAAGAAAAAGTAGGCAAACAGAGTTCTTTACACGACAAGCATGTTTATTTTTTTCTATTTTGTTTTAATGTATAAGCACCCAACACCAAAAATATAGGAGCAAAGAAATTGCCTTGCATCGTATTTTTCGACAAGACAATGTAAACGAGGGAACAAGAGAGCGGTCGAATTCCTTCCTTGTAGCATTTACGTTTTCCATTGCTTGCTCCGTTAAATTTTATATACATTTTCAAGCGGAAGAACATTTCGATTTCTTTCTCACAATGGAGATAAGAAGTTGAAAAGCGTGATTGATCACAAATCAGATCTGTATTGAATGGTCTATCCGTGTTCAGAGTTCGTTTCGTTCTATAAAAAAAAAAAGAAAAAAGAAACGAATTTACAGCTTAACTTTCGTATTATATCCCCTTTCGGAAGTGATATTACACCTTTTGTAATTGTTTCAAGATGTAAAGATTTTCCCGCTTTTGTCTTTTGTTTTCTGACTTTTTTAAATTGAAAAAATATGAAGAAAGGTCGTTGATAATTCTAACTCGATTGTACGTTTCTTTTTTTTTTCTTTTTTTTCTTTTTTTTTTTTTTTTTTTTGTTCTTTTTTTTTTTTTGCACCCAATTTACAATGAATCCTTTTTCTTTTCCCTTCCATTATGGCTTTACGCTTTAGCACACACATAAAATTATATTCTCGGTAGATTGTGTCAAAGGGACATTCTGATCATGTTATCAAAGGTTTAAAAAGTGAAGTGATTTTATTCGTTGATTGGAAGTTTGAAGACATTTCGAAAGAGATCTTTCTTGTCAACTAAAAATGTTTATGAAATTATTTTAATTCATAGTTGCTTTTTAACACAGCAAACTCAGGACGTCAGTTCAGAATAACGAGGAGAAATAACGGATAAGCTTTTGATAAATTACAAGTATAAAACAATACATAACATGAGTTATGGTGACTTGCGGTCAAATCACGATGAAAGTTTCAGTTCCTGCCAGACCACAGAAATTAAACAGTTATAGCCTGTTGCGTACACAAAGAAAAGAGTCACATTGGTGTAGTATTTAACGTATTTGACTGCGACATCGTAGTAATCAAAGGCAGTTTAATTTTTTATTCAGTAGAAGTTGGTCATAAATAATACCTAATAAAAACCGTTTTGAGTGTAATACTTCACTAAAAATAATACTTTTTCATCACTTTAGTAGAACATTAGCTGAAAATCATTTTAGTAGAGTACACATTTATGGGCGATAATATAATGCTGTGTAGGAACTCCGTGGCGTAGTGGCTATCGTGTTGGACTGTGACATCGTAGTAAGTGAGTTTAATCTCCAGTCGCGCTATTACGTTCAATTTCGGACAAATGCTCTTAAGAAAGGTATGAATCCTCCCTTCCACAAATTATGGGTTAAATAGTGTCCCTACTGTTCTTCTAAAAGGGTGGCTGTGACATTAGATAATCCCCAAAGATAGATATTGTTTTAAACAACGAAACCAAATCCTGCCGTAATCAAATGTGTAACCACTAACTAATAAAATGTAAGATAAGGTCTGTCAACCACTCTAAACGAAGTTTAATAGTGTTTTAAGTAACAAATATGACGCTGGTAGAAATTGAGAAAAGTGTAAAGGAAGTGTTGTTTTCGAACGATGGCTTAAGTCATTTTTAATTAAAAACAAAAAAAACAAAAGGGAATTGAAAATTAAGATAGCCGAAATTACCAGTAACAATGCCTGTCAAAACCTCGTCTAAAATTAGATAAAATATACTACTTATATAAAAAGTATAAAAATCAAATAATTAAAACAAATATGGCACCAAGATAATACATTTTCAGAATATGCCTTCTTCCTTTATTCAACTGATTTCTATCTATTTATCTCTTTCGTATCCATCTATCTATCTATCTATCGAGAGTGAGAGAAAGAGAGAGGGGGGATTGAGGCCGTTTTTTCTCTCTCTCTCTCTTCCTCTCACTCCTTCTCTCTCTCTCCCCCCTCTCTATATATTGTTTTTTCTCAAAGAATAAGATATCAGGGAAAATGGAAACAAAACGCTATAAACGGCAATCTTCCCATATTTAAGGTACGATCAGTTACGATACGGTTTGGATCGATGCACACCGCGCATTTACATAGGAGCTTTTCGTGCTCATTTCATGTTAGGTCGGAATGATGATGTTTCCAATAGAATTTTCAAAGCATAGCATAATTGCTTTTCTATCCGTAACAGAATCATCTCAACGTAACATTCAATGAGCATAAAAAGTTATCTGTATGTCAATTACAGATTCACTTGTATTTAAAGAAAATTGTATTTAAAGAATAATTAAAGTTCCAATTACCGTCGAACTGGGAAGACAAGGCAACAAACTGTTGTAACTGAATACAAACCCGAATAGTCACAAAGTCTACTGCAGAATGACAGGGTATTTATAAGACTCCACAATGTCATTCAAATCAAGCAGGCAAGCAGCCAATCAGAACTCAACGAATGGAATCACCCAAATCACCCAAATTCATGAATGGATCATTCTTGATTTCTATATATACCAACTGTCTTGGGCACTGCTTGAGTTGTACTTTGTTAGCTGCTGTTATTCAAACCAACAGTAGACTTACTGACTTCAACAGTTTAAGCAGCAAACGCACGGTATATATATATAGAGAGAGAGACAGACAGAGACAGACAGACAGACAGGGAGATAGAGAGAGAGGATTGAGGCCGTTTTCTCTCTCTATCTCTCTTCCTCCCACTCCCTCACCTTCTCTCTCACTCCCTCTCTTTCGTGCTCATTTCATGTTTGGTCTGAATGATGATGTTTCCAATAGAATTTTCAAAGCATAGCATAATTGCTTTTCCATCCGTAACAGAATCATCTCAACGTAACATTCAATGAGCACAAAAAGTTATATGTATGTCAATTACAGATTCACTTGTATTTAAAGAAACGTTTAAGCAGCAAACGCACGGTATGCACCAGTCCAATCCATGATCATAACTGATCGTATCAGAAGAAAACTGGTAAGACATGAGCCAGATAAAGCGACCATTGACATTTGTCTAAGTTCACTTGCACCACACAGGTGACAGTTCAAAATACAAGATGTACTTATTTCGCAACTTCTATTAACATTGCAATCAAATTTGGACAAAATAACACTTACCGCAAGAAAAAATATATTGAAAAAGAAAAGTTCTTATCTAAAAAGACAATTATTTTGTGTCTCCTTCTTATTAATCTATTATCCTTTTATCTTTTTATCATTTTTTTTGTGTGTATTAGCATTCTTATAAAAAAAAAGTCACATTTACTACCACCTGTTTTTGTTTTCTCTCATTTTCATGATATACAAATTTTAGAAAGTATATGCCAAAAGTATTTAACTGCGGTATATATATATATATATATATATATATATATATATATATATATGGATGATTGTTTTTAGAAGCATTGTTGAATAAAGTATATATCATGATTTATATTTTGCTTGAAGACTTATTAAGTCCCATGAGCAATTTATACATCGCTGATTAGACTTAATAAAGTTGAAACAGGCTGTACGATGTACTACGCACGGAACAATTGTTTGCCGAAGTTCGCTTGTCATGATTATTTTCTATAGTTATCGAATTTTATACGATATACGCCTTGTAACTGCCTTCATGCAAAATATAAATAATAATAATAATAATAATAATAATATATATATATATATATATATATATATATATATATATATATATACCAAACCCGTCCGTACGAGCAGGATGTGACACAAAGTCGATTTCTTAAGCAGAGTTTAACAGGTTTAACAGAGTTTTCCTTCTCCTAGACTGGTTGCGTAACCAAGGTTTAAGAGCACAGCTTTCCCTAATAATCGCCCATAGCTGGAGGGAGAATAGTTGATTCATACCTTTCCCTAGGGTATTAGCGCTATGTGAAATGCAAACAGCCTCAGCTAGGATTTGAACTTTTTTCGATGTGTTTATTTCCTACGGTGGTAACCATTACACCAACACGCGCCTCCACGGCATAGGTAGATGGAATAGCATGTAGGTTTGATGGCTCGAGAACTTTCACTTCTTGGTCTGACCAAGAACTTTTCAACATACTCTCATTATAACCAGCTTTGATACAAGTCTTCACCTTCTACCATAGACAGATACTAGTGGTAAATGCTTTCTTATTCATTAGTATTTAGTAGTGAGTTCGATCCGCGCTGGATGGCTCATACTTGCGACATTGCGTCACATCCTACCTGAGGAGAACGGGGTGGGTAAATACCTGCTCTCTTATTCATTATTACTGAATCACGAGTTCAATCCTCACTGGGTGCCCCATACCTGCGACTTTGTCACATCGTACTAATAACGAACGGGTTGGGTAAATACCTGCTCTCTTATTCATTATTACTTAATGACGAGTTCAATCCTCACTGGGTGTTCCATACTTGCGACCTTGTCACATCGTACTAATGACGAACGGGGTAGGCAGATACCCACTCTCTTATTCGGACGACACCCATCTCCTCTCTTTGTTCTCTTTGTTTCTTCTCATCGCCATCTTATTCTTCGTCTCAGTGTTTCAGCGACCCCAATTATTTAATCCTTTTCCTTTACTGACATAAATATTGAAGTAGGCACATTTCTATGTAAGTCGTCGGACTGACCTAAAGTTGGTATCAGCCAATCAGTCTATCCCTTTTCCACTAGCGCTAGACCAAGCTTTTTGTTTGCGTCTGAGGTGGAGCACTACACCTACCATCAGCTCCTTACTTTACCGCACAGATCCCTGTGCTACTCATAAGCTGAGTTGGCGAGGGCCGGTATCGAACTAGAAACCTTGTGTTTTCTTGCCGAACGCTCTACCGATGAGCTAACCCGGCCCTTATCTTTTTTTTTCGTTGAATTTTTGGAATGGGGCTTGATAATTAGTATAATTTGAATTATTCTGACTATTGTCCTCATCTTTATAGTTATCTGTACAACGTTTCGGTCGATGTGTCTCCCATCGGCCCTCTTTAGGTATTTCTTGTCGGAACCGGGAAGCTTCTTTTCGAACTCGGGAATCTTTATGAAAGATAATCAGGCTAAAGATACGTACACCCTGGCATAGATTTTTTTTGAAAATAACATAGTATTTTTTTCAATAACAGAATAAAAAAGAAAAAAAAGCGATAAAAATAAATAAATAAAAAAGAAACTCGATTTAAAAAAAATAAAAAAACATACAAATAACTAATCATTTTGTTTATAAAAAATCTATTCTATTCTGTGAAGGGTGAACGTGTAGCCGATCACAGTACAGTAAGCAGATGGTTCAAGAATTTTCGCTTGAGTTGCATGAACCTCGATTCTTTCTATTTAGAATATTGTGCTCAAATAAATGTAATAAGATCCTTTCTATTTTGAAAATTATTTTTTAATTAAATGTAGTCAGTTCCTTTCTGTTCGGAAAACTGTGCTCAACAAAATGTAGATATATCCTTTGTATTTATAATAGTGTGTTCAACTAAATTAGGCAAAGAAAATATCTTATCTACAATTTTATTGTGTGATCTACTGAGCTTAGTAAACCGTATATTTTTACTCCTTTGTTTTCCTCTCGAATGTTCCTCTTTATTTAGACATAGAGCTCCAATACTCGTCCAGTCTTTCTCAAATTTTGGTCAGTAGTATTGAATGCTTGATACTTCTTCCCAAGCACAAATTTTGAGCAGTATTCGTGTCCTTTGTTTTCACTAAGATTGTTGAATTCTTTAGTTTGGTAATGGCTCGCTGAATTGCGCATCATTGTCTAGCAACTACATTAAAATAAATCCTATTATATTTAATGAGCTCACGCTTACTGTTTCAATAGGCCAATATTAATGTTTTCTTAGACTTATTATTATACTTCGCTGCTTTCATTTTCTCTATAGTTACGAGAAATTCGGCAAGTATATTCAACGGCTGAAACTGAGATAACTTTTGTGTTAATTGTGACCAAATTTTTTCCTTCTCCTATATTTGATACCATAAAAACGTTAAATAGCACAGTTTACCCTAATATTTACCCATAGATGGGGATATATTTGGATTTATACCTTGGTAATTGAAATGCCAGCCGCCTTGCCCGGTTTGAATTAGTGGCGCCGGGTCGATTTCTTACGACAATAATTGTTACGCAATGAATGCCTCCATTAATATCTATGCATGTCACTCTTCTATTCACTTAGCCTATCTACTGTAAGAATATGCGAGGTGTCAGCACTTGAATTGGGTGAAATTTGCACCAGGTCAGCTACACTTGATTAATGAGAGTTTAAACGATCTGGCAAGAGAAAGAGGACGAAAGCCACATAAACGGAGCACGAATTTTTATTCGGCAGACAATAATCAAACGGTCAACCAAAGCGTTTAGGTTTGCTAAGACAATTCGTTGTCCCATTTCTCTCTCTCTCTCTCTCTCTCTCTCTCTCTCTCTCTCTCTCTCTCTCTCTCTCTCTCTCTCTCTCTCTCTACCCTAATTCTGTCAGTGCCGTTGCTGTCATTGAAACAATATTCACTATTATTTGTCGTTCGAGTTATTTTCTTCAAAACACGTGTTTTCTAGACGAAATCGGCCATTTCATCTGATTCTGGGTTCAACGATTAGTGACAAAGTAAGCTGTTTCTACAAGCCAACCCGATACTGCTACAAGCCACAACGCTAGACTACGAGCGAAAGGCAACTGCTGTGACGTACGTGCTTAGTCACTTCTTCACCGGAATTGTCCGTTGTTTTCTGGAAACCCGTTGTTTATTAAGCTATCAAAATATTCTCGATTTCTGTTGTCCTATGTTGTTTTCGACTGTACTCTGTTCTCTTCTATGTCTGATTCTTTGTCCGTACTCGTCATTACATGACAGATTGCAACTCAGCGATAAATCAGATTCGTTATCGAAGCTTGACACTTGAGGCTGACGTTGCTGTTTTATCAGAAAATATTAATTATATGTATCTTCCCAACCCCTCCATACAAGCAGGATGTGACAAGGGGGCATTTTTAAACGGGGTTTGAATTCACAGTTTTCCTTCTAGAAAGTTTACAAAACCCAGTCTGCCCTTCTATTTGATCCATAGCTGGATGAAGACTAGTTGAATTCATATATATATATATATATATATATATATATATATATATATATATATAATCAGACCAATGACTGAGGGTTAAGTTTTTCTTTCTTTGAAAGTTAAATATTGCTCTGTATATAATTAATTTATTAGTCATTATGAACTGAGTTCTATTAGGGATTTATAAAAATCCTTGTATGAAGTAAATATTTGCTCCTACAGGGGCATACAGTATGGATGTACAGTGAGATTTTGGTGATCCCAAATAGACACATCCCTTAAATACCAGTCAAGTATTTTATATATATATATATATATATATATATATATATATATATATATATATATATATAGTTAGACACTTTGTCTAAGCTCCCTGAAATAGACTATAATGCTAAATCTCTAAGTCTTTTGTTATTTCTTTACTTATATATTGGCTCTGTAACTCTAACATTAAGAGCGCACATTGAGCTCTCAAACTGCGTCAGGTTTTTTAAAATAAAACTCTTGTGTCGTAAGGAAGATTTCTTCTCTGGACTTTTGGATTATATATATATATATATATATATATATATATAATGTGAAATTATATTTCCCCATGAGAAATGCAAATAGCCTAGTCCAGGATTTGAACTCGCTCCCTCGAGTCCATTTCAATTGATGATAACCAGTACAACACTAACACCTCTATAAGATAGCCATTATAATGTTTATTCCCCTGAAAATAAAGCCTTCTTTATTATCCAAGAAAAGAAGAGCCAGGCGAAATATTCGTTTTCTATTCATACAGTAAAGTTCAATACAAGTTTCCAATTTCATTCCTTGACAACGTTAGTGCCTTCAACCCCACATCTTCGACACCGAGATTTACTTCAACAATCATAGCGACCATACGTCCGATATTGGCTTTGTTTTTTGAATAATAGAATCGAGAAAAATAATTATGGCGAAGCTGGATAGCTGTACCTACCTCGGAGAGATAAAAGCGAGCATAGAGATCAGCTTCAAGGGTCGCCAATGAGTTAATCAGTGTCTTTGAAGCCATTCATAATAACTAGTTGCACCCGTATCGGCAATAAATTGTATGTGTAAGGCTTAGTGTATGAGAAAGGCGGGCAGAGTTAGTCAATAAGCGCTATCCCTCCGATTAAATGCTTTGTGTCATTATGCGTAGGCGGGCTTTGACTATGGTGGGAGGAAGGTACAGTTGTTATTTATGTTGATGATGGAGGAATTTACGAGAGAAGCCTGCCACGGATAGCGATAAGTGACAAGAGGCTTCAATGCTCCCAACTTACTTCTTCTGAACGTATAGCAACGAAATAATTGATTAGAACTGTCCACTATTCATCATCACATATAAATTCAATAACAGGATTCAGACTATTTTCCTACGTATCTTGAAAACAAAAGATTGGGTTAAACCCTGAATTGAGTTATTGAAAGAAGGAAATCCCAGCCGCAATATATATATATATATATATATATATATATATATATATATATATATATATATATATATATATATAAGTAATTGGTAATTTGCTTGAAGCATTGTTAAGTATGTTATAATGTATAAATTTG
>CM042140.1:77334411-77416911 GCA_023376005.1 Doryteuthis pealeii | reverse complement strand
CTTTAATTTTCTGAAAGTTTTTATCTTTATTATTCTGCAGGTGTTGAAAATCATCAGATCAATAGTGGCCTTGAGCACATGTGTAAACAAAGTAAATAATACATTTCCAAGTATCTATATAGCATTGTTTTAAACTACTTTTTATTTAAGAAAAAATAAAAGACCAAAAAACTGGGGTTGTTAACCTAATTCTTTTTTCTCTGGAAATGAAAAGGTGTTTCAATATTATCCTACGATGATAATCGTTACGCTAAATACATGTATTGTGAATCAAATAGTTAAAATTATTTTTTTGAATCCATATATTTTATTCATTTTTTATTGTTATTGTTTATTAATTGGTCAATGAAAGGAGATATATTTTGAAAAAAAAAAACTGGACTTGAGTTGACTTCAGCGGACTCGTGGATTAAAGTGCTTATTATGCATAGTCGTCGTTAAAAATGGTATTTTTATTATCTGATATTTATTTATTTTAGTCTTAAAGTCATAGTCAAAGATGTTACAGTGGTGAAACATTGAATTAACCAAGTTTTTATTTCTTTTATTTTCAGGCGTCTGCTATTATATTCTTTAACTTTGTGGATGTTTCAGTGATTTATTTATTTTTTCAACGCATGGCTCACGGGTTTTTCTAAATTTCCTGCATCGAATGCGAAATACTTTTTTTGATTCTTTCTTATTGCATCGATTTTTTTTTATTGTTCTTGAGGTATTGAAAATCAGTTGATCAATACTGACCTTGATCCTGTGTGTAAACAAAGAAAAAAAAAATTTCCGTGTTGTTACGATTCGTGTAGCCATCTTCAGGGCTTTAGGTGAAGCTGTTTTACAGAGGAGATGCCTTAGGTCATAAAATGTTGATCATTTCTTGAAGTAGAAAGATGTAGTATCAATTTTAATCCTCGTCAACTGATCCGTGTTAAGGAGTTGTATAATCCTTGTCAGCCGGTCCGTATTAAGGGATTCTATAATCCGCGCCAGTGGGTCCAGTGAGCAATTGTACACTAATTTATCAACGCCTTTAAATAGTAAATTAAACACGTTTGGGCTGTTCGATTTGCCGATTCAGCCAACATTATTTTGGAAGTGTTTATAGATAGAAGTTGTGATTTTCAGCATACTTTATACCCAGAAAATACGCCAACAGGTGTATCTCTATTATTGTCCTTGATTATCAGACTAAACTTTTAAAATATATACGCAAGTATGTCTTCTTTTCTTCTTAGATACATGAATAATTCCTTCTTCCCTTCATTTTAAAGAATTAATAATTTTAGAGTTATAGCAACACCCTAATGCAAAACCGAAACAGAACCTGTTAAAATATCTAAAATTGAATTAATATGTCTATAAATGGAATCCAGTGTTACATAATTTATAGGTTGCCTATTAATTATGTACGATAGCGTTGAAATTTAAAATAACGGTAATTCTGGATCCTGGGTAAACCTTAAAAGTAAATGAATAGGGTGTGATCTTTTGCTGACCTTGTATCTGGTCTCTGGTTGGTCAAAACTATTCGGAAGAACAGGAAGTAAACTTTCGAAAAGGAGTTTATAGCTTGTTCTTTGAAGGAGGCAGACCTGTCTCTGTTTTTCTCTTCCTCGCATGATGTTGAATTTTTGTTGTTCGTTAAGGAAGCAGGAAGTATAGACAGAGAACTGAATAGTAACCAATGTTTACTTTGTTAATGAAGAGAGATGATATAAATACTAGTAACTACAAATATAAACCATATTAATATACTACAATAATATATAAATATATATATATTAATATATATAGCGGCACAGTAATTAAATTATAATAATAATAATAGTAAATATTTGATATATTATATATATTTATATATATATATACATTATATATATATATACTATATATATATATATTTATTATGAAATAATTATATATATATATATTATAATATATATATATATATATATATATATATATTATATTATTTTATATAATAAATCATTCTATTCATATTATTTTAATTAAGGTGTTTGATAATTATGGATATATATATAATGAAAAACAAAGGATGTTTACAACTGCATGGGCTCATCAGGAGAGAATGTGCAAACCGTTTCGGGGCCTATCTCTCGACGGTTTAAAAAGCAACACCGCCCTACCTCACTGATATGAGGACCCTCGCAATATCATGCATCGACCGCACGTGGTTCATTTTTCCCGTCTTATTTTTGTTGATGACCGACCCACGTGCGGTTTTATACTCTTATATACACATATATTTTCATATATATATATATATGTGTGTCAAAAATATCGAAATTTTTGTACTTTTTGACACACCGTCAAAAAAAAATAACGTTCCATTCATTGTTCATTTCTTTCTTGGTAAATACATTTTCAACCGCGATACTTTTATGACACTCCATATATATATTTTTTTGATAGAAGCAAAATAATTATGTATTCAGAATTTTTTTACCATTAATATAAACATTGTCTTGTTGGGAATTGGTTTGTAGCATACATTATTTTAATCTCAAAATATTTTGAGTCTAATCAAAATGGAGGCAAATCGTCGTGTTCCAGTTTTGAACAGCGGCCAGTCATCAAATTTTATGTTTTTTGAGAAGTGCAAGTAATGTGAAATTTAAAGAATAATGTATTATGTATACAAAGCAGTGTATTTTTGTAAAACAAAAATGCATACAAATGGGCTAAATATAGATTTGCTTCTACAGTTACAACGTACAGTCATTCCGGTAAAGAAGAGGTTCAAGGCGCAGCGGTCCGTAAAAAAGATAAATCACTAATGATTTGCTTGAAAAAAGGGTAACTCTTAAAGTACATTCACTTTATTTATTGAATAACCATGGTAGATGGACCAGGTTAAACCGCGGTTATAGTATATATTTCATGGTGGGTGCTTGTGGGGTAATGTTTATCGTCGTTGGAAATGGACACGACGAGACGGGTTCAAATCCTGCATGAGGCTGTTTGCATAACACATTGCGCTAATATCATTGGGAAATGTATGAATCCCATTATTTCCCCTCCAGCAATGGGTAAACAGAAGTGCAGACTGGGCCTTTTAACCTGGGTTAGGCTTCCAGTTTAGAAGAATGAAGACCAAATTCAAACCTGTTCAGAAAACTCTAAATTCCAA
Organism: Doryteuthis pealeii; assembly: GCA_023376005.1. Lineage (NCBI taxonomy): Eukaryota > Metazoa > Mollusca > Cephalopoda > Myopsida > Loliginidae > Doryteuthis > Doryteuthis pealeii. Next base: position 77,413,766 of record CM042140.1, on the reverse strand, counting down.
CCTGTTAAATATATATATATATATATATATATATATATATATATAATATATATATATATATATATATATATATTATATATATATATATATTATATTTTATAAAAGGAAGATCCGCAAAATGTATTTTGTTCTCAGAAAAAAAATTTATTATTTATTCTTTTTGTTTTACATGTGCAACACGTGTTTCAGATCTTCTGGTATCTTCTTCAGGCTTTGGTTGATAATATTATCAACCAAAGCCTGAAGAAGATACCAGAAGATCTGAAACACGTGTTGCACATGTAAAACAAAAAGAATAAAAAATTTTTTTTCTGAGAACAAAATACATTTTGCGGACCTTCCTTTTTTATAAAATATTGAATTTTCTCCCGTTGGAACCAGAACACTTTATATATATATATATATATATATATATATATATATATATATATATATATATATATACTTAAGTTAGAAAAATCCCAAATTTTAAAATCGCATAGGTGGTTGAAAATCGCACAGGTGAGAAACTTTACCTAGCGTCGATGACTTCATGCCCAAGCTCTCCTTAGATATAAATGCTCTGTCAATGATATTTAGCACTTTTTACTAATAAATATAGCAAATTATATAACTTCTCTTCATCAAGTCATACTGATAACACGGATTCCCTTTGTCGGTCCTCTAAACGGTACCTGATGTTCGCAAAGTGCTGATGAATGTAATTTGTTGCTTGTCGGCCAATGTTGTGTATGTGTCGGATTCCACTCCAGAAGGTCGTTAACGGGTTCATCCCTGCTTCTCCAGCAGTATCCAGCACGTTTTGTTCGTCTTACTTGGATGGTTTGTGAGATGGTAGGTAAAAGGCCGTACAACTATTATTTTAAAAACACATTTTTTTTCTCTTTTCAAGATTTAAAAAAAAATATTTCGGTGTATGAAAATTCATATAATACACATTTACCTAGCTAGTTTGCTAGCTGGATATATTGGAATCGATGGATTGATAGATAGTTATATATATATATATATATATATATATATATATATATATATATATGAGATAGATAGACCATCGTTTTCTATTATCTAGTTCTAATGAAATCGTTTATTTTCATTTATCGAACTTTATTGTTTCTTTTATGCTCCATCTCATATGCAATTCTCGTTTGCTTTTTTTTATTTCCATTTTATTTAATTTTAATTTTTTTTTCCTTCGTCAATTGATTTCCTCTGATGTTTGCGATGAACAAAGGCACAATTACTCAGAAGTCATCCAACCGCTTTTCACATATGCACGCATAGGCGCACGTACTCGCACACACTTGTCCATCTCATATCACCCTCATCATATCATTTATCTTTCGTTTATCTATGCAAATAAACAGATATGAGGCGTCAACACTGAGAGGTGCGAGCCGTAATTAGCCGCAGCAAACCTCATTATTCATTAAATATCTTTCAATGTTTTTCTAAAGCCTCATTTCTTCGTTATCACCAAATTGGACCTCCTAGTTTTGTCTTCGACCTTGCACATTCTCTCTGTCTCTGCCTCTGTCTCTTTTCGTCTGTCTGTCTGTCTGTCTGTCTGTCTCTCTCTCTCTCTCTCTCTCTCTCTCGTCACCTCTTTGACCCTCTTTTTACCGTCTTCCCTCCTCTTTTACGCCAATTTATCACTCCCAACTTTCTTTCTCTCTCTCTCTCTCTGTCTCTCTCTCTCTCTCTCTCTCTCTCTCTCTCTCTAGCAATATCTTTAATCCTCTTTTTATTTCTGTGGCCTCTCCTCTTTACCTGTGCCGCATCGTCAACCCCCTCTCTCCTCCTCTTCTTCTTTCTCCGCTTTCTCTTCCTCCTCCTCCTACTCCTGCTCCTACTACTAGATAACATCACTATCTTTCTCTCAAATTAGACCTTGTTTTTTTTCGATTTCCCATCTCTCTCTTTACCAATACAAATCGTCAACCACTCTCTCTACTCTCTCACTATCTCTCTCCACTCTCTCACTGTCTCTCCCTCCTCTCTCTCTCTCTCTCTCCTCTCTCTCTCTCTCTCTCTCTCTCTCTCTCTCTCTCTCTCTCTCTCTCTCTCTCTCTCTCTCTCTCTCTCTTATTATTATTATTACTATATACGGTCCCTATCTGTCTCTCTCCTCTGTCTCAATTGATTCCTCTCCTTCCTTTTCTTGTTTTCTCTTTCCGTTACGTATTGTGGGCGGATCTTAGAATTTGCTGACTGTATCCACTGCTGAAGGGTGTACCCTTTCGAAAAAAAAAAAAAAAGAAGAAAAAGAAATGTCCTTGTTATGAGACCAAACTGCAACTGATGTTGAGGCTCCATTTTGAGAGATCTGGAGAGGGTGGAGTTCTACTCAGACCTTAATTAAGTAACTTATTGTCATATCTATGAGTCAAATAGATATGTTTGTAAATTATTAGTTTTGTTATGGTTAGGTTTTATTTTTTTGCGGCATATCAACATTTCCCGGATTATTTAATGCTGAATCGTCATATTTATATCCGGTTTCTTACAGTAGCTGCTGTTGCTTAAATGGTTATCCATTTAAGTATTTAACAGGCTCGTCGCTGCTTAAATTCGGTGACCAAGCGGGAACCGGTACTTTCAACGTGACGAGACCGTAAAAATTATTAGTATAGATTCTGTACAAAAAAAGCTTTTGAACTAACTCAAGAATCACCTCCAATTGAACATGCATTGTTTTTTCTAAGATGAGAAAATTTTCTGCCAGGATCTGATGTTGACTTCATAAAAAAAAAACTGTCGGCTTGCTCTGTCCCCACAAGATTACTGAGAACGCTGAAAAGCAATACCAGTCCACATCAGGGTGTCTGGGGTGGTAACTAGCGATAGTGACGTTATAACTCCATTCCTCGACATGAGACTCGATACGGAGACCTACATCAAGTACCTAAAAGAGATTGTGCTTGATCGAGAGGGTGGCAGTTAGAAATCACTACGTCTTGTCATAGGAATATGCACCATGTGACACATTCAGGATAGCCCAGTGTTGGCTGTGAGAAAAGTTATGCGACCACACTACCCTAACATCTGGGGGCTAAGCTCCCCAGATTGTAACCTCCAATATTATTATACAATGCTGTAGTTTGGATGGTCTCAATTCTTTTTCGGATTTTCAATTCTTCCAGTCTCTTTTCCAAACTCTTGGGAACCGTTCCAAGGGCGCCAATTACAATTAGAACGACCTTTGCCTTCATATTTCACATATTTTTCAGTTCTCTAGCCAGATCCAAGTATTTGTCTATCTTTTCGTTTTTTTTGGGGGGGGGGGTTTCTCACCTTCACCCTGTAACCTGCCGGGACGGCAAAATCCATGTAATGACACGTTTTCCTCTTGTTAATTGATACTAGGTCTGGTCTCCTAGCTGGGATTTGGTGATTCATTCCTAGTCTTCAAGTCTCTTATTCACAACCTCTCTCTTTTGTTTCTGACTATGTGTCTGTCTGTCTGTCTGTTTCTCTCTCTCTCTCTCTCTCTCTCTCTCTCTCTCTTCTCTCTCTCTCTCTCTCTCTCTCTCTCTCTGTGTGTGTGAGTGTTTCGACATCCCTTTGTTTTTCAAGTGCAAGTTCTCTGTCTTTTAATTACTCCTATGCTCAACCGTTTTGTCTTATTCTTTCTTTTTCTTCAGCCTCTCGTCCTCTTAAATTCCTTCATCGTTCATCTCCCTTGATTTTTTGTTACACAAACTCTTCCCTTTCCGTCTCTGACTCCACCTCCTCCATTCAATTGTATGTTAAAATGATTTTGCTATGCTTGTTTAAGTTTCCTTTTCTTTCTGTATCATGTTCATCTATTCTGTGACCTTTCCAAAGTGGCCTTCCAGGCTAACAAAACCATATAAACATGTTACCTTATTATTTCTTCATCATAAAAATCAACACTACATCACGTTCTTTGCTCTTATCTTTTTTATTTAGTTTTTTTTTTTTTTGCTTTTATTTTATTTCATTTTATTTATTTATCCATTTAACTATTTCTTGTTTTTGTACCACTTAATTTCATTAGAAAGTATAAACAGTATTTCAATGTTTTTTTTAATTGAGTGAAAATCCAAGGTGAATTTATCTCGGTATCGCGTATATTTTCTGAGACTGGCATAATATTCTACAATAGAGGAAAATAAGAAGGGATATGAAAAGGAAGATTAACATGTATAGAAAGATAATATTAAAAAGGGACAGAAAGAGAAAAATGAAAAAGGATAGAAAAAGGAAAATAAAATAGAACAAGGAGAATAATGAATAGAAAGAAGATTATGAGAAAAGCGTGGAAAGAAGATAATAACAAGGAATGGAAAGATGATAATAATAATGGATAGATAGAGAATCATAAGAAAGGATGGAAAAAGGATAGAAAGTGGGTAATGAAAATCGATACAAAGGGGATAATAAGAAGGGATAGAAAACTGATAATAAAAAGGGATATACAGAGGATAATAAGAACGAATAGAAATATAAGAGAATTAAAATAAAAGAATCGCGGTAAAATACGAAAAGATATGCCATTTCTTTATGTTGGAAAAGGAATTTACTCTTGAAGAGTAAGCAAATACTCATCTTGATTTTATTTCATTGTACAATAATAAACAAAGAATACATCACGGCTACTGAACATATAGTATCTAAAACCCACTATACTGTTCAATACATTATAATTGAATGTGATGATTTTGGTTTTATTAAACAGTGTTTTACAATACAAAAGAACATGACAGTTATATTTTAAAATGTCAGTATAAATAACATTTTGTCCTTCCTGAAAGAAATAAAATTATACCAAAAATATAACAATAAACTTGAACTTTTACCTATAAACTTATCCTCTAAAGGGATTCCCTATCGATTTATAAATAAACAACTCATGGTCAAAATCAAGAAAAATCCTCGAAAAAAACAAAAACAATAAATCTGACAATGCTTTGAATTTTACCGCTTGGCATAAAATAACTCTAGACGGGTTGACATGCTGTTAAAACAATCATTCAATCAAAACAACACTTAACATTTATGATCCGAAAAAAAGCACATTGCTCTTTCGACATATGACATACAACATTAAATTGAATACGCATGAAAATTTAATTGGTGATTTTTATGTGTTTTCTGTGCGTGGTTGAGATTTTTCTGCAATTTTAAAATAATGTAGTTTTTAAATGTCATTGCTAAGAAGAGCACTGTTTATCAAACTCTAAATACTAACTTAATTCTGTCAATTAACTGGGCTTTTATAGTACTGGCACGGCGATTGGTGTCTTTCTCAACAGCACCACATACATAATAATCCATGGGGCTAAGATCTGGGGAGTTCGAGGGCCAAACATCGGGACTGGTGTACTCGTAAAAATTCGCCTACAATAATTTCTGACTTTTCCCAAAGTGTGGCAGGTGGCTGAATCTTGTTGCCATACATATGGCCTACCATTGGCTACGCTTGTTATCCAGGGCTTGACTACACTGTTTAGAAACTCCACGTAGGCATCTGGGGGTCTCCAACTCTTGTTTCTGCATATTTTTTAGGAATTCTGCTGTACGAACGCAATCAGATCGTCTGTTATGTTGATTTTGTTCTAGCCACAGTCACGTAGTCTCCATTGCAAGTCTCCAGTTTATGCCTGATTGTGTTTACAGTTTTCAGGGAGTATTGGGTAGGAACCACAATTTCCTTATTTTGATAGCCGGCGCAGATCATCATGATACAAATTATTCTCTTCCATGATTCAGGTGGGTTCCTATCATCTATTTTATCTGTCATCACGTATATGAATGAAGAAGGGTCCAAGCTTTTAATGATGCGTAGTGTGCTTCAATACCTCCAATCTACGGAGAAAAATAACCAAATATAAATATGTCAAATTTATCTCGAACACCCTATATATATATATATATATATATATATATATATATATATATATATGTGTGTGTGTGTGTGTGTGTGTGTGTGTGCAGAAATCGATATTACACACGAAAACAGCAAATGCAGGGTATGTAGTGATAGAGATAAAATATTTATTCACATAAGAGTGGATGCAGTCAGCTAGCACAAGAGAAATAAAAGAATATGCACGATTGAGTGGGCTTGGTGAACCTCGGGGGATTTTGCAAGAAAATGAAATGTCACCATACTGCTGAAGGATATAAGTACAGACTAGAATCTGTCCTTGAAAAGGAAATAGGACTTTGCGATACAAATGGAGCAAGCGACCAAGGCAAGAAAGAAAATGAGTCACCCATAATTGCAGCACAAATCAATGCCATAAGAACAAATTATATCAACGCTAGAATACTCAGACGAGTCCTGGGAACATGGGGAGACATTATTTATTACTTTATTACGTTAGAATCCAGTGGAAGATCATCAGCTTACGCTGGCATGAAAACTCGTAAAGAGTGAAATAATAATAATAATAATAATAATATAATAATAATAATAATAATAATGATGATAATAAGGCAAACGCCAAATTGCATATGAAAAGACCTGGACATGGTTAAGAAGAAGAAACCTCAAGACATAAACTGAGCCACTCATAATTGCGGCTAAAAAAACAATGCCATAAGAACTACTTATATCAAAGCAAAAATTGATAAGGCACAACGGAACAGCAAGTGTAGAGTGTGTGGTGACGGAGATTAGACCATAAACCATGTATTAAGCCAAATGCAGCAAATTAACATACAAAGTTAGACACGACTGGGTGGGAAAGGTTGGGAATTATGCAAAAAATTAAAATTTGACTTTACAACACAATGATTTAGACATAAACCAGAATCTATTCTTGAAAATAAAGCACATAAAATTCTCTGGGACTTTGAGATAAAGACTGATCACCTTATCTCAACCTAAAAACCAGACGTAGTATTGAATAACCAAACTATAGAACTTGTCAACTGGTAGATTTTGCAGTTTCAGCAGATCACAAGGTGAAGCTGAAAAAAACGAAAAGATAGACACATACCTTGAACTTGCTTGAGAACTGAATAAAAAAAATGGAATATGAGAGTGATACCAATTGTAGTTGGGGCAATTGGAACGGTCCTCAAAATCTTATAAAATGACGGGAACTGGAAATCAGAGGATAATTTGAGACCATCCAGGCAACAGCATTGTTGAAATCAGCTGGAATACTCAGAAAAGTTCAGGAGGCCTGAAGAGAGTTGTTTTCACTCAAACTCTAGTGAAGGACCATCAGCTAACGCTGGTGTGAACAACTGACATAATAACTTTATTTTTTGGAAAAAAGCAAGAACAATTTTTTAACATCCTGATATTTCTTCTCATGGTCTGATATTTTTTATATTTTCAACGCATAACCTACTGTAACACTACGCTCTCCTTGTCGGAATGGAGAGATGGTGTGTAACGTTGCTTACGTTACGGCTCTTACTTCGAATAGAGTGATGATGTCTGGATAAAGAAATATGTGTATGCTTATCTCTCTCAACCGGTATTACATTGGGAGATCCTGGTTGCTGGTCAGTTGACTGACAGTTCTACGATATCTGGAGTCTGAAAACCAAATTGGGGCTGAGGAACATCTTGCCTTGTGCCATTTAATGTTTTTGGTAATAACACAAGGCCACTTCTTTTTCTAAAGAAAATTTTATTTCCCCAAAAATCACTTCTGCCGAGAGCAAGAAACTCATGTCTTCCTCTCAGGCTACTCCAATAAGAAGCCAATGTCATCTTCATTCTGTTGTCTTTTACTCAGAACGGCGTTTCTTTACCTATTTTATGTCATTCCTTTTTTTATTTCAATTCTCCTATTTTTCTAAGTCTTTTTATTTTCCTCTTTCTATCTTTCTTCTCTTTCTATGATAGCATTTTACATTTTTCTTTGAATCTTTTTTCCATTTCAATTCTTTCATTTTCCTATATCTTCTTATCTTCTTTCTTTCTTTCTTTCTTTCTCTCAATGTTCGCATTTTACATTTTCCTTCGTTCTTTTTCTATTTCAATTCCCTTATCCCTTCTTATTTTCCCCCTTTCTTTATTCTCTTTTCACACTATCATTTTACATTTTCTTTCTTTCTTTTACCATGTTCTGCTTCTTCGCCAGTCCCAAACTCTCGTCGTTGTATTCTGCCGCAGGCAATTTTACGAGAATTTTAAATAATTAAAACTGCTTTACCTATTAACAAATTCGTAAGAATTATGGCCAGTCGATACGTATATCCCTTAGCAGGATCTAATCATGTCTACTTTGGAAAAGTTAAATAGACTCATAATTATTCTTCCTCATTTTTTTATGATTATTCTGGGTCAGAGGTTAAACGAAAGTATAATCACTGAATACACATAGATAGAAAAATCCGCTAGATAGCATTAAGAGAGCGAAAACTGAGAGAATAATGAAAAAATATTTATATATATACATTTTTTTCCAATCTGTTGTTTATATATATATATATTATATATATATATATATATATATATATATATATATATAAACAGATTGTAAAAATCCGGCCAAATGTGAAAAATATAATTGATAAACCGACACAATCAAAAATTCAATTAATATTTCGTCTTTATTTATTAAAAGACTTCATCAGAATCAATTTAAATCTTTACAAGATGATAGACAATGAGGAAAAGATAAAGGGAGGAAAGAAAGAAAAAGAAAGACAAAAGTATAATGAAAGTGGAAAGGGAAGAAAAGAGAAAGAGAAATAACGTCTGAGTGTCAAAGAACAAAAAAAGGCGATTGTTTGAGGGTCCCTTGTATTTTATTCATAAGAATACTTTTACTAGGACCCAACGGATACATGCCTCATATGATCAGATTCACACACACACACATATATATATATATATATATATATATATCAGTCATCCACAGGCACCATCAGTGCGGCTTGACATTTTAACAGCTACCTCTAGCCGGGATCGAAAACCCGACAGAATTTTCGTCTACCAAGTTCCTTACCCTTGCGGCTATCAGCGGGCCCTTAGTCTAGGGTGAACAATTAATTGCTACATACTTTACAGCGGTATGTTTTTACAATCATCGGAGAACTCTAATCTGTAAACAGACGGGTCATGGCTAATGCCAAACAGTGAAATTACAATTAATGTCACCCCATATATATATATATATATATATATATATATATATATATATATATGTGTGTGTGTGTGTGTGTGTGTGTGTGTGTGTGTGTGTTGTGTCTGTGTCTGCGTGGAAATCTGATCACTCTAATAAAATAATGCAAACATTCTTCTACGCTGTAGTCGTGACAGTACTAATGTATGACTGCAGAACTTAGGTTCTAACGAAACGCTTAGAAAAAAGCCTAGATGGGAACTACGCGAGGGATACTGTGTGCTGTCTTGAACAAATCTAGTAAGCAGAACTTCCCGAGAAATCAACTCTTCAGTCAATTGCCTCCTATCATATAAACCATCTAAGAAAAAAAAAGAAGAAATGTTGCACACTATTAGATAAGCAACAACGAACTCATGAGTGACGTTCTCATGTAAAAACCTACACAGGCACACACACGTGTAGGCCAACTAGTAGAAAACTTACAGTAGTCAGCTCTGTACGGATTCTGGATTCTGGACTGAGGACCAGCAACGAGTGATGACCGATAGAGATAGTTGGCGAGAGAGGGTCATGGGTATCCATGCTGTCAACGCAATCGGATTATATATATATATATATATATATATATATATATATATATATATATATATACGAGTGTAATCCCACTGGTAAGAACTACAAAATATTTAAAAATCACAAAACCTTTATTGTCTATTGTCAATAGTTTATATGTGTTTAAAGTTTGAACATGTATCTACGTATTTTTCAACATAATAACAATTTCGGGCGATGCATCTTTGTGGGCCCTATGACAGTTTTTGTATGCCCATGTTATAACAGCTCATCATCATATCTTTGAGGAAGCGTTGGGCCTCATTGTCGTTACAGACTCCCTACACCACTTGCGGATGAGATACAACTGCCAAACCAAGTTTGAGCGTAGCAGCGAGTTGGGTGCACGCAGACACATGCGCATGCTAAAAAAACAGTGCTGCCAATAGCCTACCGAACGGTTTCCCTGTGTACCCTACTCTTTGAAGAATGGGATTACCCTCATTATATATATGGCTCCAAGGGGAGAAAATTAAATATTTCATAAAAAAAGAAGGTCTACAAAATGGACGATGTTTTAAAAAAATATTTTACATCAGTGAAATGCATTTCAGATCTTCTGATACCTTCTTCAGGCATTAATAAACCACATGAATATTAATATATATATATAATATATATATATATATATATATATATATATATGGGAATAATTTGAACATGGCTTACCGATTCCATCTAAAATCCATTCATAAAACTGGTTAGATAGATATCAGGTGTGGCGTAGCATAATTTTCTTACTTTCAGATTTCGATCATATGGCCTAGGAATTAACTTTGCTCAGTAAAATATGTGCCGAACTGAAGGTTAAAATTCTTTCGTATTTTTCACCTCTTGAATTACTCAATGTTCAAGCCCAGATCGCTTAAAAGTTTTTTTGAGTACCTCTTATAGTTTAATAGTAAGCAAGACTTTTTTTTATTTAGTTAGATCTTCACTAGGTACACTATACCACCCGCCTAGTGGTACAACTAATTTAAGCTTAATAAATTACTAAAATCTAGGACTTTGAATGCTGCTATTAAAGGCGCGATGTCCTCGGTATGGAAGATTAGTTTGTCACAATTTACCTATTATGATTCATCCACTGATAGCGTTGCGGCATTAGAAGGTAAAATTAGCAAATCTCATTGACGAACGAGAAAAATGCTAAAAATTTTAAATAAAATCCATTTAGATGATGGAATCGTCTTTCCTTCTTTTTTTTTTTGAAAAAAAATTCCCGGCATTCAACTGCCATTTATTTCGCACGAGCCGCTAGGCATTTATCTTCTTGAAATACTTATTTTGCATATCTCCATATCCAAAATATAGCGGGAGATTTTATTTATTTTTCATGCAAATAGCCGATATTCTTTTTATATCCGTCTACTCGTCTTAATGCAATAAAGCGTTCATATCTCGTGGATGGATCATTGGTTTTCGACACTTTTCTTTACCCCAAAAGAGATGGTTGTTCGTGGAATTTCATTAGTAAAATATCAGCAAGCGACCCTGAGGAATGTTGGAACTTCTTGAAGATGATAAAAGTTGATTGAATGGAATTAACTATCAATTTCGTATGAAAGATAATACAAACCCTAAAGAGAATGATATGCAATTACCATTTATACACCGGGTAAGTAAAATACAATTTCGCAATTCGAAATATAAGTGCTTTGTGAGTTTCATTTAAAAAGAGAATTCATTGCAAGGTTTTAATGTGTCTAAAAAAATAGTATTTTAATTAAACTTCTAATTTTCTAGTATCTATTTTTTCTTAATTCATAATCATTTCCGTAAGCATTGTTTTTGTCTGAATTCTTGATGAAGCTTGATAATTTGTATTATTTGTACTTTTCGAGCTGTTGTAAATCTACAACCATCTGTAAGTTACAGGTTCAATCCTGACCATGGGTGATCTTACCACTTGCACCCGGTCATGGTTGGCAGAATTACAATAGTCTGCTATTGTTGTATTGGTCTGCATCATTTAAATTCTTTAGACTGTTGTCATCATATTTGTTATATACACGTTTCGGTCGTTTCTTGCCGAACTAGAGCCTTCACGTAGCGTAGGGGCTAACGTGCTGGACTGCGACATCGTAGTAAACGAGTTCGAATCCTTTATTTAATCCACTGGGCAGATTGTCCTCCTTCCGTTAACCATGACTGGGTACAATTACTAGATATTCTATGTTAATATCGCCCGTATTCGGGATTGAACGTACAACAACCATATGATTGTCAATTAGAACTGTTTTAACTCAACCCGTATCGACATGTGTCCAACTATACGGGTTGAAATACCATTAAAATCAACCTGTCAATTTATTATAGTATCTAAGAGGCACATTCTCATCTCTGTTGAAATTCTATTCAACTGTTTTCTGGAGGATGTAGAGAAGTTCAGTAAAATTTAATGCGTTTTCAAAACTTGTTTTCTAATTTTAAAACGTTGCATGTAATTTAAACAGCAAAAAAAGAGATGTATTCTATCAGTTGAGGATGGAAAAGGACTCAGAGCTTTTTTGTGGCGAGTTCAAAATAAATTATTAACTCCTTACATTCACTAATGACTGTCACTTTTTCGACACGAATATAGGTTTGGTGTCATTGGGCAATCTTTTCATTAAGAGAAAATTCAATTGTAGACAATTTTAATGTTAAATATTGATTCGGAATTTCCTTTCGTCTTGTACTCAAACGAGACCGCTAAGATAATGATGTAGTTGCAAGGGGTGAATTGTCCGAGAACAAAACAGATAATTTTTTATTCATGGATAGCGTGTAAGTATTTTTCAGTACATATTATTTATTTTATTTCTTTATTGCTGAATAGGCAATTTTAACAATGATATTCGTGTTGCAGTTCTGTTTTTAGAGAGAAAAAAAAAAGAAATAGTTTTAAAAATTATCTGTAGAGTAAAGAGAAATAGAAAAACTGGAAAATATATGCATGAAAAATTTCTTGGCAAAATTAGCTTGTATTTTAGGGTTGTTGAGTGAGAAAAAGAAACAAAAAAAGGTGGTTAACGTAGGTTTCATGCAGATTAGGATTAATGCATTTTTAAACTTCCTCCTTTTATTTTTTATTTCGTTTTAAACAACTATATTTATCCTAAAGAAATTTACATAAATATTACACAACTTTAGGTTATTTTGAATGCCCATCACTGACAGCTCTTGTACACGTCTTAATTCCTTTAACAAGGCTTCCCATATTCCTCGAAAACTACAACGCATTATCGGCGGGGTTTAGAATACGCTATCTCCAAGAGAGTTGTAATACCAAACCCCCAGAAGAGGCTTCCTGTTTATAACGCTAAACTACGTCTGATGGTGAGGCTCCAGTTCTGTTGAGTGTTGAATACCTCTTTATTGCCGTTACTCTCTGCCCTATCCAAACGCGGAAAGGTAGTACCTGTTAGGGTATCCTCTATATATTAAATCGATCTATTCAAAAAATATTCGTATTTGATAGGACCATAAGCCAAAAGAAAACTTTTAAGAAGCAACTACAAAAATGTAAATCTCAACGTAATTCTCCAATCTCCAGGCATAAAATAACCTAATTAATGTACCGTTAAAATCAATCGCTCCGGTCGAAAATTAGTCGATGGCTAACAACAGATGCACCTATAGTCAAACACATTTTCATTTAGTGCTTATTAACATAGTCGATCAAATTACGACAATAGTGAGTTTGATTCTCATTGAGTGTCTTATAGCAAAGCTTATTTCTGACACAGTCATTCTATGTTAATATCGCCCGTAGTCGGGATTGTACTTGCAACTACCAGATGATTGTGAATTAGAACTGTTTTAACTCAACCCGTATCGAAAAAAATAATAATGCGAAATATCGATTGAATTTAGTTGTGTTGTTATATCCACATTTTCCCTCTATTCTCAACCAGATTCTGTCTGAGTTATTCAATCTTCACGCCTCATACAGTATTGTGTAACTATGAAAAACATATTTTAACTTTAAATTAAATAAAATAACACAAGACAACAATTTTAAGATTTTATTTTTAAGCCTAGGGCAATTTTCTAACAAAATAGAATGCATTTTTATGTTTTACTTTGTTTTCATTGTTTGCAAAGTAGGGGGTAAACCTTGTCGATCGTTTCTGTTTGTTCTGGGTCTGTTAACTTACAGTATGGAACATTGCCATATTTGTACTCAAAGCTGTGTGACTCCATGCTCTCTTGTGAACATTTTTTTGTATTCCGAAACCGACACCTATTCTAATCAATTAGTTGGCTTTATGTCAAATTAACCTTCATACGGAATTAATATGACATGCTTAATTCTGACACAAGGCTACAAATATGGAGCTCTCTGTAAAGATCGAACTCGCTGTTCAATCATAACTATTTGTGAGATAAGCTCAGTAAACATAATGGCACAACAAGGACCCACCTCTCACTCCACCCCCAAAAAATAAACTAGCCAAGATATTGCACGAGGTTGTCAGTAAGGATCGAACTCTCTACCCGGTAACTGTTGGTCTGCGTTACTAGCTTGGTAACCCATAGATATGATCAGTTTAATAGAAAACTAGTTACTAAACTTCGCCTAATGGATCAAGGTCTAATGTATTAGATACCAATTAGTATCAAACTCAATAGTAATGGTTAGCTAACCCAACTTGCTAAATAATACACCAGGATATATTCAGCTGAAATATATATGGTGGTACCTTGAAATATGAGTTTTCCTATTTACGAGCAGTCACTCGATCGATTTTTTTTACATTGTGTTGAGATCTAAAATTTGATATAGTTCACTAATTTATTACATCAAAGAATAATGTTATCAATAAAAAATAAGCATTAAAACATATTACAACACATAATCGGCTATATTCTATTTTATTATGTTTTATATATATATATATATATATATATATATATATATATATATATATATATATAAAATACGGTGATAATTTTTCTCATCTAAAAAAAAATCAACAAAAATTGATTTGATATACGGGGAAATTGAGTGACAAGGGGAAACTAACAAAACTCCTACGTCAGGTACCACTGCATATATAAATAATACCCGGAAATCTTTACTAGCTGTGTTTATAGCACTGGTTATACAAAGACAGATAGAAACTGCAAATTATGTAGTAGATTCCGCTTAAATTATTCAAATTGATAAAAACTCAAATTTTGCCTTTTTAGTAGAATTAAAGGATTAAAAAATGATGTTATTTCACCAAAAAAATATTTCTAGTTTTGATATGATTCTCTTAAATATTATCCGTATATGTTATTTCACTAAAAGATTATTTAAGCCCTAGCACCTATGATTTTCCCAACCCTATTGCCTTTATGGCAAGCCCCAACCCCTTTTTATCATATGGCTGCTAGAAGCGTGGCTGCGGGTCTACATGTTCTGGGAATGACGTTAAACTCTATCTGATGGTGAGGTTCCAGTTTTGGAGGTTTGGGGAATGTGGTAGTACCTGTTAGGGTCCCTATGTGTCTCTATGGGTTAAACAGAAAAATGTATTTATAAAAAAAATTGTATTATCCATTAAGAATTGATTTATTTCAAAACTTTATCGGCATTAAATGACCTCCTGAGGTTGATATGCCGTAAAACAAACCAAACCAAACTAAAAGATTATTTCTTTAAATATCGCTCGACTATTAATAACACAGTAAACTACACCATTAATATAATAATATTTTTACGATAAACTGTTCTTTCTTTTGTTTTATGTTGTTTTACAAATTATTTTACAGAATATTTAGTTTTGTCGGTTGGTCATGTCAAATCTTATTGGGCTATCTAATGCCGAAGTGCATTTCTGTACTTGATATGATAAAGATAATTACGTCAGAGAAACTGGCTTTGAATTTTCCTCCACAATAAATAAAGACTATAAGGGGTAATTTCAATATTACTCTAGCTAAACATCTTAATATATATTTCTAAGTGTTTTATTCATCTATTTCCCAATATATGTATTTACCTAACTACACAAGCGACACAAGGTCAAATTTTAAGCAAAGTTTAATAGCTTTGAAATCAGAATGTTTTTTTTTATTATTTTAGAATAATTCCACTCGCTGTTTCGTGATGTATTATTACTTCACTCAACGAAACATATTCTCTTTCCTCGTTCATCGTAAAAATGAGTGGTTCCCATATTAATATTTATTGAAATCGAATAATCCAGTCTTGCTCCTTAATATTAGCTTAATATATGTGTAAAGTGTCATCATAATCGGATCACTGGCGTTGGTGCCAACTGGTTATACACAGACAGAAATTGCCATTAATTTGTACACAAGGGAGTTATAGACAGCCTTAGGTAAATATTCAATAAAGGTGCCATTGCTATTTGTAAAGTTGCGATGAAAAGCAATTAGAATTATGCTGAAAGACGTACTTTTCAAAAATTAATAATGTTTGACAATGTTTCTTCTAATAAAATTTCAAGATGATATTGCAAGTACTGACAGTATCTTTCCTTTGCGATGATGAATGGATGACAAATGTAATTAACCCAGCTCATAAAATTAAAACCTTGTTTAGTTTACTTTGGTGTACTTATTAACAGGGAAATTCCATATTATCTATCACTATAATGAACAGTGACTTTTATTGTTCCTTTGTCTACCCGTTCCATTAAGATAATTATAGACTACTTGTTTGGAATTGGTGCCTGTTCAGGAATGTGCACCACTATGCATGACGTCACATAACGTTGTGTACAAAAGAAAGTAAGTTAACAGACCTTGTTAAGTTAACGGCTGGAGTCCCCGTGGCGTAGGGGCTAATATAGTGGACTACGATATCATAGTTAGTGAGTTTGAAATACAGTTCTGCATTTCTACAAGATTGTCTTTGACATTAATTAATCTACGAAGTTTTATATACCATTAAACAAAGAAAGCAACCTGAACCCCCCTCCCCCAAGAAAAAAACACTGATAGCGTACACAAAGACTTTAGATTGCTTTCAGCAAGTGTTATTCCCAAATGGGCACCCTTTAAATACTGAACAGTTTCATTATTGCTTAACCTCTAATCTGGCGGGAAACGGTACTTTCTGCCTAACTTCTCTATGAATATTTCTTTTTAAATTAAAAAGAAACTAAGTACGGTGGTATTTTGACATACGAGGTCAATTCATTTTGCTCGTAACTCAATTTCCTCGTATATTAAATCAATTTTCAAAATTGCAAAAAATGAAATACCCTTAATCTATTCTAATCTCCGTAAAAATACGCTAATTTATGTTTCGTTTTTTTTTTGATAAGGAAAATAGCGATGTGTTTTATAAGAAAAAACTTAATAAAAAAAGAATTTAATGAATTATGTGCAGTTATGTTTTAATGCCGATTTTTTCATAGAATTTTCTTAGGTGTAATAAATTTGGAAACTTGAATGTTTTCGTGAACTTATTAACATATTTGAAGCTCGCTCGTACCTCAAATTTTAGCTCTCAACACAAAGCAAAAATTGACTGACTAAGGCTCATAACTCAGAAAACTCATAAGTTGGGACACTCGTAAGTCAAAGTATGGTGTAAATGAAATTTTTGGTTTTTGTCTGTGTCGCAGCTTTAATGTTGTTGTCTGTTCTCTTGATTTTATGTGAGTCGAAAAATTGGTTTTCATTTGGTACACAATTCTATGTGACGTCATATTTTGTTGTTTACTTCTCTCTCACTCTATCTATCTATCTATCATATTACTCAACTACGCGTGGAAATCCGATATGTTATTTTTTTATTAAATAATTATCCATAGTATCTGAATCATATAAATTTCAGTCTAATCAATGTATAAAAATTACGGTCAAGTCACAGTGAAAGCATCAGTTTCCTCAAGATTACCGAAGTTAAGCAGCGATTAGCCTGTTCGAATACTTAATTTGATGACCACTTAAGCCACAGTTGGTACTGTAAGCAATTCGATTTCTTTGTTTATGAAATGATTTGATTTAGCATTGAATAACCCAAAAAGGGTTGATATGCCGTAAAACAAACCCAACAAACAATCAAGTGTATAATAACATTAGACAATATTCAGCTATAGACGCGGATTTATTGATTTCTCCTAAAAATCACCCCGCCAAAATATGAAATGTCAGCAGGAATATATAGCAGTCGACGGGGACCATGCTTCACCATAACAAAAACCATATTGTTGGGAGGATCCACCTCTACTGCCATGCCAACAACACCCTCCTCTGGAAACTGAGCGCATATTGATTTGTACGTGTGCATTTACAGAAAAGTCGTGGGGTGACCTAAAGTCGGTATCAGCCAGACAGCGAGGGAATCTATCCCCTTTTCATTAGCGCTAGAACACGGAGATTTATTTTGGCATCCTAGGGGGAGCGCCATACCTACAATTAGCTCCTCACTTTACCGCACAGATCCTGTGCTACTCATACGCTGAGTTGGCAAGGGCCGGCATTGAACCAGGAACGTTGTGGTTCCTAGTCGATCCCTCTACCGACAGAGCTAACTAGTCTATCTTATATGTACATTTAATCTTGAACAGATTGAAAGAAATATTCATGCTGTTGTAGTTTTATTTTTCCTCATTTTTATATATATATATTATATATATATATATATATATATATATATATATATATGCGTGTGCGTGTGGATTGACTTTTGAACTTATACCTGGCAGCTATACTAAATATTTAAAATATTCCTTACGAGGCGAGCTTTATTCGTGTAACCCTTCCTGCTATCTATTACTATATCAGCAGCAAATATGGCGTACCATTTTTGTTTCCTTTTACTAAAACAATAACTTTTCGTTCAAGTCAGTAAAGGTTAAAAAACTTTTACTTTATCGTATATTGCAATCAATATATATGAATATAAAATCAGCCACAATCTTTTGCAGGTGGGCTTGAAATGTTGTATTGATGTAGTGAAATTTTGTTCTGTATTGTGAAGGTAAGAATATGGATAGTTCAATGATCCAGAAGTTTTGTAATATACAGCGTGCTTAGAAAGTGTTAACAGTCGTGTGGGAGTAGATATTTACCCAACCCGTTCACCGTAGATAGAATGTGACACAAAGTAATAGCCTTATTATTGTTATCTTTCGTATATCTTCTTACCTGCTACTGCTTTTACCTCTGCCAAACCTTCTCGCTGATCGGGATAAGTTCTCTCTTTTCATCTTGGTCTTCATCTCAGGTTTTCCAGGGTGTTTCTCCGCAGCCATCTTTTTAGTTCTTATCGTATTTATTTCTCGGGATAAAAACTCTTAATCCGCCCTGTCGGTTGGGGCTGTAGAATAGGGTAGGACGATTTTTAACTCTTTTTTTTTTTTTAATATCAAAAAGATACATCCGAGGAAAGTTAGGTATTGTTATGATAGGTAGATTTTTAACTAGAAACACTTTTTGAGCATTTAGTTTTAAAAATCGTCTCCTATAAAGCCTCCCAAAATTCTTGTTTATATATTATTTAGATATAGAATTGCTCAATTTTATTTCAATCCAGAAAAGATTATCAATTCATTATAATTGAGCAACTGTATAACTGGTCGGAGAGTCAAAGAATATGTGCTGTTACCAAATGATGATAACTTTTACAATAAACAATATCATTTTACTTTAAGTTTGTTTTTGTTTTACGGCATATCAATCTCGGTGGGTCATTTAATGAAATAAATTCATTCTTAATGAATACCCATTTTTTTATAAACACATTTTACTATTTAACCCATAGATGGAACCCTAACAGGTACTACCACAGGGACAGAGTGGACCAGCGATCAATAGTGATGAAGGGGTGTTCCATATTCCCCTGAGCTCCGGAACTGGAACCTCTTCATTATATAGTTCAACGTCATTCCCAGGACATGAAGACCATCAGCCCCACCTTCTTGCATATATATGATAAAAATGTTAGGGCTTGCCACGAGGGCAATAGGGTTGGGATAATCATATAGGTGCTAGGGTTTGGCGTGACCAGCCGATTGATCGGAGGGGGTCTCTCTGACCACCCGTCTAGCCTAAGTAAAAGCCAAAGTAGTGTTGCATAACATGGACTGCCAGTCACCAGGATTCCGTCTTTAAGCATCACGGGTCTCTACCCACAGCCAATAGGGGGCCTCATTGGTGGAGTCATACCCCTATGCAGAGGTGCAGTCGGTGTATTCTATTTTTACTTTTAAGCGTTCAACATTTGGTAAATAGTATGTACCTATCTAATACGTACGTTTTCTTTTTCGATCCTGAATAATTACTTCACATAATCTTAAATCTTTATTTCATTTAGTTTAATTTATATTATCAATTTTATACGTTTGTTTAATCTTTAATTAGCGTAGTTGCTATTGCAAAGAAAAAACATTTTTTTTTACATACGCTGTATATCTTAAGTTTAACTATTGTATCTAGATGGTGGTTTCCTCTGATTGGTGACTTATGGTAGAAGATTGAACAGTTGTGTACTCATACTTGCGTACGTTTAAGGTCACGTGATTAATATAAATAAACATTATCGATTCATGTTTGGCAACAAAACTAAATCGATGTTAGGGTGCGTACACAATTATATATAAGAGATTATTTGTGTAGAGTAAATCTTTGCAGAAATATGTTACTTTAACAAATATGACAGAACTTTGGAATTATTTTTCGTTTGTGTCAATATATTCCTTTGAAAATGTGTCTACATGTTGTACTCAAAAGTGAGCAAACCCGGATCTATTTAAGCTGGGCTTCATAAGGATCCCGTGAACCATATATCATATTTGGGCCCAGACAAGCCAGAAATATTTAATCATAAAAATGAAATAGATTTTTTTAACATCGAAAGTCTATGGGGATCCACCAGAGTAAAATAGAAATCAAAGGTGTCCATGGATAATACATAAAATTGAGAACCGCTGTTTTAAACCCTTATTTAAACTTGGCATTTGTTACAGATTTAGGGATTTTGTTGAAAAAGATATCCCCTTCATTTATATTGTGTGAATAAATGCCCTTCCCTTCAGGATGAAATTGTCTGAACGATTGGTAAGATATGGCAAAACGATAAGAAAACAAGTGCGACAATCCTCTTACCCCTCTCTAACTCTTACCCCCTCTCTAACTCTTACCCCCTCTCTAACTCTTACCCCCTCTCTCACTCTTACTCCCTCACTCACTCCCTCAC
Organism: Doryteuthis pealeii; assembly: GCA_023376005.1. Taxonomy (NCBI): domain Eukaryota; kingdom Metazoa; phylum Mollusca; class Cephalopoda; order Myopsida; family Loliginidae; genus Doryteuthis; species Doryteuthis pealeii. The sequence goes on along the minus strand of CM042140.1, from coordinate 77,392,943 downwards.
TCTCTCTCTACTCCCTCACTCTCTCTCTTACTTCACTCTCTCACTCTCTTACTCTCACTCACTCTCTTACTCTCACTCACTCACTCTCTGACTCTCACTCACTCACTCTCTTACTCTACTCTCACTCTCACTCTCACTCACTCTCTACTCTCACTCTCACTCACTCTCACTCTCACTCTCACTCACTCTCACTCTCACTCTCACTCACTCACTCTCACTCACTCTCTCTCTCTCTCTCACTCTCACTCACTCTCTCTCTCTCACTCTCACTCACTCTCTCTCACTCTATCGTTATAGTTATTTTACATACATTTATCAATAATATAATATATTCATACATGCATTTATAAGGCGCTGTGTAACGGTTATCGTGATTGGAAATGGACACAGCAACACAAGTTCAAATCCGGGCGAGGCTGTTTGCATTCATATGGCGCAAATATCCATGAGGGGAAATATGCATCAGACTATTTTCAATCCAGCTATGTACAGCAGAATGAGCTATTTAACCTTGGTATAGCAAACGGACAAGGAAAATTCTAAATTCAAACTTGTTAAACTCTGATAATAATTGACCTTGTGTCATATCCTGGTCTTGGTGGAATGGTGGGGTAAGTTTATTTATCTTACGAAAAATGCAATTATAGATACATTCTTATGTTTAAGTGCTCCGGATAAAAGTTTGCTTTTACTATTTTTTTTTTAAAAGCATCATTGTTTCGTTCGTTCGTTCGTTTGTTTGTTTATAATTAATCTGAAACTATTTGTAAATCCCAAAATCGTCCTTTTGGGCAGTACTTACACGATTGTTTCCCAATGAGGTTTACGAAATCAAGTGCATCAACCTTTTTAAAAATGCCTTTTTAATCAAATACATTCAAAATGAAACAGATATGCAGTGAGATTAATGGAACAGTTCTGATAAAACCAACAAGAAAACTAAAAGTCGATACAGTAATAAGAAAAAGAGAAAAAATACAAGCACAAAAGGAATAATGAAGAATTTATTGGAATTCGTTATCCACAGCATGGGGAACACTTCCAGCAACGGAAGCTGCGTGCGCATGCGTAATCAAAAGAAAAGGTACAATAAAAGAAAACACGTGCACGTATAAGAATGAATCGGATTTACTTATTTTTGCTTAGTCTGGCACATGGAACTTATATTACTTATGGTATATGCTATTACTAAATTGTGAAACATATGAGTAATGAGCAGGCTTACTGATTCTTAACTTAGGTGCTCTAGTGGGGTCCGGTGAGGATCAAAGTGATACCAATTGTAGTTGGTGCACTTGGGAACGGTACCAAAAGCTTGGAAAAAAGACTGGAGGAACTGGACATCAGAGGCAACATTGAGATTATCCAGACTACTGCATTGCTGCAATTGGATAGAGTACTTAGTCCTGGAGACCTGTGGGGATTTGTTGTCACTCAGGTTCCAGCGAAAGACCATCAGCTAATGCTGGTGTGAAAAACTCATAAGGAGTGAAATCTTATTATAATGGAGATTGTGTGTTTTTCTGTCTGTAACCGAAACTATATTACTACTCAAGTCACAATTCCCTTAATTATTTATGTCAAATTCTCCATGATTTCATTCTTTTAAACCTTCAGTTATTAATAAAAATTGTTTTACATTATCAATACTGTTGACCATATCTACGTACTAATAACATGCAATTGTATTTATATATACAACAAAATAGCGGTTTACAGTTTGAACGAGAAGGCTAATTTGCATATTGATATTTAAAATTTTACTTTAATAAATATGTGCTTGGTATTATTGATTTCTAATTGTTTGGTTTTATTTTAAGAAATATAAACAAAAATCTCGTGGATAAATCTTAAAAGAAATTTATTTACAAGAAGAAATAACTGTAATATTATCCTTTACTTCCTATTTTAACTAAATAGTTAAATTAGGAAAATTTACCAATAAAAGAGGGGAGTAATGGAAAATGATGGAATAGTTAGTTTCAAAGTTGTTCTATTTTTCGATTATACCCCCTCTGTTGCAGATCTTTTTATCTGTATTCTTAGTCAGTTTCATTAGCCTTTCTAATTTAATATGATATTTTATTATATCAAAACTTAAAACTTAAATACTTGCACCCGGAGGGTGCATATATTTGCTAGTAATAATAATATAGACAAATACTTGGACCTGGACAAAGAGATAAAAAGAAAAATTTGGAAAACATGAACGTAAAGGTTGTGCCAATTGTAATTGGTGTCCTTGGAACCGTCCCCAAGGAAAAGAGTGGAGAATTGGAAATTAAAGGAAGGATCGAATCTATGAGGAGACTTGCTGTCACTCAGCCACCTGTAGAGGACCACCAGATAAGGCGGATGAAAAAAGCACTGAAGGAGTTAAATAATATATAAAGTACTAAAAAAAATAACAAATCTGAATTTAATGATCTTCAGATTAGATTTGGTGATGTTAAATTTTTACATGGGAGTTCATTTTTGCTACATATCTCTTAATATTATCATATTTGATTTTTATTCAGTTTTATTTTGTGCTTTTATCTCGTAGTAAATTTACTCTCCTTTTAGATATTAACGAACAGTAAGCATTTTGGTATATAGAGAATATCTACATTCTGCTGCATGTCGATGAGATTAATCTTCCAAAACATTATCCCGCGAGATCCACTGACCTTCAGTAGTAGATACTGACCTGCCCCATCCTGGGACCGGTGTCCGGTGAGCTTCGGCCTCTGGACCGGTTAAGTAATGTGAACAGCGCTGATCCCAGGGGGCTAGCCCCACAAGCATCACCTACCCATTGATTTAAAGGGGCAGGGCTGGATTTATTGCCCTGTGTCGGAGGTGCCCCCCTTGAGGAGGAATGCCGACAGGTTCAACGTATTTTTGCACCTACCATCCCATTAGCTTAGCTTTGGCTAGTGGATAGTTCTACATTAAAATGTCCTTGTGTCACACTTGTATACGTGGAATACGCGGTAAATACCCTGACCTTCAGTACTAGTAGTGATTAGGTTTCCATCGATTAGTCAAATAGATCTGTTTTTAAATCATTAGTATAAGGAATGTTTGAAAACCCAGTGAACAATATAATTGTCTGCCAATTATGTATATTAATAATGGGTACTCGAATCTCTTATTGATTAAAAAGGAGTATTATTAATTGTTTGAATTACTAGAAACTTGTGAGCAAATTATTAGTACTAAAAGAATATGCACCCTCTGCGCACAAATATTGAAATTTTAATGCAATGAGATGTTATTATAAATAAAACTAAAGAAACTAAATGAGAACGTATAAGAAATGCTATTTGATTTCTATTCAAATTATTTATTATAACGTTATAAATGTTATTTGAAACAGGAAATAAAGTATAGAACAGCTTAAATGTTAACTGTTCACATCACTCCCAGCTTCATTGCTAAATTTTACTAATTTAACTAAATTAGATAATAAATAATAACATTAGTTATTCCCTTTCTTAATATTTTTAGATATATCGATAAGATTTTTGCTCATACTTTTGAGATAAATCCAAACAATTAGAAATCAATAAAACCAAATGAGTGTCAATTAAAATCATTTTTTAAAGATGAATATGCAAATTAGCCTTCCCATTTACACTGTAAACGGCTATTTGGTTGTATATGAAAATACAATTGAATGTTATTAGTAGTTTCGGTTACAGAAATAATCTTCATTATATAACTATAAATTGTTTATATATATTTTTAAAGTGCATTTAAATGATTGCAGTGGGAAATATAGTTATTATAATAATGAAACATCTACAAATGAAACAATGGCTTTTCAATTAGAGTTGCCGTCCTGAAAAATAGAATATTAGGCTCCTTACTTTCTACATTAACAGATGTAAGTACAGTCTGCTGAGTCGCATATTGTCGGTGTCAGCCGGACGCAAGGCCAGGAAGATTGTTTGTGTGTCTTAAGTGAGGCCCCACTCCCACCATCAGCTCTCCACTTTACCGCACAGATCTCAGTTGTGCTATCTATGCGCCGAGTTGCCGTTATCGAACATGGAACCTTGTGGTTCCTAGGCGGATGCTCTACTAACTGAGCTAAACCGGCCACTATGTTAAATTATGTCTTAATATGGGAATTGCCATTAAACACTCGTTATATCTTTTGACGTTGTATTTTTTTTTACTAGTAACATTAAAATGCAAACATTTATTATTAGCATCATATTGCAATGCTGATTATTGCGAAACGAAAATAAAAATTGATTCTTGAGACGAAATCCGCAACATGTACTTGCTGAACTTTTCTTTTCTGTTTCATTACAAATGTTCAGCTTATCAACGTGTTGCTTTCGAAAAACGTGACTAAACTTATTCATCCTTGCTTGGTACACCACGTATTACAGTGCAAAATGAGACCATATTTCCACATCTTGATTAGTTATTGAAAAATGAAAAATAAAAATAATGTACACTTGTAGCCTACTGTTTATAAGATATAAGGGGAAAAAAAAGGCCCTCGGAATAAGAGGAGTACTGTTTCAATTTTGGTGGAAATATACAGAAAATGAACACGGGGAATAGAAAAATAATGATATTATTTGTAAGCTCTTACTTGTTGAACTGAGTAAAAAAGCTGGTGTTTTTGTTTGTTTGTTTTTGGTTGCGTAATGCTTGTCTTTGGAACATCAGGAACCGAATCATGTTTATTTCAAAAACTGTTTTCAGCATAATATGAGGATTTTTAGTGACTTGTCAGTAAAAACAACCTTTTCCAGACCGAAAATCTTTCTAGATTTTATCAGTTTTAAGATGAAACAAATTATATAGGCGAAACAAATTTATATGAAGTTTTCTCTTCTCTCTCTCCATCTCCCTCTCTTTTTTTCGTTTCTTTTTCTTTTATTTTTCTTTCTTCGTTTATTTATTTTATTTATTTTTTTTTTTTTCATTTCTTGCTTTCTTTTTTTTCATTACTTCCTTGTGTGTCTAAGAAGCAAATGGTTGTTGAATCAGAACATGTTAAACTTAGTTCTGTGTATTTTTCTTAAATACAGTACGAAGTTAACAGTTCTGATTCAATAGCTTTTTGCTGTTGACTCTATAGACTAAAAAAAGGGACAATATGAAAAGTACTTAATACTATCGGTGGAAAAGAGATATGAGTTACATTTGTGAATTGAAGCGAAATAACAAAGCATGAATTTCAAAACGATAGGTTCTTATTTATATATCTACTTCTAACTATCTGTCAACTAGACACTTTATTTAATTTCTGTTGCAAATGAGCCTTGACTATATTATTCATAGATTTGCAGAAGTATACCGCCATTTGCTCCAAATTTGGCTTTGTGATGTGCCTAGCAAATCTCACTTAATACTAAAACGGCACTTTAAAGTGATCAACTTCATCGCTATGTATTAAGTATCTCTCTCCCTTTCTTTCAAACCAATACAAACACAATGCTTATAGCAAATTATAAAACACACACATTATATATATATATATGGTCACTTTTTCAGCTTTTGTTGGAATGGTGTACCAAAGGCAGTATTATTGGTAGTGCCCAATATGCCGTGAATGTTCCTTTGTCACCTAATAGATATGTAAAACCATTATATATTTATATACACCTAATAAATAGATATGTAAAACCTTTATATGTTTATTTTATTATATGTGTGTGTGCAATTTGAAATAGATATCATTCCCTTTTTTTAATTAGCTTGAAACCTAAACCTATTTCACAGCCTTTCGTCTAAAAAGCCAAGATTTACAAAAATGTCCTCAAAGAAAAACGGAACTGATTTAACTTTTCTCAATAAGAAAATCAATTGTTGAGTCCAATTCCTGCGTAATTAATGTGTGTAATTAATATAACAAAATGAAAATGCATAAAATAATTCTAATAAAATTAAATACTAATTCTCTATCATGTTTTAAGTTCTTTGATAATGATTAATCATAGGAACAGACAGGTGTTGACTGTTCTTTGTGACGTTTACTTACACAAGTTACAGTAACCTCTTTATCTATGTATTTACCCTACCCTCGCACGAGTAAGATGTGACACTAGGTCAATTTTAAGCGGGGTTTAACAGCTTTAAATTAAGTTTTCCTTTTCTAGACCTGTTACCATACCCAGGTTAAAGATCCTAGTCAGTTCTACTTATTTAATAATAGATTTAGACAGAATCGTTGGATACATACAGTTCCCAAGTCTATTAGCGCTATATGAAATGCCAACTTTGAACCCAACCTTTTATTCAATCCACGGGCGTATATTGTTCTCATTCCGCTAACTATGACTGGGTACAAGTGTTAAGCTGTGTTGATTAGTATTCTATGTTGCTGTCGCCCTTGACCAGGAGTGAACTTGTAGCCTAGAGGTAACTGTCACTTAAAACTGTATTAACTCAACGCTCTATATCCACTAAAACATGTGTCCAATTGGACTGACAAGAAGGTTCCCGAGTTCAAAAAGGTTCCAGAGTTCGACAAGAAATACCTGAAGAAGGCAAAAGGGCACATTGGCCAAAATGTTGTACAGATAACAGTAAAGATGAGGACAATAGTTCGAATAATCCAAATTATCAAGCCCCATCTAAAAAAAATCCAGAGAAATATAATTTTGTGGTTTCTTCACTCATGCAGAATGTAAATTTTATCTTTCTATATGCATTTACCCAACCCCTCTACACAAGTAGGTTGTAACACAAGCGGAATTTAACAGGTTTGAATTCAGAGTTTTCCATCTCAAAGACTGGTTGCTTAACCAAGGTTAAAGAGCCCTCCTATCTACCCATAGCTGGAGAGAAAATAGTTTGACGCATACATTTTCCAAGGATATTAACGCTAGTTCCAATGCAAACAGCCTTGTCCAAGGATTTGAACTTGGTTAGCCGTGTCATTTTCTTACGATAACCATTACACGATAGGCGCCTCCTGATATATATATTTGCATGAAAAGTAAAAATGAAGCCGAATACAAACATCTAATATCATTTTTGTTATTGTTATTTATAATATATAATTAGTGGCGGCACGTGGTATAATGGTTATCGTTGTATGGAATCGGTGACTCGAGTTCGAATCCTGGATGCGTCTGTTTGCATTTCTCATAGTGCTAATACTCTTGTAACAAGTATGCATCCAACTATTCTCCCTCCAGCTAAATAATAGGGTGGCTGGACACTTTAAACCTGGTTAGGAAACTAGTCTAAAGAAGGAAAACTGTGAATTCAAACCTGTTAAACTCTGCTTAATAAATTGATACTGTGTCAAAAACTACTCGAGTGGGGAGGGTAATTATATACTTTATTTAGCATCTATACTTCTGCTATTAGACATTTTAAACTATTTGAAGTAACTTATCAATAAGTTTGATTGTAAATCTTGATTGTAAATTTGCTTTTCTTAGAATGAAATATAAAAACAATATAATGATAATTTAATAAACATAATTGTGTATTTTTGGTATGTGTGTATATAACAATAAAGATGAGACAACAGTCTCAAAAACCTAAATACTACAGCCTCATTTAAAAAATTCAGACATTAAATGATTGATTTTTATTTTTCAGGCCCAAAAAAGAACAAATGAATGATGATATTATTGAAACATTTGGAAAGAAAAGATGCATAGCATGGTTTCAGGAATATTCTGGTAAGAATTTTTAAAATTTCATTTTAGCCATTACATATTTCTAACGCCCTTGATTTTTTTTTTTTTTTTTTTTTTTAGGGACTTTTAATCTTCCTTTCAATTATATTTCTTTTTATTGGCTTGCGCAACTTTATTTATTCATTCAATTATTTTAGGTATTTTTTTTTTACTAGTGTCTTCATATGTTTTGTCATTATGACCACACAATTTGGATCATTGTACCCTGTGACCTTTTTCAGGTGTCACTCATAATCAATTTCAAACCGAACTTTTTTATTCTCATGACTCCAATGGATTTCCGTTGTAAAAACTGTCCATATTGGTAGATATTCTGGCCAAAATACTCGGAAGCATGTTATTTTTTTTTTCTTAGCGTGATTGAGTTAAATTTAAAAAAAAAGAATTTATTTACTACACCCCTCTATCACGAGCAGGATGTGGCCCATTATTAATTTTTAAGCGGATTGATTGATTTTGATTAAATTTACATGTATGTTAACCAGTGTTAGTTTGTTATGCCTGGCGGTTAGGAAATTGCATTGATTATAAATTTATATTTTCATTGTCTTTTCTGTTGTCATTTCTTAAGTGTTTTTGCTCACATTTATAATATCAAGTATTCCTATCGAATACACATAATCTTAAACAGATCTATATGATCCATAGATGGCACCCTAAAAGACTTGTATTAGAGTAAACCTAGGATAATGACAATGAAAGGTACAATAAACTCTCCAGCATTGGTGTCTCTTCATCAGACGCAGTTGACTATCAGACGGAAAGGTGGCTTATTTTTCTGTAGAGGATACACTCAGCGTATTCTAAGAAATGACGACAGAGTAGTATTAAGAGATAGGACGACTGGTTTTAATTCGGACTTCTCTTTCTACTATACTAATTATTACCAGAGCTACATGACCCAGTCTACCCTACTAATTACCCACAGTTGATATGGGTTTCCTTACTTTCAAAAGAAGTGCAACGCAAATAGCCTCATCCGGGTTGAACTGCATTTGTCGATTACATTTTTCTATGATAACCGTTACACAAGCGCCTCCTAGTTAAGTACATGTATGAGTCTCACCTTGTTAAATATTGGTATCTGTGCGTGAAATAAATTAATGAGAAATTGTCTGGTCACACCACCAGTTGCAGCTTAGTTACTGTTAGGCTATTTCGTTTACTTACTAGAGAAACCAAAAGACTAATCGTGCACAAAGTTTATTCAGTTTCAGTTTGTTTGGTTAACTGTTGTTTCTTGTTTGTTTGTTTGTTTTCTTTTTGTTTGTTTTGTCTTTTTTTTTTTTTTTTTTTCTTTTTTTTAGAATAAGGTAGTTTAGTTCTGCTTAGCATTCTGAACATGTCTTCTGGACGAGGACATCAATATTAGATTATTTGCATGAACAGCGAGAAAAATATCAGCATTTCTGTTAGACAATACTGATTTTTCACTAAAGTTGGCGTAGTGTCAATACTTTTTCTTTATCTTTATGCGCAACAATGATTACTAAAACTTAGTAAAATAAACATGAGATAAACTTTGTAAACTTCGATGTTTTAAGCATCTAAGATGTCTTCCAGCAGATTGAGTAGCGATAAAGTCAGTTGACGCTGATAAGAAAATCCGAAAACTTACTTATATCTGGTTCCAATGTATTTGGCGCATTTTACAGTGGCTGGCAGAATGATTCGCCATATTTAAAAATTGCCGTCACTCAGACGTTAGTAGCGGTATTATTCAATGGTTTTGGTTTATAGCTTGTCAACCCTTTTCGGGTTGATAATCCACTTCAGTTGCCAATCTAAAGCCTCAGCTGAAAGGGCTGTCGAATAGGTTTATGTTTGCTTTTATAAAATGTATAGATAATTTTTCTAATTTTTATTTTCTTAAACTTTATGGGTATCAATAAATCAACATTAATAATTTTCATGAACTTCATGAGGATTAATTAATGTTGCGTCGCCAGGGTCGTTTTGAGGGGTTATTTTGTATGGTATTAATTACAATTACGTTTAAAATTTTAGGTGTAATTTTATTTCTCCCCAAAAGGACATTTTCAATAAGACCTTTCATATTATTCGCTTTAAAAAAGTGTTTTCTGATTAAAGAGAAAGTTCCACATTCTATAAGAAAGTGATTAACAGACGTGGATATTTGACATGTTACACGCTGTGGTTCTTGTTCTTATATTTATTAATAAGCCGGTAGAAATAATTTATGTTAGGTTTTCATTAAATTTATGAATATCAATAAATAGATATGAATGACTTTTATTAACTTCATGTATATTAATAAATTGGTAGAAATAATTCTCATGTTAGATTTATCATTATCTTAGTATATTGATACACAAAGATAATGATAAATCTAACATAAAAATTATGAAACTGGAGGAAATGACTTTTATTAACCTGCAAACAAATTTATTTTAACTTCATGTGTATTAACAAATTGGTAGAAATAATTTTCATTAACTTCCAAACAAATTTATTTTAACTTCATGTGTATTAACAAATTGGTAGATATAAATAATTTTCATTAACTTGCAAACAGATCTTTTTCAACGATATGTTAGCATCGCTGGTTTTAATGACATTATGGGACCTAACAAGTACAACCACTCCGGGTCAGTCGACCTGAGAATAAAGGCAATGAATGAATCAATCCTGAACTTTGCTAACTACATGTAATTATGGTTGATTATATTCTTAATATTTCTTAAGATTATTCGTGTTTTATATCACTAATGTTTTGACTTTGCCTTCAAGTCGGATAAAATTGAAAACAAGAAAAAAAAAGATTTAGAGACTGCTGAAGCAACTCCATATATGACCTGCATTAAAGCATCAACATTTTATGAAAGTAAATTTGTCAAAACATTTTATATGAAGGCTTTTTGGAATATCTTTATTTATTTATATTATTCATTCGATTCCTTTCTTCCTAAATTTATACATTAAGCTTTTATTATCTTTCAATGACTAATCCACTAAAGTTCGATTAATTGGTAAATGAATGATAAAATATTCAGTGCTGTTGAATTCATATTAGACAAGGCATTGCCAGTCATTAATTCTTTACTAGTATTTCTTTCATCTCCGCTTTATTAGTTTTTCATTGCAATTAGTCAAACTGTGAGAGAAGCTTCACCGAGTATATAACTCATGTTGACAAGACTTTAAATTATACAATCTTTTAGAAATACCCTGTCGGTGGGGCTTAGGATGCGCTTGCTGTATCCTCTGCAAAAAAGTAAGAGGACCATATTACCTTTAGGCACCCCTTTTTGATCTCGGTTAAGAAAGGACATGTTTTTCATTTACTCCGTCAATATTCAATTGTTTATTAGGGTTAGGGGTTAGTTTTATAATTTAAAAAAATCTAAAATCGTCTGTGAAAACAACCGGATATTGACGGTGTAAATGAAAAACATGTCCTTTCTTAATCGGGATCAAAAAGGGGTGCCTAAAGGTCATATGGTCCAGGTAAGACTTTCCGCCAAGAGAAAGGGTTTCTTGGCTATTACACAAAAATGCATCTGATGGTGAGGCTCCATATCTAGGAAACGTGGAGCACGTTTTATTGCTATTACCCCTAGGTATATTCTGACCCTGGGTGTTATTACCAGTTAGGACCTAGTATAAGGGCCAAATAAATCTCTGCAAATTAGTTCAGTAATAATTGATATCATATAACCGTATGTAAAGGAAATAATTAAGAAACTACACAAAAATGTAGATATAAATGTACAATGTACGCAATTCTCTAATCTCCAAGCAAGAAATAATCCCCAGACAGATTGATTAATACACATGAAGCTAAGATAGATGTTTTGCAAGTTAACACGTTGATTGCGTATTGGTATATATATGTATCAAGTGGTACATATATGTACAATTGCAAATGTTTCACTTCCTTTTTTTTTTTTTGTAAACAATTTTTAGAAAATATACTTTCATAAAATAGCTGTATCTACGTATACCACTTAAAGAAGGTGGAGACTAAGAAAAATTGTTATAACTTGAAATTTTATTTAAAGAATTAATATAAAAATAAATCAAAATAGGGATCCATTTATATATATATACGGTGTGTCATAAAAGTATAGACATTGAAGCTGTATTTACCAAGATAGAAATGAACAATGAATAGAACTTTTTTTTTTCAGAATACAAAGTGTCAAAACGTACAAAAATCTCGATACTTTTTTGACACACCTTGTGTGTGTGTGTGTGCGTATGTATGTAATATATATATATATATATAATCTTTATTTGTTTGTTTATTTTTGTAATTTATAGCCTGTTAAAACAATTTGTTTTATATATTGCTATTATATCATATTGAATGAAATAGATACATATCATAAATCACAGATGAATACGTGCACAAAATGCGTACCAACATGAAAGACAGCCAATTTACCATTGGCGTACATGTCTTATAATATTATACCACAGAGACATAGTACATTATTGGTCCACTACGTGTACCAGCAATAACTTTCAAAATTCAAGGAAATGTGGAAATGTCAGTGAGGAAAAAACTGCCATTTGAAGAAACATATGCAAAGTGTTAAAATCAATGAACCTCCTTGTGAGTCCTGCCTGTGGGGATATGTGATGGCTCAAGTACCTAGACGTAAGCTGCAGACAACTGATGAACTGAAAGATATTATTCATAGAACCACAGAAAAACAAGAACTAGTAACTAGGCGAACTTAGCATAACTTTTAAGCTCACGAGTGCAAGAATTTGAACGATGTTATATTTTAAAATGTGGTGTCAGGATTATCGTCGTATGAAATGGACTCCAGCAGCCTCGGTTCAAATTCAGGGTTGTTTGCGTATTTTCTGTATAAGATGGCAAATGAACACGACTTGTATTTATAAACTGCCAATCAAAAACGCCTAAACGTGTTTAATTTATTATTTAAAGTCGTTGATAAATTCTCCTACAATTGCTCGCTGGATGCACAGACAAACAGACGAGGATTATATAATCCCTAAGCACGAATCAGCGGACAATGATTAAAACTGATACTACATCTTTCTACTCCAAGAAAGGATCAAACTTTATGCCTCAAGGGATATCTACTGTAAAACTACTTTCAACAACACGAATCTTAAAGGGTTCAAATTCTGTTTGCATTTCACATCGCGGTAATACCATTTAGAAAGGTGTGTATCTAACTATTCTCCCTCTTGCTATAAGTAGACTTGGCTCTTTAACCTTTGTGTGGCAACTAGTATTGAAGGATAACTTTGAATTCCTGTCAAACTCCGCTCAAGAAATTGACCTTGTATCGCATACTACTTGTGCAGTGGAGTTGATAAATATGTACTATCTTTAAAACAAAGTAATCGCAATTACTAAATAAAAGGATAAATATTGTTCTTTCTTAAAATTAGATTAAATTTTAAATAGAATTGATGTTCCTGTTGAAAAACGATAGTTGGTTTAGTATTGTTGGATTTTTTTTGTAATATAAGGTGTGCTGGAACCTACCTCTTAAACTTATAGACTCTTCGTGGCCGCGCGGATTCAATTGGCCAATCAACACACCCGAATACGTGGTGAGTTAATTATTTAATGGTCGATTTTGAAAAGCATTCAGTTGCTTGTGCTTAACATGGACGAGCGGAGTAACAACCAAGGATTCTGTTTAACACCAAGGAACAACCAAGGATTCCACTCAAAACAGATCTCCACTGTGTAATGTGCTCTCACCTGCAGCATATAAATGGTCACAAGAATTGTAACAAGTATATACATGTACGGTATAAATATACCAATTCACGACGAAGTGATAAAAAGGATATTTTATTGTCGGAGCAAACCTAATAGAAGGGAATACAGACATTACAGAAGATCCAAAGAGATTATACATGTTGTATAAGAGAAATGTACTTATACGAAATAATATTTTAGTAGAGAATGTGATGAGGCTGTTGGTAAAAGAGGAAGTATAAACATTTACAAGTTGAGCATGTTTCGTGTGCCATACGACACGAAATGTTGGAGGCTCTAAGCCCCCTTGAAACAGGAGTTGCAACTGTTAGGTGTTACCTCTGTGTAGTTTGAATGGTATAAGAGGATTTTACTTTGGCGCTTCCACTTTTATACTGCTGCTCGCTACACCACCTAGCGTCTTCTGGCAAACACAGGAGATAAGTACCTCTCTTGTCCCCTATTATTTGAGAGATTTGATCCCATTGCTTTTTCCAAACTCAAGAACAGTGGTAAAACAAAGAGGTTTCAGGGAATGGCAGTGACTCCGGGGCGCAGCTCCCGTGGGCGCAAAATCTCCCTAGCCCAAATTTTTAAACTCAATTTTTCAAACTTATTTTTTCTATTTAACCCATAGATAAGAGTGGTAGCACCTAACAGTGGACCTGAGAATAATGGTGATGAAAGGGTACTCCACACTCCCCAGAGCTCTCAAATTGGAACCTCGCCATTAGATGCAGTTTAACGTCATATCCAGCACACAAATGCATTGGTTCTTAACAGAATTATTTAACCCTTTATATACATAATGGGATTTTAAAAAAAGAATACACAAACATGTCCCAATAACAAGCAATATACATTGAAGTATATTGCTTACCTTTTGACATTATACTCCTTAACTATGAATGAGTGGAACTTGAATGTGGGCGGATAGATGAACTTTGAAAAATCTGAATCCATATTTATTGAACACTGCAGGGAGCGCTGGGTCAAGCTCATGCTCCTTCTCTGGATCTTGACGTTGGCTTACCACTGCCCAAGGGACCATACTTCAGAATTCTATACAAGCCCACTGTTAAAGATAATGTGATAACAATGAATGAATAATGACAATGACTTGTGCTGATAGATCAGGAGAAAGAGGAGGAGCTCTTAAAGTAGTTTTTACTAACGAGAAGAGAAACCCTTTGATTTGAGTCTGAATTCAGAAGTTTCCTTAGTGCCTTTATAGTATGTGGCCTAACTTTTTATTCTTTATAGTATGTGGCCTACCCGGTTTGAATGTGTCCCACCTCAGTAAGAGTATATTTATAGATATAGGTAGTAGGCAATTAATTGAATCTAATTATTTTTCACAAAAGAATTATCCATGATTTACATGAATCAGATCTATTTAATTCTAAAATATTCTAAAAATCTGAAATAGGGTTAGGGTTAGCAGTTATTATTATAACCTTATAATATGCTTTTTTTATGGTAGGCCACATACTATAAGAGATACCTGATTTCGTAGGCCATATTAATAATGGTACCGTTTCCTTTTCTTAGACCGCTTGCCATACAAAGGTTAAAGGCCTATCGGCCTTTATATTTACGCATAGCTTCAAAGAACATAATTAGATCCGTATCTTTCCCAAGGGTATGCAAACAGCCGCATCCAGGATTTGAACTCGTCGTATCCATTTCCTACGACGGTAACCATTACACCATGCGCCTCCAAATAATAAGGATTACAATATGTTTTGATTAGATAAATAAACGTTCGAAAATAATTCTATTTAAGCGAACAAGTAAAAATCTTGTGCTTTACCGTACAGACAAGACAGTGTTAACAAACCCATGAAACCAGGTGTAGTCGACAAGGGCAGAAAAACACAACAAAGCAATGCTTCAACATTGATATGATATGCGTGGGATCTGCCTTAGTAGAAGGAAATCTAAGGAATAGAGATGCTCGTAGACTTAAGGGGTGTGCTTGGGGTCGGGGTAGAGAGAAATACCAGAAAATAAAATAAGATTAGGCAGTGAAAGCAATCGATGCACCTGCAGGAATTGCGAGAAAATTCACGATCGCTTTTGGCAAATCCTTCATCTCAAAATAGATATTCATTAGAAGAAGTAAAAAAACTTTTGGTTTAAGAGCGCTATTGCAGAATAACTTATGAGAAAATAACAGGCGATTAATTGTTTACGAGACTTGGTAGCTTATCGTTCAACTGAAGGTGACTTTTACTCCATTCTAGTATGAATATGCTCATCTTGGAGATTCTATGTTGGTTTACACTAACGTCTATAAATAAGTACACCTCTACTAATATTCTTAAGAAAAAAAATCTATTCCCATCGAAGAAAGATAGCAGGACTTTATTGTATCGTGGGGGCGCGTGGTGTAATGGCCAACATCATAGGAAATGGACACACAAGATGCGTTCAAGTCCTAGCGATGATTTTCACAGTATGCAAATACCCTTGGGAAAGTTATGATCGTCCTATTCTCCCTCCAGCTATGGATAAATAGGTCAGGCGCTTTAATCGCGGTTAGGTAATCAGTATTGGATAAGGAAAACTTTAAAGCTGTTAAATCCGCTAAAGAAATTGACCTTGTGTCACATCCTGCTCGTGCGTAGAGGGTGAGATATATATCGATCTATCTATATGACTCGTGGTAAGATTCTGTTAGCTGGTGGGGTTCGACCGCCGATAAATAGAAATGCTGAGGCGGTTTCTCTCAAGGGGAAAGAATCACTGTTTTCAGCGAAGAGAGCCGGTTGTCCTTAACAGTCTGACGAGACTGCCTGCAACGAGTGATGACACGAAGACCCTAACGTCCACTCTGACCTAGACTGGTAGTACCTGTCAGGGTCCTATCTATCGGTCAAATAGCTTTGGTTGAAAATTATTTGTATTCGATAGGAATACATGAAACCATAACTGTGTGCAAACAGCTGATTATTATTATCTAATTATAATGTTGATAGGAATAGTTGAAACGATTTAATTTCAAACTATTTGTATTAAGAATAGTTACTTGAAACTATGATTATTGACTAAAGATTATTATTAGTTACTTGAAACTATAATTATTGACTAAAGATTATTATTAGTTACTTGAAAGGAAACCATATAATTGCTGGAAAATTATAGATAAGAATACTTGAAACTGATGTTATATAAATTCCATAATAATAATAATAATAATAATAATAATTCGTTTATATAGATTTATATGGTTTAAAATCCTTTTTCAATACTAATCATTTTTAACAGATGCTTTTTTGACACATAGATGAGATACTACCAGGTATTTTCACATCCCCATATTCCCCTGAGCTAGAACCACATTGCAGGATACAATTTACTGTCATAACAAGGAAAACTTGTTTTATTTTTTTATACTTTTTAAAAATTTATGTTTTTTAAAATGGACTCCTTACCTTTCTTCAGGGAATACATTCGAATTGTTCTAAGTCTTGTCGATAATGATTGCGACTAAGTATTGCTACCCATTGAGATAATGAACTTCTCGCTGCTTAACTTGAGTGATCTAATGGGAATTAGTATTTCAACGTGACTTGACCGAAAGCAAAGTGATTATTTGCAAGGCTTAATCAATACTTTTAGTTGGGGACTCCCCACCCGCGACACTTGAACAGATAATTTAATAGTAACGATGTAAAAGACCAACTATAAACATGAAACCATTTTGAGACACTATATATGTTTTTAATTTGATTTAAGACTTAAATTAATACTTGCTGTTCAAAACAAAAATAATTAATGTTCTTTTTCGAGTCCTCTATTAGAAAACTCTCTGTATTTAAAATCGGTTTGCTATTCGCTGAAAGGAAAGATATTCAGGTGATTGAGTAAAAGAAATCATATAAAATATATAAATTTCTCAGAAGTAGTCTAATTAATTTCGATTCGGTTTTTTCATCTTAAATTTGTAGCCTTTTTATCGCAACGACCGAGTTTCCCTTTTTTATTTCTCTGTCTTTGTCTCTCTTCATTCTTTGACCGTTAACTACGATGTATAGGTAGAGAAAAGAGTTTCCAACGTTAAACGCACATTTCCGTCTGAACTAGTGTCGTTTTTTCTTCTCTTTCTTTGAAAACGTTTATAGCAATTACATATAGAATCGATCATACATTCTCAGGGATATATATTTACCAACATCTCCTCGTGAGTAGGATGTGGCACAAGTTCAATTTTTCTTTAGAGTTTAACTGGTTTGAATTCGAAGTTTTCATTCACTTAGCGCAATTACCATACCAAGTTTAAAAAGACCAGATTGACCTACTATTTACCCATAGTTGGATGCATAACTTCCCCTAGGTTATTAGCACTATGGAAAATGCAAATAGCTTAATGTAGGATTTGAAATCTGTTCGACGTGTTTATTTCCTACGACGATAAAAATTAAACAACAACCTCCTAAATACTTACAGATACCAAGGTTTTCTTATTTCTCGATGAATATTAGCCAATCTAAACTGATATTAAAAGGCATTAGTTATAACAAACTTTGATGACATTGAAATGCTATAACTATGAATATGTATTAGTCCCGAGTTCAAATCGGACTGTTGGAGTTTCTCTTTGCGCAAATATCCTAATTTATATATTATCACCCATCTATGGATTAATATTAGGTCAGGCTGTGTTTTTAGCCTTAATTAGGCAATTAGTGTAAGAAAATATAAACTCAAACTAATTTTACTCCGTTTAAAATTAATTTATCCTGTCCGTGGTGCAAGGGTTGATTAAATATAAATATCAGTTCATATTCGTATTCAACATTGACGTTCTAATTCAAATGACCTCAGGCAGTAGCGTTGTTGCTTAAATCAACATCTTTTTTGTGTGCAGATGCAGCTTCTTAGACCTAGAAACAAGTAGACAAAATCGTCCAAAAAATACACGTGGAAGAAAGGTGTTTGAATCCGTGAAGCCAATGTATGAAGGGGTGTTCTTCAAAGAATTCTGGTATTAATCCAGGTATAAGTCTTTTCTGGTAGAAATTTCTTCCAGTAAGTGATTTCGGCACAGTGCAAACCATCTTAAATGTTTTTGCCCTGTTATACCATTAGCCAATTTTATCAGAGGTTCCTGCTAATTTTTGGTAAAGTCTGTAAATAGAAGTGACGATTTTTCTTACATCTTATACTCAAGATATGTCAGCGAAAGGACTGTTTAGTGTGTACGCTTTGGCTGAATTTTCAACTCTCTCTCTCCCCCCTCCGAAAAATGACGCCTCTTTGATGTGAACCTAGTTTCCTCGTTCTGTCGACTTCCCCCACGACTAATTAATCATAATTAGGTTCCGCTTGACCAGCTAACATCCTGATCCCTCTGCTTACCTTCGGTCCTGACATCTCTATACTGAATTGCAATACTCTGAAATTACTAGATCTGTTCACATACCTAGGTAGTAGGATCTCACCTACTAAAAGCGGTGTCAATATACGCATAAAAAAGGCATGGACTGCTATAAGATTATTGATATGGAAATCTGATGTTTTTGATAAGGTTTAGTGAGAATTTTTCCAAGCAACAAACTTATCAATGCTACTGTATGGCTGCACCACTTAAACTTTACCGAAACAATTGGTAAAAGTTATGGGGCAACGTATTGTCCTGACCAAATCCCGGAAAAGGCACCCCACAAAAAGCAGATATACGGCCACTTAACTTTCATCACGCAAACTATCCAAGTAAAACCAACAAGACATATTGGACATTGCTGTAGAAGTAAGGACCAACTCATAAATGACGTTCTCCTCTGGACACGTATACATGGGCACACTAGAGTGGGCCGACTAACAAAGACTTACCTAGATCCGTTCTGTGCCGATATTAGATGTGGTGAGGAGTGCTTGACAGGAGCGATGACCATTACTGCATTCGTATGAGAAGCTCCAGTTCTGAAAAGTGTTGAGTCACTCCTTTATTGTTATTAATCCTAGGACTTCTCTGAAATTGAGTGGTAGTACCTGTTAAGGTCCCATATATATGCGAAATATATCAATTTGAAAATTATTAGTATTGTATAGGAATATTTGAAATCATAAGAGCTAATTATTTACATAAATGATTACTTTAAGCATGTAATAGCTTGTCCCAAAAAGTCTAGATTGAGCTATTGAATGTCACGGTGGGGTTTGGCAGGCCGTAAAAGCAATCAGCCAACCAATGTGATTGAAACTGTTCGTGTATTTAATAAATCTTTGATATTATGGCCTGCTTAAACGTCTAGTTTAAAACATTTATCGCTGTTTCCTCCTCCTCCTCATTATTCTCTTATATTCTTTTTTTTTTATTCTTAAACTCCTGGTTAGATATTACCCCCCCCCCCGTTAGCTGATGGTCTTTCACTGTGATAGCAAGTCTCTTCCGGTGCCCAAAACTCTTCTTAGTATTCTAGCCGATCTCAATGCTGTTTTCTTGATGGTCTCAATCTTTTCAAATTGCACCAAATACAATTGGTATCACTTTCACCCTCATATTTCACAGTTTTTCAATTTTCTAGCTATTTTTCTTTTAGTTTTCTATCCTGTTCACCCTGTGATCTGCTGAGACTGCTAAATCTTCCAGTTGACAAGTTCTCTTTGTCCAGGAAATGAAACAGTCGCCATGTTTATTTTTAAGACAAGAACCGTTACGCACGAGCGCTTCTAATCTTCTATTTAGGTCATCGATGTGATCTACTGGGTATTCGTATTGAGCACTTGTATACGAGTCCTTGCTTACGAGTTTTTCTAGGAGGCGCGCCTGCATAACAGTTATCATTATAGGTAATTAAATCTGGGGGCTGAGTTCAAATTATGGACGAGGCTGTTTGTATTTCACATTGTACTAATACTCTTCAGAAAGTTATGAACTGATCCTCTCTTCTCCCCTCCGGCTATGGGTAAATAATTGGGAAAATTATCTCTAAAGGCTTGGTTTAGGACCGTTCCTCTCAACCAATGTTTTTTTTTCCCATGTAACCTATGTTGGATGTCATTTGCACCCCGTTCTAAAATTGTCTGTCTGAAAAGGAGGATTGCAAGTAATATGCACCAATATGAAAAACCAGTAACACAGCCGCTTATGTGAGTGCAAAACGACAAAATACTATCATGTGCACACTATAGTAATACAAACACATAGACAAGGAATAAGAGTGCTCGACTTTTCAGAAGCGTGGACCGAAGCAGAATGTGTTCTGTGAGTCCCTGAGTCAGTTTGAGTTTACGAATATGTGGTCCCAATTTTTCCTCTCACTGGAAAGCTGATTTTCCCCCTACTTGAGAACCAGTGATCTAGGAGAAAAAAATGTCTCAATTCATAACAGCTGTATTTAGTTTAAAAATTGACCTTGTCTCGCATCATCCAGCCCGTAGTAGAGGGGCTGGTTAAATATTCATCTGGCTTCAATTGGCCGGAAAACCTCTGTTTAATTATGTATAGATTTCTATTCTCAGATTTCAGTTCCAGCGTTAACATTTTTCTTGTTGTTTTTTGGCATAATGATTAGGTCGACACACCGTAGCAACATGGCGAATTAAATGTATCGATTAATGAATCTATAGAAATCAATATTCCGGAATATTGGCGGGAGAACATAAATCTTCGGCTAGGGACATGTTTTTATATGACAACATCAAACATTCAGTTTTGAGTAGACGTCAGTGTAGAACATTGACCTTTTATGAAAAGGATCTGATGAAGGAATGTGTCAAATGCACCAGTTATATGCTGTATTTGGTTATCAATATTGGCAGTGTTGGGAATTCGATTAGAAATCTAACAGGTGCACTGTCGAGACACGTTTATATATCTGATATACAAAGTAGTTGCTTTGAGTATGTGAAAAGGAAAAGAAGAGATGAAATTGAATGCAGAGAGAGAGAGGGGGCGGAAAAGATGAAAAGGAAAGCTAAGAAGAGGAAATGCAAGGAAATGGTTGATGAGGGGGGGTGAGAGATGGGAGAAAAGGATAAAAATAATAAAAGATATTCAATGAGAGGAAAACCAGGAACAGAGACAAATAAATATAAAAGTAAGAGATAACACAAAGACAACAGAAGCAAAAAGGAAGGAAAATGATTAAACAAGAAGAATAAAGAAAAACGAAGGATTTGAAAAAGAAAAAAAACAAATAATAGGAAAGTAGAAAGAAAAAGAGAGCAAAAGTGAAGGAAAAAAGAATATACAAAGAAACGATAGGTTGAAAAAGACAGAAAAAATACAGAAAATAAATGAATTATAAAAAAAAGAATATAAATAATGCATGACGAATGCATAAAAACGAAAAACGAATTAAAAAAATTAAGGAAGGACGAAAGTAAATATGAAAAGAATAAATAAATAGAAAAATGTGAAATAAAGATACACTTTAAATTCCCCATGTAACATACTAGGCTACAGTCCCAAGCCGATTATCGTTCAGTTGTGTCGGATGTAAAAAGTGGCCGAATAAATTGTCTTTATTATTAAAATGATATCACCCAAAATTCTAATTTTTTTTCGCGCATAAGTTTCTTGCCTCAAGAATTAATAAAATAAGTTTTAAGTGATTAAAATACGTATAGAACGAAAATAGCTCCGAATTCAAATTAGCCAATGAGATTACAGATTTTATCTGGAATGTAAACATCAGTTGATGTTCTGTGTTTATGAAATAAAAAAATATTAATTGAGAATGACCCTCGAAACACCCCCCAAAAAATTCCTAATAATATGCTTTAGTAACTAAAGCAAACAATAATAATGCTTTAGTAACTAAAGTAAACAATTTTTTTCTTCAGGAAAAATTTCAAAATATGATTTTCAATTAAAGAACTGGCTTTTTAGAAAATTTTTTTTTTTTTTAATGAACCTAAAATGCGTATGACTTTAGCCCCCCTACAGAAAATAATTTACCAAAAATCAGGGAATTATCGGATTTTAATGAAACTTTCAGTGTTTATTTATCAATGAACGATCTTTATAATGCATTATTTATTTTATTTCAAAAATTTCTCATTTTTTTCAGGTCACTTAATTTTGACCCCACCATATGTTGGGGGCGTAAATTGTTTTGCGAGTTGGTCATTTTCGATACTAATTACAGTATAAATAAAGCGATAAAAGACCGAACTTATGAATAGAATCAACAAAAATTTACGCGATATGCGAAATACTATTATTTTTTAATTTTTTCTAAAAAGCAAATTCGCTTATTACTCATTTTATTTACGTGACTTGATGCGAAATACTATTATTTTTATTTTTTCTAAAAAGCAAATTGCTTGTGTACCGTCCAAATTCTTCCATTTATGGACATATTCTAAAAAGCGAGTCCACGTGTTCTTAGAAAATGATACAATTTTATGCTTTTTGGAAGGTAAAATGCACATAAAACATTTTTTTGTCGCTAACAACTGTTGCTTCTTCTTCGCTGGAGGTGGCCATTTTGTTTACTTATTTATATTTCGAACACATGATTTTCATTCGCTTATTCTGTTTTCGGAGCTACTCCATTTTGCTTCGTATTTTTTACAAAGTAGTCCGTTTAAATTTTACTTTTCGCATAATATCAAGATATGCCACCGATTGCGAAAACTTTTTATTAGCCTTTTTTGATTTTTAATTAATAATTACGCTAACATTATTACCGCTAATTGTTTAGCATCGTAATTCGAAAACTAAGCCCTTTTTGACGTCTGGGACTGTAGCCTATACCTCCATCAGCTGCTGAAATATGTTCAAGAGCCACCCGGTTGACTGAAAACAGGGGATGTACTGTACCCTTTTTTCTGATAGGTTTATACGTATAAAGCTTAATTTAAAATAAACACATGATGTTATTGATAATAGCCAGTTTGATTCACACTAGATGCCCCATACTTGCAACTTAGTGTCACATCCTACCCGATGCAAATGGATGGGTTAAATGCGAACCTCGTTAAAGGGGAATAATAATCTACATAAAAATAAAGTTACTTATTTTTAGATGTTTTCTCGGTTTAATAGTACTGACAAGTGTCTTCATTTATTTGATTTAACTTTCTATATTATCCCCCCCTCTCTCTCTCTTCTCTCTTTCTTTCTATATATATATATATATATATATATATATATATATATATATATATATAAAGTAAATACATAAACGATGTGTTTTGATATGGCTTTTTTAGACAACAATTTTTGGGAGAATATGTGCTTAATTGAAGTCGTACCTAATTTTGAAAGTTAATTAATAATAATTAATTAATTAGGCGGACATACCTATTCAAATGTAAGGCGATGTGTGTGTGTATATATATATATATATATTATATATATATATATATATATATATACACACACATACCCTTTCTATGTATCACTATTTCTATCATATATTCCCTCTTTTTCTTTTCTTTATTCGATTCCATTGAAGCCGATGATAAGCGTCTGATGTATAGCGTTATTGCTTTCTTTCTAACTTCATTCCAACACTTGCTTTCTTTTCCTCCCTAACATGTATGTTTTTCCTTTCTTTCACAATCAAAATCAAATGCTCCACTATATAACAGATGAGGAGACGGTGCATAATATTCGCACACTGACTCAGTCTATTAATATAAAAGAAAATGACAGATCAGTTATGATAATATGACGATTAAGTAAAAATAAAATTCCAATCTTTCAATTAAATACTAGAATATTCATTGTATAATGGTTAGAAAATGGACACACTGACTCTAGTTCAAACACATGACAGGACTGTTTGCATTTCACATAGCGGTAATAGTATTACCATTATGTGAAATGCTAACAGACTCGTTCTGGATTTGAACACTAGTCACCGTGTCTATTTTCTAAGACGATAACGATAACACAACAAATGCATTTGGATACATAGATTTCCCAAGGGTATTAATAATACACTTAGGAAAGCTATGTATCCAAATATTATACCTTAAGTTTGGGGTAAATAAAACGGCAGCCTGGGCTTGTTAAGAATTGTATAGAAACCGGCCAAGTAGAAAGAAAACTCTGAATTCAAACATGTTCAACTTCGCTTTAATAACTGACCTTGTCTCCCTTCCTGCTCATACGGAGCGGTTGGTGTAAATAATACTATTGTAAAAATTCATACATAAACTTATGATTTGTTTACGCGATTGATTGCTAGAACTAGAAAAAATAGATGAAAAGAAACATATTGTGGCTTGGTTTCGTGAACGATGTTGAAGACGCGAATTGTCTACGTTGATTCCAGAAATGTTCGTGGCATGGTCGAAGTGGCTACAGCTGGATATCTGGTAAAGTTCTGTTGGCATAGTGTTGTAGTTCGTCTTGCCGGTATTTTCAAAGGTGACAACATGGCTGATAAGATGCCAGGTGTCACGTTTCGCCGATGATCAATGTGGCAGGATTTTTTAAGCAGCGCTTCTTTTCGTGGCACTCTGTCGTGATTGCCAGTGGAGAGTTCGTTGTATAGTGTGATCTTTAGCTGGAGATATTTCCTCTTCCTAGAGTCGTATCCTAATCAGAGACTTCAGTACCATGGAATATATATATATATATATATATATATATTGATTGTTTGTTTGATTGATTGATTGATGCGATTTTCAAACCAAATGAATTATGTGTTCGTATTTTTTCCTTATATCCTGTTATATAGAGGATCAAGGAGTGGCCGTTTCATTTTGTGTGGCATTCTGAGGCTGACATTCTTGTCTAGTATTTTATCAATTTCAGGATTTGTTAATTTATTTCTTCCATTGTGTTTAATTCGTTCTAGTTTTATTTTCTTTCTTTTTTTTTCATGTTTACTTTTTTAAAAATTACCAACCATTCAGAAAACAAAACAATACTCAGGGCAGAAATCAAAACGATACCCAGGGCAAGCGTTACTTTTTACACGAAATAGGTGATCACCTAGTGCGTCAATAGAAGTGGAAACTGTGGTGGAGCTGTGAAGGATGTTAAGAGGTCGGAGGGAGGCAAAGTTTTGTAGATGGTAACCAACTGTGTTTATTTGAAATCTACATCAATTATTTATTGACTTATTGAAATAACAATCATTTACATAGATGAAGTAATAAATCCACATGATCGAATTTTTTATAAATGGTGTTTCGGGAATTAGAAACACTGCAGTAAACGTTTACTGTAGCTACATTAGCTTATCAAAATATTTAAGTGTGGGGGTGGGTAACCTAAAACTAGCTGAAGGCACCAAATCAGCTTGCACCCAGCATTATACAAATGGTTTTAATGAAGTGTTCTGTCTCTTAAACAGGTTGCCTAACCAAAGCTAAAGAACCCAGTTCGCCATATTATTTTTCTGTATTTATCCCAAGAGCATTAGCGCCAAGTGAAACACGAACAGCCTCGTCCAGAATTTAAACTCTGATCGCTGAATCCATTTCATCCGACGATAAGCGTTACGCTATTCACACCTCACAATCCTAAGTAAATTGTTAAATGCATCTGTCATTTTGTCCTATGGTGTTTGACACATAATTTGATCTTTAGTTCCATTTTGAGGACTGACGTAACCAAATATACTCGAATTAAATAAATATATTATTTGCATTTAGTGTAGTTTAAAACGATCGCGAAAACCGTTGTACATCGCTCTGTGTAATTGACGTGGGATGACCTCGGGGTTATTAGAGAGCTCGGATTTCATTGAAAGAAATGTTATGGGATCAAATGTTTCTAGAAGAGTAACGTATCTTTTGTCGGTTAGAAATTGCCGATGCGAGCGGTTTAACAAGTCAATCTCAACTCCAGCTGTCTCACTGTGGTCTAATGGGCAACGAAATGAAAATGTCATCGAAGATATAAATAAATGATGTACACATAAGTGTCATCTCGTTATTGGTTTCACGAGTGTGGACAACATGAGACAATCGACGACAACATACGAATGTGACAAACAACATAGTGACAAAAAGAGCCATAATGGTGATAACAGAAGAATAAGTAAGGATCTGGGCGATTGTCTGAGTAATGGATTATGTAATATTTGTAATAATCCAAACTTACTCAGCTGGATGTACATTAACAAGCGGAAGTTTGGGGGTACATTGATTTTTTTTTTTTTTTTTTTTTTTACTCTAAATTTAAAAAAGAATTCATTCCTTTCTAGCAATTGAAAGATAATTTTCTACTTTCTACTGATCAAGCAATGAGTTTGAGAATTTCGTTATTTTTAGATCTGAGACATTTTGTGTTGATTATTTCGGAGAATGCTTATCTAACAAAATTTCTATTCATAAAACAAAGAGCGCTCGTTATAGAGCAGTGATTGCCGTAATGATCTTGCAATTTATTGATAGTAAGTCTTTTTTTATTCTTTCATTTTCATTTTTTTTTATTTAAAAAAAGTGATACTGCTACTAGGGACAATCCGAACGTAATGCCTTCTCTTCATTCTCACGGATTCTCCAACATCTAGTATATATATATATATATATATATATTTCTAAACTCCCGGTTTTATAGTTTGGAATTACACAATACAAACCTTTGCCTGGAGAACAAATATAAAAAAGAAAAGACCAAACCATATGCACCTCATGAAAATAATCAGATGGTACTATAAAAATGTAAAAAAAAATGCTGAATGAATACAATAATTTAAGTCTAAATGAATATATAATTACGATTTCAATTAAAGCAGATTTATATTTTCTTTTCATCACCACTGCTCTCAGGTCAACTCTGACCCTGAATGGTTGTACTTAGGGTTTTTTAATGGGTTAAATAGAAAAAAATAAATTTGCAAAATTGAGTTTTTAAAAAATGGAGTACCCTGAAGAATGTATAAACAAACATCTTCGGCATAAAATGACCCAATGATTTGACATGCCAGAAAATCCAACATACCAATCTTTTTTCAAAGAATCTACCTCGGGCATTGATTACTGTAGAGCAAATTCTTGGCATGTCATCCTTTCTAGTAATTTGTAAAAGTATTTTGGTGGAAGTGATTGCCAAGCAGTGTTTAAATGTGTAAACAACTTTTGCTTATTCTTAGGCAAGTTCATTTCGAACATTACGATCAATTGTGTCCCTGACTATTTCAATTGGTGAGAGATCTGATGAATGAGGATGACATATGATGATTTGAAAAATTCCCTTATCTTCCTTTCATTTTTAGATCATTTGAGCACCGTTGTAAGCTATGTTTTGCATAATTATCTTGTTTGAATTCTATATAAATGTTTTGATGTACACCATAAGTGAATTTATTTATCCAAATATGCAAAACTGGCCTTTATTCAGAACTGAAAGAAACAAATTACGGTCCTCCCAAACTGTTGATCGGTAGTGTATATTCAAGTGTACATTGATCATCTGGTTTAGTTTTGTTTCTGTATTTTAAAAGCATATCATCCTACGGTGGTTATTTAATGCCAAAGCCATCCTTGTAGAAGAACATGAATATTTATTTACCTTGCATCCCACTTATTCGGTAATGACACAGGTTGTCTAATGTGGGACAACCCACGAAACGAAGCTCATGGAATATCAGGCACAGAAAATGCCTAGATCCCCGTCTGCATTCCTCTTCAAAGGAAGCGCTTCAGGCACTGTGCAATAAACCCAGCCCTTTTTTCTTTAAATCAAGGGGGGTAGGTGTTGCATGTGGGGGATGGCCAGTAGTGATACTATTTAAGAAAAAGCTGGAAGATGAAAGGGTTCATATCTCACGGGTATCATTCCAAAAATGAACGTAATAGGATGACTGGAGTTCGAACGTGCTTACTACCATGTCGCAGTTCAGTACGTTAGCCACTACGCCACAAGGACTCACCCTCCTATCAGATTTCTAAGAGTAAAAATAATAATTAGTCTCCTTACATTTTCTATCGTCTTTGTATTATAAAAATCACAATGGAAACGTCTGTAAATAAGGATCCTTAAGTATCATACATGTTTCAAATGATTCTAAGCTATTTTTTGAATAGGCCTCATCCTCTCAGTTCAGTTTCTGACGTCAGCACTTTAGTTGTCTGATTTTCTTTTTCTTTCTTTTTCTCAACATATATTGATGTCAAATAATCAGGTGTCGGACTTTCTCTCAAGCTCCTTTCGAATGATTTTATATCGATAAAAACCATCGATAAATTGACAGATAGAAATCTTCCATAAAACATTTCCGATAAAGCATTGTTTACAATAAAATATAATATTTTAAAAGAGAAAAGAAAATCACAAAAGCACCCGCTGTTGAAATGTAGAGTTCTGCGGGCTGTTAGATAAATCGAATCTATGGATGTACGTAAGGTTAATTAACCTCTCTCTCTCTCTCTCTTCTCTCTTCTCTCTCTCTCTCTCTCTCTCTCTCTCTCTCTCTCTCTCTCTCTCTCTCTCTCTCTCTCTCTCTCTCTCTCTCTCTCTCTCTCTCTCTCTCTCTCTCTCTCTCTCATTGATTAATTTAAGTAAGTAACTACTTATTCTTTTTTATAGTTTAAAAAGTGCTGATGAAATTTATTTAAGGTGGTTAATTAAAGAGACAACCCAATGACAAGTATTTAGAATTTACCCAATCATATTTTTTTTTAATAATATTAGACAAGTGACAAATACGTACTCTGACAACAGTATTTAGCAGAAATTGACATACGCAAGCTTAATTCGAGCTTGTATTATGGCTATTATATTATTCCAATGATAAACGTATTTCGGACTACAACCGTATGGAGTTCTCCGTTATGCAATGTCGTAGGACATGGACACGGCGACACGAGTTATAATTTTTTTAATTATTAGTTTCGACCACTCGTTGTATATATAGTAGGTTGGGCCCTTTAACTTTGTAACAACAACTGGTCTAGAAGATTCAAACCTGTTAAAATCTGTGAATATAAACCTTGTGTCACGTACTGCTCGCACGGAAGTTTGGTTAATACATACAATCGTTTGAGAAACTAATTTCATTTATCATACTCCAATCTTGATACCTAACAAGTCGATACTATGACGCTTGTTTCATAAAATTAGGGAAGTGTTTATATACCTGACATTGAGAGGTATGGGTTTCGTCAGGCAACATGTACCCAAGGCACGCTACTTGAGTAACGCCCTCACGACCACACCATGTTATGCCCTCTCTGTCTCTGTCTCTCTCTAAGATTCATCTGATAATGGTTTGGAATTTTTTTTCTTAATTTTCGGAAACATATTGTGGGGCGTTGTAACTGTCTGTTAGTCTCTCATGATAACATACTTAGAAGCACCGATCGTTAGGTAACTTTGAAAATCGGGAAACAAAATAATTTTCGAAATTCTGTTCATGACCGTTATTTAAGCTGCGATTTGAAAATATCATCGTGTGTAAAATGAAATATCTAGTAATAAATTTTAACACTGGGAATACATTTTTGTTGAGTTGAATTTGACACTTGTTTTTTGACTATTTTTTAAAAACTAAAAAATGACCCCGGTTTTTCTATATCACATCACCTTTTTTCACATACAGGATATCTTCAATCTTTCTCAAAAACCAGAAAATATACAGCATCTAACAAATTTGTGCTTATTTCATGGAATGTTTAAAAAATACATATACTTACAAATAAATAAATTTTAAACTGTGCAACACAATTTTTGTTGAGTTAGATCAAACACTTGTTTTTTTTTTTTTTTTACTAATTTTTGGACTCTGAATCCAAAAAATACCCCAGTTTTTCTTTATTACATCGATTTCTAAAAAAATCGATGTAATAAAGAAAAACTGGGGTATTTTTTTGATTCAGAGTCCAAAAATTAGTAAAAAAAACAAAAACCAAGTGTTTGATCTAACTCAACAAAAATTGTGTTGCACAGTTTAATATTTATTTATTATTAATAGAATAACCTCGCTTGGTCTCAAAAACCATTAAAATATTGCATGTAACAAATGTGTGCTTATTTTATAGAATGTTTTTAAAATTTACAGTGGAACATTATAGATAATTGCTTGTCTGTAATGTTTGTACAAATTCATATTGTTATAGAAAGGATATTGTTACTATGAGTCAAATTGTGTGCAAGTAATTAAGTTAAGAATTTACACGTATGTTTTTTTCTTTCTTTTTTGTATAGTGTTCAATCTGTGATCAGATTCATTTTATGCTACTACAATAGTAAGCTATCATATTTATATCCCATATACCTTGGTACTATTCCTCCAAGAATTAAAAAAATGTGGCGGAATCATTCATCTTGCTCATTGAGGACTACACCAAAGTTTTCCAAGAACTTACCAAGAAAATGGTACTTGATGTTCATATTGCAATCGAGCATTTTGTGGCTATCCAACAGTTTCAAAATAATTTCAGTGTAATCCTTTTCTGGTGCATTTCTAAGTTCTTGACAAGGTCTTTCAATTATAACCAAGGATTCTTTTCGAGTTTTGACATTTTCCCCATGAAATGTTCAACTTTGATAATGTGTCGAATTTGTAGACCATCAAACATACCAGCCTTGATTCTTTTTTTTCATTTGTCAGACCAGCAATAGGATGTATTTGCAACTCCTCTCAAAATAAAGTGACTCGCCTTTTGAATATCAATCAATTCTGAACAAGGTATGGAAATTTTCATTTTACTTTTTTTTCCTCTTTTTTTTTTCATAAGTAAATGTAGTAAACTATTTCTTTGAATTTTTCAGATTAGGCTTGATAATTTGTATTATTTGTATTATTCGGACTATTGTCCTCATCTTTATTGTTATCTGTGTAAGTTTCGGCCAATGTGCCCTCCCGATGTTGAGTAGATAGCAATAAAGATGAGGACAATAGTCCAAATACAAATGTAATAAAGTCCGCCGAGTAACCTTTTCTTCTTTCGCTACCGCAACTTGGATGATTGTTTTTTTCTAATGTGGGCGCAACACCTACCGTCAGATCCCGAATACTTTACTGCACTGATCATATTACCCAAGCTATACTACTCCTGTGCAGAGTTGACGGACAGGTATCGAACCCGAAACTCGTGAGTCCCTACGTTGTTCAACCAACTGAGCTAAATCTTTCTTTTTTTTTCCTAAGATAATTAGATATTATTCAAAACACCCTTTTCCCTGAATTTTTTAGATGAGGCTACATAATTAGTATAATACGGATTATTCAGACTTTGATAACAATAAAGATGAAGACAATATTCTGGATAATCCAAATAATACTCCCTCCGATCAATCTGCTGGTCACGTCAAGCCCTAGCACCTATATGATTTTCCAAAACCTATTGCCCTTATGGCAAGCCCCAACCCCTTTTTATCATATGGGTGCTAGAAGGCGGTGGCTGCGGGTCTACATGTCCTGGGAATGGCGTTAAACTCTATCTGATGGTGAGGTTCCAGTTTTGGAGGTTTGGGGAGCACCCCTTGATCACCATTGCTCCCTGGTCCACTCTGACCCGGAGTTGTAGTACCTGTTAGGGCCCCATCTATGGGTTAAATAGAAAAATGTATTTATAGAAAATTGTATTATCCATTAAGAATTGATTTATTTCAAAACTTTATCGGCATTAAATGACCCACTGAGGTTGATATGCCGTAAAACAAACCAAACCAAACCAAACCAAATAATACTAAAACACCTTTTTGTCAGAAATACATCATTCAAAACCACATAACATACCGAATGCATTGTTTTTTGTTTATTGCAATAAAATTTGGATCTTTGGCAATTTCCCTGGGTGGGAGGTTTTGTAAACTCAGAAAAAGAAGCGATTAAAAAAAAATGTATGTTCAAATACTCCTGACCCTCACTGTGTAATCTAGTACTGGACCAAAGTAAAAGAACACAGTGATAATTGGATTCGCTATACAACCAGACTGTCTGCGAGACAAGATAGGTAATTCATCGCTTTATATCTACAGCCCCGCCTTCAACATGCAATGTCTACTTCCGTAATTACCGAGGAAGCATCCTGACAGATCCTTTTCTTTAAAACATGCCAGTTGATTGCTCTATTCTTCTTAGTGTTAAACACCGTATCAGTCTTTTGTTGATCTATATGTAATTACTTAGGTATCATTAAATAAGGCAGCATCGACACACTACGGATAGGTATTAGTAACCTAGTTCTAAGAACTAATGTATTTACAAATCAATGTCGCATTCTTTTTTAGTCCCACATCCACGACGTCACTGCCCCGGGAAATATATATTCCCAATGCCCTGAAGAGAACACATCATTTCTATGTTTGCCCAGTAAGGGGTGGTTTATTTGAAAAGGCCCGGAGATTTTTTCGGAGATATTGACATATTAGATTTTCTCCCTTCCATATTTGACTTACTCCCTGGTTATTATATACATAATACCTTTCAAGTATAAAATAGGATGATATCAAAATAGAATTAAAACTTCGATTTCCCGCTGATGGTGGCCATGAGAGCTATGAGCTAGTATCAAATACGTCAATGACATAAAACTCTGAGTCGTGAGTTTTTAAACTGTTTTATTTTATCCTATTTTATACATGAAATACAATGTGATGTTGCTATGAATTTTTGTGCATAGAATACTGTAAAAAATTAAAGGATTACAATTTCTTCTAGCGTTAGATTTTAATGATCATATATATATGTGTGTGTGTATATATATATCCGCACAAGTAGGATGTGACACAATGTCAATTTCTTAAGCAGATTTTAACGGGGTTGAATTCAATTTGACTTCTGCTATACTGGTTGCCGAACCAAGATCAAAGTGCCCAGTCTTTCCTACTATTTACCGATAGATGGAGAGAGTTGTATTCATACCTTTCCCACGCGTATTATCGCTATGTCAAATGCAAACAATCTCGTTCAGGATTATATATATATATATATATATATATATATATATCAAATGTAGTTTTCTTAATCAACTAATTCATTCTTATAGTGATATGCAGTGAGAAATAATAGAAAACTAAAGATTAGTGTGAGAGTGGTTCAATCTCTACTAAAACAAAAAAGCCAGATTATGTCTTTGACGGACAGGCTTATGCTAAACCAAGTTTTCTCACAAATCTACTCGTATAGAATATATATTGATATTTATCTATCTTCCCTGTGGGGATGGAGTAATACACAAGGACAAGTGGTGTGTGAAACCTCATACCCCTACATGTGGATAGTCCCAGAAAGAGTCCACATACCGTCAGGTTTTCCCTTCTGAAACGTCTCAAGCATCAAGAATTAACGTTGACCTTTTTGGGGGGCGGGGGGCAACCCATATTCTCCAGATCTTCAGAACTGCAGCATTTTTATAAGTATTTGTTAGTAATGTACAATAATCAGTTCATTAAGATCTATACCTAATTACTAGGAATCGATTATCATTTATTGATCAGATAGTAGAGGATATTGACGTGTAGAAATCAATGAATGATTTCAACTTTAATAGAAGTGCTCATCAACGAAGCATAGATAGAATTTAGGAAAATAATTTTACTTGGAAAAGCAATAATTTTTATATTATTCTAAAGTTTTATGCCATGATTTTTAAATTATGTTTATAGTCTTAACTCTCACACAGGTAGCTTAGAATATCATCATTGATTGGAGGTTAGTTGTTCACCTCTCGTCAAAGACTCCGGATGCATAACTGACGCGCTTAATATCCACAAACACTCTATTTAGCAGGGTCCTTGTCAGTGATATGAAATGGGCTCGATTCGACGCATGAGGGTTCTTCCAATGAACAACCCACAGTGTTTTATTAATAGTGGCGAAGGCTTGTGTTTGACCATCCAAACTTTTTGCCACGGTCGATAGGAAAGAATTGGTGCATAAGGAATGTCACAAACCCAATCAACAACAGCTTTTCAAATTCAGTTTTCCTTCTAGACTGGTTACCTATCAAAGGTTAAAGAGCCCAGTTGTCCTACTATTTACCCTTAGCTGGAGGGAGAATATATGAAGTCATACCTTTCCCAGGGATATTAGCTCTATGTGAAATGCAAACGGCCTTGTCGATGATTTGAACTTGGATCAACGATTCCATTTCCTACGACTCTAACCATTAGACTACGCGTTTCCATATAAGTAATTAATATTAGTCATATACCATAATTATAAACTACACCTAGTCATTAAATCATTATATTAATACTCGAGTTCCTTAATTGTACGACCGTTATTATCACACATTTGTTTAAAAATGAGAACGTTCAAATCTGTTGCTTATTCGCCGAATTCTTTTTCTTATGTGCGTCGTCACATCAGCTAAATATAAAATTGAATCTGCGTCCAGAGCTCAAATCCCGAACGAGGTTGTTTGCGTTTTTTTCGCGCTAATCCCAGGGAAATATATTAATCTTTTTCTTCTCTCACCAACTATAGATAAATACTAAGGCAGACTGTGTTGTTAATCCTTGGTAGTTGTATACAGGAGAAAATAAAACCGAAATCAAACACCTCTTAAAAATTAATCTTGTGTCGCATTTTACCTGTAGCGTAAGGTTTACATACATCCCTATGCGAAAAAATTGTTCATTGATAAATTTTTTATTGTAAAAGTTCAAATCACTTTCTACTTGATTTATAGAGGTTCATTTTCTTTGATTTCTGATGAAATAATAGGAATTCTAGAAATAAGCTGATTACTGAATATTACCAATAAGCCTCCTGTTTAACAATTTTCTCAGTAATTGTGGGTTAGTTTAAATTAGGTAACCACATGTCTACCTCAAGCCGAAGATCCCTGTTGCATGGTTGCCAGGTCAGAATTTGCGATCACCATACTCTCGCGCCAACCAAGAAAAAACCTTTTTAAACATTTTTATAGAATTATTTGGAGGAGAGTTAAAGAAACTTGAGAAACAATGTGCCTAATGTGCCGCATTTCATGATTGATATTTAACATTTATACGCTCCAAGGCTGTAGATAATTTCCTTAGTCAGGACTCGCTGTCGGTAGGGCTTCGAATTTATGGATTCTCGTGGTATACTCATTTACTAAGCTTTGCTTAGATGTGGCACAAGGCCAAATTATGAGGCACCTAGTGAGAATCGAACTCACTATCAATGGTCTTCGAATCCTGCTTGCTAACCATTACACCACATGAGGTACCCGGATTATCGTAGTATAGTTATTTACTAAGCTTAGCTTAGATGTGGCACAAAGCCAGAAGTATGGGGCGCCCAGTGAGAACCGAACTCACTAACAATGGTCTGCAAATCTAGTTTGCTAACCATTACACCCAGATTATCGTGTTTAAGATGTACGCAAAATTATCATTTCTATTCATGAACTTTGCCAACAGCAACAGGCACTTCCGGTAAAGATTGACCAATGAGAGACGATGACAGAAATCGTCTAAGATCGTTTGCAAATGTCCTCAAATCAAGTACTGTTTGAACTTTCTGTCAGCAATAGCTATCTTTTGGATCAACGCCAGAGGAATACTACAGCCTTGGACTTATACATATTAAAAGGAACACTACAAGTTGAACTTATACGTATTACAAAGCGAACTACACTTATTAGTTAATTGAAACCATATAGCTGTGTACAAACAAATTATTATTAAATAGAAATCATCATCATGTTTCGCTCTTCGCACGCAGTCTCATGAATCTTTCTCGGTAACCACCATATCGATCATCGGTCTTCCACATAGCATTCAGAATCCGCACAGAGCTGATTGATATAGGTTTTTTGGTCGGCCCACTTTGATGTGCCCACGTGTAGGTGAATACAGGAGAATGCCACTTTTGAGTTCGTCCTTACTTCTCCAACAATATGTCTTGTTCGTCTCATCCGGGTGGTTTTTGTGATAGGATGCAGGGGAACATACAGCTTGTTTTCTCGTAGCATCCTTGTATAGCTCCCATCTAGCTTTTTCTCAAAGTGCTTCGTTAGGGTTTAAGTGGTGCAGCCATACAGTAGCCCTGTGTTGTTAGTATAATTTATGAATTCTTGAAGGTATACATCTGTGCAAAATATTTGTAGTAGATATGCATAGTGATATCATATAACTGTATGCAAAAAGAAAAACAAACACTTAAGAAACAACTCAAAAAATGTAAATATAAACACAGTAAACGGGATTTCCTTACCTCTAAGCATAAAATAATACTCAAAATTTTGACATGACATTAAAGTCAGTCAGTCTTTCTTGGTCTGGCCAGGAACTTTTCAGCACAATCTGATATGGTTGCGTTTATTATTCTATTCTAACTCGGGGAAAAGTATTAAATTCGTCTCATAATGTTCTTGTCTATAAATGCTGTTTATTTCTACCCGTGGAAACGACTCACTGAGAGATTTCGACGAACAGTACACATCTTTCGCAAAAGACACCTCTCGGCGATTTCATAAACAAAGACTCTGAGGCACAACAATAACATTAGTCCTCCTCCCCGCACACACCGAAGTGTTTCCATACAAAAAGCAGCAAATTAAAATCCGGTCTCCACGGAGTGAATTTCGTCTGTCTATACGAATCTCTGTTACTCGGATCGTGAACATTTTACAACGTGAAACTGAACTTGAATAGTCACTGGAGGAGAATACTGCTTCCCACCTAACAATGAGGGATCAGTATTTTATATAAAATAGTAAATATTACAGATGATGGTTTTCAAGGCAGACATGCTCTATCTAAAAGAATGGTATAATAGTCTTCATTTCTATTTCTCTGAATGTTTGAGATGAGGCTTGAAGATTAGTATTATCTGCGTTATTCGGACTATTGTCCCAGTCTTCATTGTTATTTGTACAACGTTTCGGCCGATATACCCTCCGGCCTTCTTCAGTTATTTATTAGGTTAAGTTAGGTTAAAACAGTTCTAGGTGACAGTTATCTCTGGTACCCGAGTTCAAGCCTGAGTGAAAGCAGTTAGAAAAATAATTAACACAACTCCTACCCCAGCTATGGTTAGCGGAATGAGAACAAGATACCCCCGTGGAATAAATAAAGGGTTAGGCTCAAAGTTCCGTGATGGCTCCCGAATACGACAAGAAAGTTCCCGAGTTCGAAAAGAAGGTTCCCGAGTCCGAGAAGGTTCCCGAGTCCGACAAGAAATACCTGAAGAAGGCCGGAGGGTATATCGGCCGAAACGTTGTACAAATAACAATAAAGATGGGACAATAGTCCGAATAACGCAGATAATACTAAACTTCATTTCAATTTCAGATCTGAGGAATTTAGAAAGCCCAACAGCTAATCAAATACTAATACCTCCTAAAATATAGGCATGGCCAAAGTTTTGTATGACAGCTACTCCACTTTCTACGAAATATTATAAAACATTAAAAGAGTAAATTGTCACTTATTTTTTCCCTTAAGAACCAGAGCCTAAATTTGCATATACGTTTTCTCATATAGTTTTTTCTCGTATTTTTTTCTTCTGTGAATATCTTAATTATAGCAATGAAATAAATCACGTTAAAAGAAGCACATGTTCAAGAGAGAAAAAATAGCAAAAAGGCGCCATATTGTCAGATTTTAATTTACAAAATTCTCCCGTTTTAAAGATAACAAATTTTTGGTATGTGATTTTTCTATCCCCCTCTTCCTAATGCTGCAAAAATTACGTTAAACATAATTCCTTTTCTTCTTTTTGGAAGGTTTTATTGAATTCTAAGTCACGAGTGATTCGAACACGTGAATCGTTGGGCATACATACCAGAATAATATAATTTATTATTCATATCAGTACGTATTAAATTGCATTTTAAACGCATTCAAATTATAATTTATTAGAATTGCCATTATATCTCTCATATTCAGTGATTATGGGATAATTAAAGTAGCCACGTGTGGCGTGATAATTACCGATCTATAAAATATACTCTACAATCCAAGTTTCATTTAGCGCTAATATCATTAGGAAAAACTTGGATCTATCTCTTATCCTCCTCTAGCTGTGGATAAAGAGTAGTTTAGATTGGTCTCTCTAACATTAATGAAGAAAAAATATCAGTTCCCCTGCCTAACCTGTGATAGTAGGACAGTATGACTTGCCGCTCCTAGAGTGGTAAAACTAACAAGGCATTGGAGTCTTTGAGGCTCAGGTTTTAGAATACACCGACTGCGTCACCCCCAGAGAGATACACTCTCCCCCTCACCAAATTAGTGGTCCTGAGTATGACAAAAAACTGCATTCGTTTGTAAGCCTTCAGTTCCGAAGGCTTAGGAGTATGGTGGCATTTTTTTAATTGCCAGTTACTCCTAGATCCACTCTGACGCCAAGCGGTAATATGTGTTAGTCCAATCCATGGGTCAAATCATCTGTTTAAAACTCATTAGAATTAGATATGTATATAGTTTCAAAATTGTATTTCTAAAAAATTAGTTGCACTAAGAATTATAACTTTAAGCTCTAGTTGTTTACAAACTAGTAGTAGTAGTGATTACTTGAAACCATATGATTGGTGATATCCAAGTGACGAAATGAACTGCGAAAGCGTTAGTTCGAATTCCAGTCGCATCATTACATTCATTTTCGGAAAGATATGAACCCCCTCATCTCTCAGCTATTGGCTAATTAGTACCACTACTCTTCTTCTGTGAATATGGTTTTGGTATTGGCTAACCCACGAAGATATATATTTACCAACTCCTCCGCAGAGTAGGATGTGACACAAGGTCACTATCTTAAACGGAGTTTAACAGGAATTCAATGTTTTCCTTTTCATAGACTGCTTGCCTAGCCATGCTTAAAGAGCCCAGTCTCCTTACTGTTTACACGTAGCTGGGAAAGAATAGTTAGATATATATCTTTCCCATACGGGCTCTGTGAAACAGCCTCGTCCTTTGAACTCGGAGTGACGATTCTATTCCTATTATTCTAACCAGTACACCACACGACTCCAAACGAATATTGATATGGCATTAGACAAAAATATAATTGTGCACAAATTATTGGTATTAGATAGGATTATCTGGAACCATATAACTGTGAGCAAGCCATTTGTGTTTTATGAAAACGCATAACTCTGCTAACAAAAGATTGTTATTGAATAGAAATAGTTACTTAAACCATATAACTGTGTATGAATTATTAGTATTATGATTATTTACTTGTCATTGATAGCAACTGAGTGGTAGTCTGGGAAAATAGCATCTGATACGAAAGATCCGAGGTGTTATTGGATTTCTCCATGCGGAAAGAATTGCAGCTATTCACGTTCATCGATGCCTGTGAACCCTTACGGGGACGAAACAATAGAGGCGGGCACAGTTCGGTGATTGTCAATACGTGTCATTATGGGCGACATGGATATGAATGACAAGCCACGTTCAACACGTGTCAATCCAGGAAATTTAAAGACCCTTAACCCGAACATCGAATCAAGACAAGCCGTTGAAAGATGGACCTCATTGGCAACATTATTCCGATAACCATATCGTCACCTCTGATGCAAATTTCTTTTTCTCAAGTGCACCATTCATGCCCATTCATTTTCACCAGTGATGAACACAATCAATGATGGTGTATGTGAAAAAATGTTTTACTACGCCCCGCCCCATTCAAAAATATGGACTAACCTCTCTTAAAAATGATTCTTTCGGTATGTTTAATCCACTCAAATACACTAAACTCAAATCGGAGACAAAACTTATTATGTATTATTCGGACTATTCTCCTCATCTTTATTGTTATATGTACACCGTTTCAGCCAATGTGCCCTCCAATCTTCTTCAGGTATTACTTGTCGGATTCAGGAGCCTTATCTAACTCGGGAACCTTCTTGTCGTAATCAGGAGCCACAACGGAACTTTGAACCCAAACCTTTATTCAATCCAAGGGGTATTGTGTTCTCATTCCGCTAAACAAGCTTGGGTACAGGTGTTAAGCTATTGTAATTATTATTCTATGTTATTGTCGCACTTGACCAGGAATGACCCTGTAGCCTAGAAATAACTGTCACTTAAAACTGTCTCAATCCAACGTCTTTATCCACAATGCTATGCGTCCAGTCCTATTTGATAGTAAAACTTTACGGCTTCATGGAGCATACTAAAAATTAATGAAATTGATTTTAATTAATAATTGAATTTTTTTTCAACATAACGTGGAAGAAAAATCGTATCAGAATAGATTATGCGTCAGCTAGTCTTTAACCGACACTGTCACCACCTATATCACAATTCCTTTAGTATTTATGTCACATTCATCAAGATTTTTTTGTATTTAAATTTTAATCATTAAGAAAAATCATGTTGGCCTTATCTACTTACTAAATCATATACAATTGTATCTACATATACAATCAGGGGCCGGGTTAGCTCAGTCGGTAGAGCGTTCAGCTAGAGACCGCAAGGTTCCTAGTTCGATACCGGTCCTCGCCAACTCAGCGTATGAGTAGCACAGGGATATGTGCGGTAAAGTAAGGAGCTGATGGTAGGTGTGGCGCTCCACCTCAGATGCTAAAAACAATCTCCTTGGTCTAGCGCTATTGAAAAGGGGATAGACTCCCTCGCTGACTGGCTGATACCGACTTTAGGCCGCCCCGACGTCTTTACTTTACTTACTATACAACCAGATAGCGGTTTACAGGTGAATGGGAAGGCTAATTAGTATATTGATCCTAATGTAATATTAATGATTTTCTTCTTTTTTTTTCTTTTTCTTTTTTTGCTCAGGCAATTTTCAGACCAAGTGGTTTGAAAATCAGGTAGGCGAAAATCTGTCAGTAACGAAACGCCGTTGACGTCATATCCACGCTAACCTTAGATATAAATGCTCTATCCACGATATTGAGCACGATTTAGTTCTAGATACACACACACACAATAAATATATATAGACAAACAAGATTTGGCATTAAATAATTTACAAGTGTTCATATAAGGTTAAATGCTAAACTACCAACCACTCTTACCCTATCTCACTGCCTCAAGAGATTTGGGGTTATTGCTTAAAATTTTATATAACATCTTTCAATGGTCATTAAATAAACACATATATTAGTTCGTCTATTACTGATTTCGTGCACGCATATTCTAACGCGAAAGAGTAAAAGAAAATACGTTTATTACAACACATTTTTGCCCTCTAATGTAGATATATTTGTATAAATATAAAGCAAAACTCGATTGGTTATATGTCTTTGTCATGTCCATCATTTAAACTATTACAAAGTCAAGCGAACAAAATCGAAAGTCGATAAAATGACTGATCCATTCGATAATACACTAATCTTTCGATTGAAGCCCCGGAGATGAATCATCAAAGGCTAGAGACTAGTGACAAAAACCATCAGTAATGGGAAAAGTGTGGTAATAGAAATGATAGCTATTCTTACACTCAGTCACAAACACAAACAGGATATATATATATATATATATATATATATATATATATATATATATATATATATATATATACATATAAAGTTATTACAGTCTACAGTTATACAAATGATATTCCTTCCTTTCTTATTCCCTCTCGTGTATATACGTATGAGATAATTATATTAGAGAGCCAATCATAATATGATAGAAGATTCGTTTTGCGGGCCAATTCTACAGTGCATTGGTAGGCCTCTTTCAGTACTTAGGTATTTATCCGACTCGTTCACTATGGGTAGCATGTGACACAAGGTCGCAAGTATGGGCCATCCAGGTTTGGGAGTATGGAGGCATTTTTTCGGTGCCAATTACTCCCAAATCCACTCTGACCTCTAACGGAAATATGTGTTAAGGTAATATCTATGGGTCAAATCCATCTTAAGATTATTAGTATTATAGTTTCAAAAGTTAATTTCTAAAAAATAGTTGTATTAAGAATAATAACTTTAACTTATAATTGTTTACAAATGATCATGATTATTAGTGACTTGAAACCATATAAGTGTTCAAGTGGTGTAATGCTAACGTGCTGGATTGTGAAAACTGTTAAGAACACCTGACACAATAGACTTAAAACAAAAAATAGAGTTGCTTCCCTTTGCTTTGTCAAAGCGTTTGTTTACATTTGTATATTTGGAACGCCAGCGTCCAGAGAGTTATTGGTTAAGTTCGCTTGAGTGTAGAAGCATTTTCTACTTGTGTTTTAATAAATCCTTTGTTAATCTTATAACAAATCTGGTCCTGCATTATCATTTCTATCCTCCATATAATGCATCTGTATGTTAAAAACATAACAGAAACGTAGTACGAAGGTATACCCGCTCTGTTGGCTGGGCTTTAGAACGTTCCGACTGCACCTCTGCATAGAGATACCCCCTAATGAGGTGACCTGTTAGCCGTGGGTGGTGACCCGTGATACTTAATGACGGAATCCTGCTAGTTTAGCAGTTCAGGACATGCAACACTCCATTTTGGTCCTTACGTAGGCTAGATGGGAGGACAGAGGGACCCCCTCTGATCAGTCGGCTGGTCACGCTAAGCCCTAGAGCCTATATGATTGTCCCAACCCTATTGCCCTTATGGCAAACCCCCAACCTTTTTTATCAAGTGCTAGAAGGCGGTGGCTGAGGGAACTGCATATAATAGTAAAGTTTCAATTCTAGAGCTCTGAGGAGTGTGGAATACACCTTCAACCTATTGCTCACAGGTCTAATCGAAGTTAGTACGTTAGGGTCCCATATATATTATATAGAAAAAATGAGTTTTTAAAAAATTGTATTTAAAAATTGAGTTTATTTTTTTAAATTAGATACCCATTAAGAATAAATAAAACAAAACGTTTTCGACATAAAATAAACCTGCAGGGGTTGATGTACCGTAAAATCCAACCAACCAACGAAGATATACAATATATCCTTGTTAGTCAGATAATATTGTAGAAAAAGAATAGTATATGCGTTTTTGTTTCAAGTGAATTCAAGCAGCCTACTCTCCATAGAAAACAAAAAAAGATTAAATTCAGAATTTCTTCATGAGTGATGGATTTACAAATACTGTTTCTTCTTTAAATATAAGTACATAACGTTGCAAAGAACTAGGGCTGCTGAATATGGAATGTCAACTTGTTTCTATTTACTAAGTACGCTTTACCTATGTCTTCGGTATTTGGCGCGCGGGATAGTAGGTTTAGCTAAGGGAAATGTAAAGCCCTCATGCTCACTCACCCTGTCGATGGGGGCTTACAGTCAAGTAAATTTGAAAGCACCGGTTCCCACTAGATCAGTGAAATTAAGCAGCTGTTTAATACTTAAATCGCTGACTATTTAAGCAAAACCAGGTACTGTAAGAAAACCCAATATAAAAATGATTCGATTCGGCATGACCCGAAAAGGGTTTATATACCGTAAAACTAACCAACCAACCTGTCGACGGAGCTTCGAATACGCTTACTGTATCCTATGCAATGGGACAAGA
Source organism: Doryteuthis pealeii (assembly GCA_023376005.1). Lineage (NCBI taxonomy): Eukaryota > Metazoa > Mollusca > Cephalopoda > Myopsida > Loliginidae > Doryteuthis > Doryteuthis pealeii. Next base: position 77,349,331 of record CM042140.1, on the reverse strand, counting down.
CCTCCTTCGCCCAAAACGGTGTGTACTGGATATGATTCGAAACCTCATCTGATGGTGAGTCTTCCAGGTTCACTCTGAAGTAGCTGTACCTATTAGAGTCCCATCTATGGGTCAAATATATCTGTTTAAAATATTCTTATTCGATAACTATTCGAATTCGAGTGACAAAATTACTTAAGACTGAAAGTGCACCAAAATGGCCGCGCCAAACGGTTTTTGAACCCCAATATTGTAACTATAAATCATTTTAAGCATAGTCCTTGTACGTTTCGACCGAATTATTCACGCGTGGATTGAAACGGCTGCCTGGGATTGTTGTCGTCGTTTCCCGTCCCTTTTCCAGAATTGAATATGCATCACGTTAGATCATACGCAGTTTAGCATATAATGTACAATTGTATTAAGGTATGTGCTAGCTAGAGGGGAAACAAGACAAAGAGTTTGCACATTACTTTCTTCGGAAGCAGGCTTTCTGTCTTTCTGTACATTAAAGTCATTATTGTTAACCAAGGTCTGGCGAGCGTTTGTGTAACTTGCAAAATGGGACACTTTAAATATTCTATTTAAAAGTTGTTGTCGAAAACTGAAAACATCTATATGAAAAAAAAATGGCTTTTTAAAAACAGTCAATACTATTTTCTGTTATTTCTCATCTGTTTAATAACTATGTTGCCGTTATATAGTGTTTAGTCGCACAGACCTCCCCCTCTCTCTATCTCTATCTCTCTTTCTCTCTCTCACGCACAAATCATATGCAACTAGTATCAGTCTTTTAAAAATAGGACGGTTAATAACGTATTTATCAGCACTTCGGCTTAGGTTCAAAGTAAGCGTGCGCTCGTATGAAATGGACACACTGACTCGAGTTCAAATCCTGCGCAAAGATGTTTACGTTTTACATAGTGCTAAAACCCTAGAGAAAGGTATGTATCCAATTATTCTCCTTTCAGTAATGGTTAGATAATAGCCAGACTGTGCTCTTAAACCTTGGGCTGCCAACAAGTCTACGAGAAGGAAAACTCTGAATTCAAAACAGAGGACATGTTTTCTCATTAGTCAAACTACTTAGTGAACACTTCCTCCTACTGATCAAAAAATTCCTAGAATAGAACCCTCTGTTCCTAGCTCTCCCACTATGTCGGCAAGGCTTAGAATACGCTAAATGTATCTCATGAATAAGGTAAAGATACCCACCCTCCATAAAAAGGGTGTTGTATATGACACTAAGCTGTATCTAATGGTCAGGGTCCAGTTTAGCCAGTAAGAAATATTCATTTTAATCCCATTACTCCCATATCCACTCTGACCCGGAGTTGAATTACCTGCCTGTGTCCCATGCATGGGTCAGATAGTTCGCTTAAAGATCATTCGTATTCGATAATCATACTCTTCAACTTTATATACAATAATATATAATAACATTACAAAGTATGATTCTTAGAGTCAAATATATTGTCTTTATTCACTTTTACTTTCTTTAAATCTCTTTTCCAGAGTCTAATTTTCTCCTTATCATGCTAGCATGTATGTATGCAGATAGCAACTGAGAAGGATTTTCAATGTAATTGTTTCGAGTTGTATTACCCTAGATACAACTCTTATTCTTTAACCTGTGAACGCAATGAACTTTGTATGTGATAATTTACTATAATTTCAGCTGTTAACTTGACGTTTAATCTCGAGTAGAGGATATTTCAATTTCGATCCCCACCAGAGTAAATGTTTGGGAATAGAATACCTTTATTGATTATTATTCGTGAGTGCAGTCTCTGTCTGTGTACTTTAGGGAATCCACATACACACATACAGTTAATTATTCATGTGATTGAGTACGGATACATGTGAATTTATCTATATGGAAAGACTTTCTGAAAATACCCTATTTATTGTTTTCTGGGGTTTTATATGTTGTAGTATAGCTTTTATTATTTCTATTTTATTTCCCCCTTTGTGTATTTTATATATATATAATGTCAGCTATAAGTTTCAATGCATAAGCATTTGTACAAGCTAAAAGTAAATCAGCAAAGTGGCCTATTTTCGATATTAGATGGACAGCGAAGGAGTCTATTCCCATTTCACTAGCGCTAGACTTGGAAGACTACTTTTGCGTCTGAGGTGGAACGCCATTCCTAATATCAGCTTTTCTATTTACTGCACAGATCTAAACTGTGCTACTCATGAGTTCAGTAGACAAGAGCCGGTATCGAAACCGGAATCTTGTTCCTTGTGGGATGCTCTAGCAACTGAACTAAACTGGTCCCATTTTATTTACAGCTATTTATGTTTATATATATATATATATATATATATATATATATATATATATATATATATATATATATATATGCATATAATTGTGTATGGATATATAGGTTTATACGTATGTGTGTTTACGTATATAATGGTGCTTTGATATGTGTGTGTCCGTGAGTGTAAGTATATCGTGGTGTATGTATATATTGTGTATATATATATGTGTGTGAGTAAGTATATATATATATATATATATATATATATATATATATATATGATACAGCCCGTATGATTTTAATCATAAAAAGTAGCCCAGAGTCCCTTATTATATTGACGTTTCGTTGTCTTCTCTTTCTCTGCAAAAGTTGAAGGTACATCTTTATGGATCTATGCCGTATTGCATCTCGTCTCTTTTAAGTAAACGGTGGAATATGTACAGTCTTTGAATATGCGTGTCATATACACGTGATAGTTTATCAGAGATAAAAGACACAAGATAAGGAGTGAATTGCTGCATCAAGGAACACAGAAAAAGCCGACGCATTGAACGTATTCTTTTGTTAGTTCTTTTAATTCTCTACAGGAAAAGAAAATATCACTGGATGTCCATTCTTTATTACAAGGAACAAAGATATTGGATATCAATTCGGTATAAACGAATACCCAGGCATACACTGCGCATATACGCACACACAAACGCACACGTGTGAGAGAGGGAAGCGAGTTCTATATTTATACATCTGTGTGTTGCATATATTCATGTGTGTTGAGTCTCTCTCTCTCTCTCTCTCTCATATATATAGGGTATTGTTTGTATATAATGTATGTTTTATGTGTGTATATATATATATAATATATATATATATGTGTGTGTGTGTGTAAGTAGCGTGGACATGGAGTCAACCCCAACTTACTGGCAGTTTCTCGCCTATGTGATCTTCAGACCAAAACTTCCATATATTCATATGAACATATGTATATATTAGAGAAAAATGGCCATAAATACGACAGTATGTAAATATAAAATCTTGTTTTTTATTTTTTATTTATTTATTTTTTTTATTTTCATATTATTTTCATATTTAACCACGTACGCAAAAATACATTTATAAGCTTATTTATCGCCTTATTGAGAGGCTTTTAAGCTAATTTTCTTGACATAATGCTAGTGTTGTTTGATGCCTAAAATAACAGAATTTTACTATAAAAGAGAGGTAACAATCTTTGTCTTTTTGTTTTAGGTTTATTATTAAAAACAAACGTGATAATAAAGTTTTCAATACTCAAGTTATGGGCTTTAACCCCATTTAGGTGTCTTAATATTATTGAAATTCGCTAATATTTTGTGAATAGGCATCATATCTTGTCATTGACCTATGGTTTAAATTTTATATAAATCGAAGCGAAAAATATGCGGCTTTTGTTTGTGACCCCAGGACCTCACTATTTAGAATGTAATATATTTATACAAGTAATATAGTATCAGAAAAGATATGACTATGGTGTATATCATTACAGTGTCTTCATATTATTGAAGTTTGATAGAAGTTCCAACATTCCACTTACGGCCTTCCAAAATGTTTTCTATAGAGGATGGGTTTAATCCCTATTTGAATGTCTTATTTAAATTTGCTGATATTTTGTGAATAAGCATCATATTTGTCATTTATCTATGGTTTAGATTTTATTTAAATTGAGAAAATATACATTTTCAAGTACTCTGGGTAATGTAGTTTCAGAATAAGTATGGTCGTGGGGTCTATTTCCAAAACCTTAAGAGGAGTTCGTGAAAAAACAAAAAGATAGGAACTACAACGTATATATATATATATATATATATATATATATATATATATAAGGGATTTGTTCTTTTCTGTAAGTACACTTATAGAGAGAGAGACGTGATGCACGCACATAGACATGCACACCCATATTATACGCACATCCTCATTTTTTAGAACTCTGCTTGTTCCATTAAACAAATGGAAAATTTGCTATTTAACAAAGAATAAATATGCTTTCCCCACAGGCGCTGATGTATTTATGAAATCCAATATCAGCTTACGATATAATAATTCCCCTATCTTCTCCTATAGAAACACTTTACGCCGACTTTTTGCACAAATGCACTTGTTTCAGATAATCTCCAGTATCTAAGTAATAAAAAGGGTGTCTATTCCATGAACAAACAAAAAAGTACATAAGATATATTTTATATTTTGTTTTCCTTTTATTACGCCATAACGTTCGATGTGTTAGTCCGAATGTTCTTTCGGCTATTGTATTCTAAATCTATTGATATTGTCTATGCGTGTTATATATCTCACCATAAGTTGACTTTGTACGTTGTTCTCTCTCATGCACACTGTCAGACGTTGAACGTAGTGAATTGGATGCAATTTATAACCTGCAGTTATTTCAACACCATTCCAACTTCTGGTGCATGACCTGCTTATTGCATAAACTATTAAAATGTTCGTTAGGATCGCTTCTCCAATTTCGTTATATCGATATATAATGCACACGAATGCATACATATATACATGTGGATGAATATATATATATATAATGCGTATGTATGGGTATGTATGTATATAATGCGTGTGTAGGGGGAAAAATAATGGGTGTGTATATATATATATATAATGCGTGTGTATGGGTATATATATATGTATATAATGCGGGTGTATGGGTATATAAAGCGTGTGTGTGGGTATATATATATATACCCACACACACGCTTTATATACCCATACACACACATTATACACATATATATATCTGTGTATATAATGCGTGTGTATGGTATATATATATATATGTGTGTATATAATGCGTGTGTATGGTATATATATATATATGTGTGTATATAATGCGTGTGTATGGTATATATATATATATATATATGCGTGTGTATGGGCATATATATATATAGTGTGTGTATGGGTGTGTGTGTGTGTATATATATATATATATATATATATGTGTATATATATATATATAGTGTGTATGGTGTGTGTATATATATATATAGTGTGTATGGGTGTGTGTGTGTATATATATATATATAGTGTGTATGGGTGGGGTGTGTATGTATATATATATATATATATATAGTGTGTGTATGGGTGGGGTGTATATATATATGTAGTGTGTATGGGTGGGTGGGTGTATATATCGTGTATGGGTATATATATATGTGTATATAATGTATGGGTATATGTATGTATATAATGTATGGGTATGGGTATATGTATGTATATAATGTATATGTATGTATATAATGTATGGGTGTGCGTATATGTATGTATATAATGGGTGTGTATATGTATATAGCGTGTGTGGGTATATGTGTTTATAGGTATATATGTATAGGCGTATATATATGCATTGGTGTATATGTGTGTATATAAAAGCATGTTTATATATAGGCATTTGTGCGTGTATATACATGCATATGTATGTGTATTCATGTGCGTATATATAGCTGTATGTATATATGTGTATATAAATAGATGTGACCACCATGTCAGCTGGGGCGTTAGAATGCACTGACTGCACCTCTGCAGAGGGGTAAGACTCACCCAATGAGGCCACCTGTTAGCCGTGAGTGGTGACCCGTGATGCTTAAGGATAGAACCCAGGTAGATGAGCAGCTCATGACTTGCAATACTCCACTTTGGCCCTATATTGGGCTAGACGGGCGGTCGGAGAGGCCCCCTCCGATCAATCGGCTGGTCACGTCAAGCTCTAGCACCTATATGATTTTCCCTATTCTATTGCCCTCATGGCAACCCCCAACCCCTTTTTATCACATGGGTGCTAGAAGACGGTGACTGAGGGTCTACATGTCCTGGGAATGACGTTAAACTCTATCCGGTGGTGAGGTTCTAGTTTTGGAGGTTTGGGGAATGTGGAGCACCCCTTCATCAACATTGCTCCCTGGTCCAGTCTGACCCGGGGTGGTAGTACCTGTTAGGGTCCCATCTCTGTGTTAAATAGAAAAACATGAGTTGATAAACAAAATTGTATTATGCATTAAGAATGAATCTATTTCACAACTTAGTCGGCATTAAATTACCCATCGAGGTTGATATGCCGTAAAACAAAGCAAACCAATAGATGTATGTGTATATATATATATATATATATATATATATATATATATGAGAGAGAGAGAGAGAATGTATTTGTGTGTATGTATATATGACAGGCGAAATCACAGAAACGTTTGTTTATTTTCAGTGATTTTTATATCATTTATAAGTTAGAACATATATCCAATTTTCTATATAATCGCAATTTCGGTCAATTTGTAGGCGCAGTGGAAGTTTTTGTATACCCATATCATCCCAGCTTGCCGCCATGTCATTGAGAACGTGTTGAAACTCGTCGTCGTTGCAAACCTCCTACACCACTTGCGGATGTTTTTTAACATCCATACACAACTCGCCATACTATTCTACGTTTAAAAACCGAATACCTGCAATAATTTCACACTTGGCGGTAGCGTCAATCAGGATCTCCATCAGAAACTACTCCCTAGCGAAACGCATGTACAACAAACACAACAGTGTTGCCAATAGTTGCCAGAACAATTTCCCAGCATCCCCAGTGATTTGGAAATTTGGATACTTTTCGGATTAGCCACATGTGTTTGCATGTCATCATCACCATCATCATGACGCCCTGACAGCAGGAATTCCCAGGATTCTCTTTCGCCACACGTCCCTATCGGTCAGCACCCTTGGCAGGTCTTGTGCACGGCATCTAGTATTCATACAGAGCTGATTAATGCTGTCTAATATATCTAGTTGTCCACAAGAAAACTTCAACTACGTGTTCGTCCTTGCGTCTCTCCAACACTCTCAAGCATGTTATGTTAGTCTTAATTTGAGTTTGGGTTGTGTGTGTGTGTGTGTGTGTGTGTGTGTGTGTGTGTGTGTTTGTGTAGCGATATCTATGTATATATACACATGTGTGTGTATTTGTGTGTGGATATTTATGGTATATATCTATTATTATACTAAAGCTGAGTTAATCAACTTTTGCTTCTTAAAGGCTTTTTTACTGTTTAGTTTAATGACACGAAGATTATACGAAATTATGATTGCTTGCTTTACATGTTTAACGGTACGTCAACAATTATGGGTTATTTAATATTTAAATTCGATTCATTTCTAATTTTTTGATTACAATGAGGGCTATGAGATTGTTTTATTTGTCAATAAAGATTTATTTGAAAATTAATACAAATAATCTACAGCTTTAAAAAGTACATTTTAATACATAGACAATAAAAATCTATTGTTTTTTAAAATTTATTTTTAATGTTGTTCCAATGCAAAATCAAACGCATTTACGCTAGATCTGCCTTCAAATGTTTCTACAATTAATCAACTTCAAAATCCTGAAATCTTCGAGCTCGAAATCCTCTTCTTCGAAATTGTTTGGCCATTCGCAACACGTGCATGCGCCTACAGCATCATTACCATAAACGTTACTGTCGAAAGATTTGCTGTGTATTTTTTACATAATTATACTCTCGAATATTATTAATTTCTACAAACATTTTTTTCTAAACACGTACAAGCAAAATGGCTGGATAAATCTAAGTAAATACCTTAGTGGTGTAAACCAATAAGTTTCTGATCTCCTGATTAATGTTTTTATACAACACAATCTAATGTATTGTCAATGCACCTTATTCAATTATGCATATTGCCCACAGAGATCGATAAAGTGAAAATTTCAGATAATATTCAGAATGATGAGGCCTTACTGATGCAACTTATCTTATTATAATCGATATTATGTATCTATCTGTAAGCTAAAATACATTTCTATCGACGTCACATTTCGTTAAGATATTTACGTTATATTCACAATTAAATAGTCAATATCTAATCTTACTTAACATCTTATATATCAACGATGATTTCATTAAAGTTTAGCTCTAAACTGTCCGCTATAAACGAATTTAGAATCCAGAAAAGTACGTTATAAATCACGAAGAAATAAAAGTTTACTTAGTAGAATAGGTGGATAATTTTAATACATGTTTGAAGAAAACCAGATCTAATAAATTATTACTTGGTGTTATTGATTTCTAATATTAATGTTTTATTCTCAAATGTATTAAACGCTATCCTATGTATAATTTTACAAAGAAAATATAATATATCAAGAATAAATGTAAGCATGTTTTTGCCAGTATATAATATATACGTATGTGCATATATATAAATGTGTGTATGTACATATATATATATATATATATATATATATATATATATATATATATTATATATGTATATTGTGTGTGTGTGCGTGTGTATGTTAGGGTAGTGTATGCATAAACTCAACCGCACTTGCTGTACGTTTCTCACCTATGCGATTTTCAAAACAAATGATTTGTGTACGTGTATATTTTTCTTTAGAAACTCTTGTGTGTGTCATGATTACAATATTTTATTTGTATAGTAGTAGATATGTTAGATTAAGAGATGAAGGCATCTTACTTTTTTGGGTATTCCTCGTAAAACACCACTGTTGCTACTTGTACTCTAAAATAAGTGGGTGGTAAAGTCTTCCACAAGTGAACGAGATTTGAAGAAAATAAAAGCATAGGTTTTAAAAAAGAATCAGGAATGAAATATGCTAGGGTATTAGCGGTCACGTTTTACAAGAAGTATAACTCTCTCAAAGTCTAACAATATGCACACCTACGTTTCTTGCAAACACGCGCATGCGTATTTGTAGAAACTCATTTAAGGAAAAAAAAAGAAGAAAAAAAACATACTTAAAAAGCCGAAATTCTACAAATAACAAAAAGAAAAATATATGGAAGCGCTGGTAAGACAAAAGCGAAAGAGGCTAGGCAAAGCAACTCGAAACAAAATCTTCCATTCTTAAAACGTATATATATACTCATCAGAAAAAGTTGAGTGTATGCGCAAACCCAAAGGAAACGAAATTTTCCCAAACGCAGAGAGAGAGAGAGAGATGTTTTTTGTTTTTTTAAAATGAAAGAACGAGCAAAAGCAATCGCTGAATAAAAACAGATTCTAAACAAAGATGCATGCAATACGTAAACACAAATAAAAATAATAACAAAGAAAAACAAAAGAAAAACAATGAACCGAAAAATAAACGTGAAGGGATATCCAAAGCGCATGCGTACGTTTCAGCTAAAAAAAATGTATACATCCGCAAATCCGATTGGTGTTAAAGCGCAATGATTCTACTAACGAATATAAGATAAAGGGCTGTCACGGTGGGTGTGAGAAATTAGACTCGCTAACATCATTCACTTGTAGGCACACGCATACATCTTTCTTTCTTTGTGAGTCCACTATCTAGAATAGACTGAAATGTAAACAAAGACAAACATAAAACAAAATTAATGATGCACGTTTCAGTAAAAAAAATTGCAACTTTAGATAAAACTGACACCTGTAAGAATACATACTCTCTCTCTCTCTCTCTCTCTCTCTCTCTCTCTCTCTCTCTCTCTCTCTCTCTCTCTGTGTGTGAGTCTGTCAGTCTGTTAAAAAAAGCCACAGTGAAGAGAAGCAATGGAGAACGTTTAAACACGCACGTGTTATATCTTTTGATCAGTTCATATATACATTTATATATACTGTGCCGAATATTCACTTCGTTGTTTTAGTTGTATCAAATAAATAGGTGAGCCACACTGACAGAAAACTAAAGATACAGAAAAGTATGCCTAATCTCAACAAAATAACTTCAACTTTTCAAAGTACATTTTAAATTAGATTTAAATACAATAACAACCTGACTTGACAAAGTTTTCCGAGTTACGAGCTGTCACTCGCTCGATTTTTTGTGTAGTTGTTTCTTAAGGGCCTTTTTAACATCATCAAATATGAATAATCTTTAATCATGTCTACTTGACCCGTAGATGAACCGTAACAGGTACCACCGCTCTGTGTCAGTGAACCTGGAAGTAATGTCAATAATGTCTTCCTTTCAAAGCGGAAAACTCTTTGTAACATTTTAATACTTTGTTCTAATGTTACATAATCATAAGTTCTGTACATACTTGTGGTTAGAATATTTTGAATTAGGTCCATTAATTTAAAAATGACGTATTAGACACGTGAGAATTAGTTTCAGATCTGGCACAGATTTCAGAGTGAGTGGATCTGTAGGTAACTCGCTCGGAGTCAGTCTCGGCCTGCGGCGGGTGAATATGGACCAGGTTGCGAAATAAAAGCTTCATCATAAAATAACCAAGTTTTGTTTGTGTTGTGATGTGTAGTTTCGTACTTCTTGCTGTAGTCGAAGTAGTAATTCTCTGAACTTCTCTGAAGCTCTCTCTCTGTTAGCTTCTCGTAGCTAGTTTTTTTATGTCCTCCAAAATATTTCTATATATCTACCGCTGTAGGAGACATGCAAATGAGATAAACACGCCATTGGCTATCTTACAACAGTTTGTTAAGTAATAAAACAAGCAATACCAAATATCACACGAATTAGAAGATTATCAATCAGAACCAAACACTAGATCAACAATCACGAACTCAAATGCCAATTCACAAATACAATATGCCTCCCTTAGAAAATATTTACGAATACCAGATATCAATAAAAAGCAACACAGCACAAAAAAGAACCAACCCTTAACAGAAGCCCGCTAGATCGACTGAGAAGATGGCGACCGAGTTAGACAAAGTGAGCGACGAGTTAAAAGCAGTAAGCAGAAGTTACCAAGTAAAAACTGACATCTATCATCTCATCATTTATCTGCCTGTATCTCTTTATTATATACCCGATGTCTTATAAGGGCTATATAAGGAAGCGCGTGGTGTAAAGTCATGGGAAATGGACTCGTCACCCCGAGTTCAAATCCTGGATATGCTAATTGCATTTCACTTAGCACTAATACCCTTGGGAAAGGTATGAATCCTACTCACCCTCCAGCTATCGATAAATAGCAGGGCAGACTGGGCTCTTTAACCTTGGTTAGGCAACCGATCTAGGAGAATGAAAACTCTGAATTCAAAACTGTTGAACTCCGCTAAAGAAATTGACCTTGTGTCACATCCTGCTCGTGCAGGGGTTGGTAGATATATTGGTAGATATATATAAGGGCTATATAACACTAACATATATTAGATTGCTTTCTCGCTTTGATATCGAGTACATTTATGTTTTAATAACTGTTAAATTTCACACTTGTCTAGCTATTGTAGGTTATATTGTATATGTAAGATTTAGATACGTGTCAGGAATAGCAGAGACGTTTATATCAGAGTAAATTAAAAGACTGTTCTTTTAATTATTAGTTTTTTTTTATGAAAGACTTACTACTCCTTATCAAATAATTTGATGGGAGTGTAGAGAAATCACCGACAGCAATATCGGTAATTGGATCAAACAAGGAAAATGGCTGTACTCATCAGTGGTATTATCCTCTAAATAATCATTACGCAATCGAACTCACCCACACACATTTAGAAAAAATGGCAAATAAGATAAAAAGATCCTCCAATCATAAAAATAAATTGGAGATATTCAGAATGTGAGAAAATATTTATTTATTTACTTATGTTGAAGGATTAACGGAAAGAAATTGTTGTATGGATAAATATTATTCATTGAAATGCCGACACTTGCTTCGACAAAGAGTTTGTCCTAGTATACATTGTATTCTTTTTAGCATTATCTTAAATACAAAATAAGAAGAAGAATATTAATATAGAAACATAAAATTTAAGTATACAAAAAAGGGTTCTTCTTCAGGGCAAGATATTTTGATATCTGAAAATAAAACGGCGTGAATACGGAATTGGATGTGTTCGAAAAAATATTCATTTATGTATTTTATTAATGTCTGTCTTTGTCAATTCCGTATATTCTTTCTTGATCATCTTTTTTAAAAATTCATAGGACATTTTTTTTCTATTCCCTACGTTTTTTCTTTATTTTCATAATGTTATTTACTTTATTTTAATTCTATCATATTGATTTCATTTTTATCATATTTTATTATGTCTGTTTCTTCTAACATTTCCTCATTTCTTTCTTGTTTTTTTTCTTTAGATTTATTTATTTACTTATCTATTTTATTCATTTCTTTTCTTGTCACGTCCGTATTTCCTTGGACATCTTGAAAATCGTCCTCTGGATTTTGTTCTCTACGTTTTTCTTTGTTCCCATTGATTCTCATAAAGTTATTCACTCTCATTCAATGTAACAATATATTTATTTAATTTAATGTAATTTTCTCATTTTTTATTTCTTTTTTTTTCCTTCCTAGATTCTTTCATTGTTTGATATTTTATTGCCTTTTTTCTTTTCTTCTATTGATTTAATGATTTTTTTGTCTATCGGTGATTTTTGATTGATTGATTGATTTTAACGGCATTGTCAACCAGTGACAGGTTATTCTATGCCTGGAGGTAGGTTTTTATCCAAACCGTTCGCTACGGGTAGGATGAGTGGCAAGTTCACAAGTATGGGGCATTCAGCGAGGATTGAACTCGTTATTCAGTAGTAATGGATCTGCGAGACTAGATTGCTACCCATTACATCCCGATGGAAGGCACTTTTACCCAACTCGATCGCTACGGGTAGGATAAGACACAAGGTAGCAAGGTTGGCGCATCCAAAGAGGATTAAACTCGCTATTTAGTATTAATGGTTCCGTGAGACTAGCTTGCTAACCATAATACAATACTGGGACGTCTTGCCTAAAAGTTTAAGTAATTGCATCCATTGTACATTTCTATTTTAAAGACATTGTTTCGCTTATTTTATTTACTTATTTTTTTGTTTTTTGCACACGGTCTTAACTAATCTTATTATAATGGAGATTGTGTGTTTTTCTGTCTGTAACCGAAACTATATTACTAATCGAGTCACAATTAACATAGTTATTTACATCACATTCTTCATGATTTTATTTATATTTAAACCTCAATTATTAATAAAATTTATTCACCTTTTTATTAGTGTTGTCCATATCTACATACAAATAACATGCAATTGTATTTATATATACAAAAAAATAGTGGTTTGCAGTGTGAATGGGAAGGCTAATTTGCATATCGATATTAAAAATGTGATTTTATTAAATATGTGCTTAGTATTATTGATTTCTAACTGTTTGGTTTTATTTTAATGAATATAAGCAAAAATCTCTTCAATGAATCTTAAATGAAATTCATTAACAAGAAAAAATAACTGTCATTTTATTGTTTATTTCCTAATTTAACTAAATTGTTAAATAAGTAAAATTCAACAATGAAAGACGGGAATGATGGAAGAGTAAGTTTCATTTCTATTTTTCTATTATACCCCACTGTTACATATCTTTTTGTCTGCCTCTAATTTAATACGATATTTCATGACATTAAAACTTAATACTTGCACCAGGAGGGTGCATATATTTGCTAGTACGAATAATTTTTAAACAGATGTATTTGACCCATAAATGGTACCCTAACAAGTACTACGATCAGTGTTCCCGGGAGAAATAGCAATGAAGGGGTACTCCACACTTCCCTAGAGCTTGAAAACTGAAGCCTCACCATCAGATGCAGTTTAGTTTCATACACAGGACACTTCTTTTTGGGAGCACGTTTCTTATTCCATTGCAGCGGAATCGGGGGTTCATAACTTTCCCAAGGGTATTAGTCCGAAGGTCAACGTAATAACGTGACTGGAATTTGAACTCTCTTACTGTCAAGTACATTAGCTACTACACTAGTATGCTCCCCGTAGAGTTTGATAATAAATAATACGTAATAATATCCGTTTTCATCGTATAAATTTCCCCGTGGATATGTTAAAATCTTAATAGCTATGTCTTTTACCAGACCCTCCGCACGAGAACGATGCAACACAAGGTTTAATTTTAAGCGGAGATTAACAGGATTGAATTTAGTTTTCCTTCTGCGACCGGTTGCTATACAACTTAAAGAGCCCAGTCTGTCCTATTATTTAGGTATACCTGGAGGGAGAATATTTAGATACATACTTTTCACAAAGTATTAGCGCTATGTGAAATGCAACTAGCCTCGTCCAGGATTTGAAGTCATGTCAACGGTTCCATTTTCTACGATGATAACCATTACACACGGTTGCTTCTTAGTTTCTAGTTCAGGAAAAAATATGTAAAAAGATTGTTTGATAGATGACGCTTATCTAGATATATGATAAGGTTAAATTAGCAATAAAATCTCTTCAATTGACTTCAATAGGAAACATAACGGAGGTCAGCTCACTTTGCACACATTGATCTCGCAGTTCTTCTTACGTTTTCCAATTTATTCCATATACTGGACATCAAAGGGCTTGATGGACTTTCATTTTATTGTATTATTGCATGATGACTATCAACAGAAGTTTGAAATTGACAGCTTTGGAACTTGGAGTAGGTTCAGTGAGCACTAGTTTTTTGTAAAACAGCCTGTCGCACAAGACAAAAATATTAACGTAAAATTTATAGGTAATACGATGGATACCCTTGTCAGTCGTGTTTTTGGGTTCAGGTGGGAAGCAGCAAAAACGATATGAACCTAGTTCTAGAGGTTCCGGATCCTGGCACAGCACCTCCCCCATCAAATTATTAATAGAAGGTTAGAGTAGCCTGACACCTATGTGATGCTGGTCGCGGAGATAGGGCAATCTT
>CM042140.1:77316911-77329411 GCA_023376005.1 Doryteuthis pealeii | reverse complement strand
ATATCAATTGAGATGTACAGGGTGTTTCAGAAAAATTGATATAATTTCTTAATGTAATAACCAATTCTCGTTCAACTGATCTCAAATCGAAGCAGCAATTGTAAAACCACATCAAAGGTTAATTTTTAAATGTTCTTTCTTTTACACTAAAAGGCATTTCTATACCTGAAAAGAAAAGAAAAGTTACAATTTTTTTTAGTTGTCTCCGCACATGCTTTTAAAATTGGAGATCATTAGAATAAGAATTGGTATAGATTCCTGGTTGGATACCGGCCCTCGCCAACTCGGCGTATGAGTAGTACAGGGATCTGTGCGGTAAAGTATTGAGTTGTTGGTAGGTGTAGAGCTCCTCAGACGCTAAAATAATGTCCTTGATCTAGCGCTAGTGAAATAGGGATATGCTCCTTCGCTGTGTGGCTCACACCGACATTAGGCCACCCCGACGACTTTACTTATCAAATTATAAAACAATATCATTTTTTCTGAAATACCCTATACTCAAATGTCTCTCCGGGAATAAAGTAAGTCCCTGTCCAAGTTGCAACTGAATACTCATTGGGTTTGGTATTTACGCTGGAGATCATTTTTTTCATCTCCATATCCTTGATATAACGGACACAATTATGAAAAAATCAATCAAATTCGTTGATTGATTTTAACGGCATGTCAACCCATCTGTAGGTATTTTATGCCGAGTGGTTATGGAATTACATACATTGTACGCTTATATTTACATCTCTGTGTAGTTTATTAAGGATTTTTTGAACACTGTTATATCATATCAAGTATCCTATCTTATCTATCTATTAATAATGGAGATTGTCTGTATTTCTGTCTGTAACAAAAAATACGTCATAGTTCTACGTCACAGCTTACATCACAATATTCTTATGCTATGTTCACCCAAAATTTGAGTAAGCAATTTTAAAAATTGTTTTTTACTCTCGTCCTTTTTTTTTTACAGTAACAAGAAGTCTACTAAAAAGTTTACAAATAAATAAATAAATACCTACGATTTTGTGTAAAATTGATGAGGTAAATATTCAAAATAATTGTTTGATCATTACATGCACGCAACATTTTATTTGAGAGGGACGGGGCTCAGTTTTCATTTCAAATTGTTGTTTTTTTTGTTTGTTTTTTTACTCCTTTAATAAATATGAGGATTTGTCTTACTTATGATACAAACCCTCTGACATTGAATTTTTTACTCCCACCCTCTCAGGCAATGTCTTTCAAAAAATAATTTTTACATCGTCCGGGGGGTGTTTTCTGTTGCTAGTACAAATAATTTTCGAAAAGATCTATTTGATCTATAGAAGGGACCCTAACTGGTATTACAACTGCGTGTCAGTGGACCTGGGAGTAATGTTAAGGAAAGAGTACTCTATACTCCTGAGAGGTCCAGAACTAGAGGCTCACCACCTGATCGATTTTAGTGACATACCAAGGAAACCGCTTTGGGGTGGCGGTCTTACTAATCTACAGCCTTTTCTACACTGTACATGGTAATCATTCACTTTTTCTTAATCGGAAGGACATTTGTTGCAAAATGTACTCAAAACTCTTCTAGATATATATTCTATCAATAGTAAGGGACTTGACATCAAGCTTAACTGGCCCTTTTAACTGCCTTTCAACGAATATGTGTTTATCCAGCCCGTCCGCCACGAGCAGGATGTGACACAAGGTCAATCTTTAAGAGGAGTAAAGGTGACTTAAATTAAGTCTTCCTTTTCCTAAATTAGGCTAGTCATGCGGTCGGAGAGGCCTTCTTTGATCAATCAGCTGGCAACGTCAAGCCCTAACACCTATATCAACATCCCAATCCTATTGTCCTTATGGCAACCTCCATCTCGTTTTATCACGTATGTGCTAGAAGACAGTGGCTGTCCTGGGTATGACATTAAACAGCATCTAGTGAAGTTATAATTCTGGAGCTCTGGAGAGTGTGGAGAACACCTTTATTACTATTACTCCCAGGTCCACTCTGATCGAGCGTGTCAGGTTCTATCTATGGGTTGAATCAAATAATGAGTTATTAAGAAAATTTGTTAAAAAAATTGAATACCCACAAAAATGAATAAAAACATCTTCGGCATAAAATAACCCAAGGTTTGACATGCCGTAAAATTCAACCAACTATCTTCTCCCAGATAGATTAGCATTCTGAAACTAAAAAAAATCCAGCCTGTCATATTATTTACCCATAACTGGGAAAAACAGATGGATTCTTTCTTTTCCCAAAGGCATTAGCAGGATTTGAACTTGGGTCGTTGACCACATTTTCTACAACGATAACCGTTACGCCAGCATCTTCGTCACCATGTAAGCCGCGAGTCAGCCTATTATGCGGCAGATAGCATTGCGTTACATTGTATCAATAGCATTGTTCAAGTGACCTGACTACGTGCGAGTCTACTTAAACAATGGTTGTCGATTACATTTCCTACGACGATAATCGTTACGCTAAGCACACCTAGTAAACCTTTAAAGGAATTGTAGCCATGCTATTATCATTCAACCCCTTGCGTTTTAACTGGTGGGCTTCACTGAAATCTGAGTAACAGCAAGTCTCTTCCGATTAACTGCTAAAACGATGCAACTCTTTTACGATACAAAATCAAACCCTATTGTCTGATTTTCCTGGCTCCAGATCCATTTTAGATAATCTGTTTGGAGAGATTATCGCTTTGTTCCGGAGATGAAATCGGGCAAAAGCAATTTAAAATCCATTGCGCATTCACTGCTGAATCTCATCCATGTTTTTAACCACTTCTGAAAGGATGACGTAGAATGTGTCGCTTGGTTGAAGAATCATCTAGCAAGACTTTTTTTTTGTTCTGGGTTTTCTGATTCTGTTAGTGAATCAAATTATAAGGAAAGCAATGAAATTAATTGTTCTGTAGCAGACTCTTTTTTTGAAATTCTGGATATTATCATCTGCTGTGAATTGAGTAGTGAGTCTGAAAATTCCGTAGATCTGTATGAAGGTAGTGATTAAGATGATTGCCCTGAACGAAATGTATACCAATGTGACGTAACACAACTATATCCCTCCATGTCTTCAGTGAAAGTTGACGTCATGGCCATTCTGCGATTTAATTCGTACATACAAATATTATAAAATATATTTATATAATATACTGTTGCAAGTAGTTGACGAAATTCCTCCCCGTCAATAATTCTCCTCAACACGACCCAGCGATAGCAATTCTCATTTTTGAAAGAAGAAATTCTGCCGGGTTCCGTGTGTTCTTATTATGTAGATTTTCTTCAGACCCGCGCATTTTATTAGTTCTGAGGTACTAGGTAATTTGCATGCCTGTGTGTGACGCAGGCGATTTCATGCCTCTTATTCCGTCCTTAAGCATTACGGGCCGCCACTTAGAGATAACAGTAGGCCACATTGAGAGGTGCAGTCGGCATATTCTACTGCCCCAGCAGACAGGACAAAACTTCTGATTTATTAAAGTAATGTCTGGGTGCCTGAGATCTCAATTAGATTCCTATTATGATTAAATAAAAACTATTTAATGTAAAAACGTGTCCTTCGTTTAAAGTTTTATAATTAAAAAATAGCAATATTGGTTTATTATTAATGCAAAATCAATTTTTCATATATACTAACAACAACATGAAATAATTAATTTTTATAATTGAAATCAAAAACTATAAAAACGTGTCGTTGGTTTATAAATATATATGAACAAACTTTTAAAAAATCTTACAGCGAAATTCTAATGTGAAAAAAGCGTCTGTTGCTTTTGTTTACGAACAAGCGGAAGTAGGCGGTGAAAAGGAAAACCTGACTTTTGAAAACTGCTCCTAGCTGGGTGCCTATTTGATGCTTGGTCCAAAATTCACATGTAAAAATTATTTGTTTTACTATCTTTAAACTGGGAGAATGTTGTAGATTAACATCTGTATTTGTAAAAAGGTTGCATTTTGCCGGTTTTTTCTCTCTTGAAGAATTCCCCTTGGATCACCATTCTCACCCATTCGTGCCTAAGGTTGTATTACCTTCGTGCTAATTTGCTACATATATTTATTTAAGGATTAACCGTTTTGCCTCGGTCTCCACACATCCTACAGTTGGTATTCTGTTGCGTCTTATATATATTCGCTTCGATATAATTTGTTGTCATGGCATTGTTTGGTGCTGCAAATATTATTATTATTATTATTATTATTATTATATTATTATTATTATTATTATCTAAAGATAATGAGTTTTAGTAAAATATAAATAGATATTCCCATATTACTAATTATTTTTTCGAAATGTTACAATCATCTTCTTGCTTATTATAACGCGGAGAATCTTCAAATAGAAATGATTTTGAACTCGGATATTTCAATCAACTGGCGACATCCGGGAAAATACAGACAGAAATTTAAAAATGTTGGATTGATCTTTAAAAAAACAAAAACAAGAAACACTGCAATGAACGACGAGTTTAATTAAAAATACCAAAAGCAATAAAGAGCGACGAACGGAAAAAGTTTATTAATCGAGATATTTATGTTATGAGGAATTCTTAAATTCAAACGAATCGAAAGATGTCTGGTCTCCTTCCCATAGTTTAATATCTCGGAAACTGATCTCATGTTATTTCTGCTAAATTGTGAGTTCGATCTTTTACGAGTACTCCATATTTGTGGCTTTCTTTTATTGATTTTAACGACATTTCAAGCTGTATAGTGTTATTTTATGCCTAGAGATTGGGTATTTTCTTTCATTCTATATTTACATATATATTTTTTTGTGTTTTTGTTTCTTAAGGTTTTTTCTTTCCTTTGTTAGCACATATAATTTTTAACAGATATATTTTGGTAATAGATGGGACTCTACCAGGTACTACCACTTCGATTGGATCTGGGAATAATGGCATTGAGTTTAAATCCACACTCCCCAGACCTCCAAAACCGGAGCCTCGCCATTAGATGCAGTTTTGTGTTATATCCAGAACACTCTATTTTTGGAGAGGGGATTACCTCTGAACAAAGAATACAAATAGAATTTTCAAGCCTCTGCCTAAGGACGGGATTGTGACTTTTGTGTAAAGCAAAATTCCGTCGAGTTTAATAACGGTAAGTTGCGTTTATATAGGGATTCCCAAGGTTTCTTTTTTTTGCCATAATTAATCTATTTAAGAAAGTAGGTGAATATACTGAGGGGTAAATGAAAATTGCAACAGCCTGAACGACGATGCCGATGGTGGTCTGGTTGCAATATATTGATTGGTTGGATTTTACGGCATGTCAACACTTGTGTTATTCTATGCCGAATACGTATTTGTCTTATTCATTCTTGATAGGTATTAATTTTTTAAAATTATTCTAACTCATTTTTATCTATTTATCCCATACGTAGGACCATAAAAAGTACTATCACTTCGGGTAAGAGTGGACCTGAGAGTAATGGCGATGAAAGGGTACGCCCCATTCCCCAGAGCTCCAGAATTAGAACCTCACCACCAGAGGGGTTTAACATCATACCCGAGTCCTGCGTATAATATTAAACTGCAACTAATGAAGTTCCAATTTTGGAGCTCTGAAAAGTATGGAGTACCCCTTCATCACCATTACTCCCAGGTGTGGTAGTACCCGTTAAAGGTCCCATCTATGATGAGTTAAAAATGAATACACACCAAGAATGAATAAAGCAAAACGTCTTCAGCACGAAATAACCCAACAAGTGTTGACATGCCGTAAAACCTAACCAAACAACCATATACCCAGGATACTGGTACACTAAGTGTATTCAAGTGATCTGCAGATAACACCGGTCCGCATAATTTAGATTATCAAAAATTATTTCGATGCTGGTATTGATTTTTGTTTTTGCCATTCACAAACACAATAAAACAAACATACGTTTAATAAGTAGTGAAATCATATAATTGGAGGTGTGTGGTGTAATGGTTAGAGTCGTAGGAAATGGACTCCTCAACCCTAGTTCAAGTCCTGGGCGAAGCCGTTTGCATTTCACATAGCACTTGGGATAGGTATGAATCCAACTACTCTCCTTCCAGGTATGGGCAAATAGTAGGGCGGGTTGGGCTCTTTAACCATGGCTAGGTGATCAGTCTAGGAGAAGGAAAACACTGAATTCAAACCTGTTAAACTTCGCTTAAGAAATTGACCCCGTGTCACATCTTGCTCGTGCGGAGGTAGGGTGGGGGGGGGGGAAATATATAAAATTGGTAGATTTTAACGGCCTCTCAACCAATCGCATGTTATTTCATGACTATACGCTTGGGAATCGCGTTCATTGTTGGTTTATATTTAGATTTCTTGTGTTTTTGTTTCTTAAGTGTTTGTTTTCACACAGTTTTATGATATCAAGTATTCCTATCTAATTCAAACAACCTGTGCAGATGTTTTCAAGAATTCATATCTAATAATAATAAGTATGTTTTAAAGTAATTATTTCTATTCAATATTTTGAACATATTTGTATGGTTTGAGGTAAGTAATGATAACCCTATTGTAAACAATTATTGCTTCAAGTAACTATTTTAATACAAATGCTATACAGTTATATTGTATCTAATACTATCTATATAAGAAAGTAAAGTCGTCGGGGCGGCCTAAAGTCAGTAGCAGCCAGACAGCGAAGGAGTATATCCCCTTTTTACTAGCGCTAGATCAAGTTGATTATTTTAGCATCTGAAGTGGAGCGTCGCACCTACCATCAGCTCTTTACTTTATTGCACAGATCCCTGTGCTACTCATACGCTGAATTAGCGAGGACCGGTATCGAAGCAGGAACATTAAGGTTTCCAGCCGAACATTCTACCGACTGAGCTACTTATAGATGGGTGTTGCAAGATGGGTATATTCCTGACTTTTGTGAGCTAGGACTACTAATGGAAGGAGGAGGAATAAATAACAAAGGCTTAAAAAATAGTGATGACCCAAAAGAGGAGAGCGATAGTTTGACCGTAGCGTGACCCCGAACGAAGAATGAGTGGCAAGTACCGGAAGTCACGTGGTCATGGGGAAAAAGAAAGGGTTCGTCCTCTTTTTACGGCGGCGGTCGTAGGGTACGGACCTCATGAGAGCCAGTAATCTAGTAGTGTTTCTCTATCTCTCTCTTTCTCTCTGCCTTTCCTCCTCTCTGGTAGGAGCCCACTATACGAGCACGATAATAAAGCTGGCAGTTGTGACCATGATTTTTTATCTGCACCATTTCAGCACGGTGACTTTTGAGTTTGACTACGGTACATGTGTTTTAGTGCCGTGAATATTACAACGTAACATGGGACCCTAACTAGTATTCCAGGTCAAAGTTGTCTTGGAAGTAATGAAAGTAAAGGGGTCGTTCACAGCCACCACCACTCTAGGACTGGAGCCTCGTCATCAGATGCAGTTCAGTGACATACCAAGGACACAACATTTTAGGTGGGAATTACCCCTCTTCAGGGCAAACAGCGTATTCTAAGCCCCGCCGATTTATGGTCATGTATCTATATTACTTGTACGCTTAATCCTTGTTATTTAGGAAACTTAGCTTAATTATGCGCAAGAACAAAATAATTATACACCCGGTGAGAATGGTGTTCACAAGTAAAAGTCTATTCACTTAACTCAATAACCATTAGACAATGTGAGGTATCGATTAGTACGTTAAATTTGAATAATAAAACATATTTCGGGTGTTAAAATTATATTTTAATCAGTGTGTGTATATATATATATATATATATAATATATATATATATATAAAGATATCTAATAGACGAACCTGCTATATGAAGCTCTTCAGGGCTAGTCAGATTTTAGCCCTGAAGAGTTTATGCGAACTAATAGTAGGTTCGTCTGACTCATTAGATTATCTTTATTACTTGGCTCTACTTAGGTATCGAGCACTTTTTACATATTAGCTCTCCTAGCGGTTATATGATATATATATATCTTATATACATATATATGCATATAAATTGTTTTTTCTTTGGCCAAATACTGTACCAATAGATTATTTTTGTTTGGTACGATATCTTGGTCTTTCTTTTTTTCATAGTATATTTTTACAATCAAACTTTCTGCTGGTTTTTTCTCTCCGCAAGGATCTACCAACACGCTTGGTAATGTTTAATTTTATTGCCAGCTATGGTTTACATATATGTATAATGTTTAGCCAGTATACTTCGCATATGATTTAAGAAATTTCAATACTCAACAAGAATGAATAAAACAAAAATGTCTTCGGCATAAAATAACGCAAGTGTTGACCTACCATAAAATCCAACGGACCAACTTTTTTGCTCAGGTGTCCAAATCACTTTCAGTCCGCCCTTTTTCATACTTGGTAATGTGCCTGACTAAAACAATTATTATTCGATTATTATCTCCGTTTAGACTGGGAATGTCAAAAGAAATGTATAAAACGTACCAATAACACAGCCTAAAAACGTACCAAATCCAGAGTATTTAATTATATATCAAACATTACGATAAGCCAGTAAATCACTTTTATTGAAAGCTCAATAATAATAGTAATAAGGAAGTACAACAGAAATACCTTTTTTTAATTAAAATCTTGCTTCCTCCATATTTCTTCATTTTATATTATACCATTTTTGTTTTCTCCTTCCCCTTATTAGAGAGATCTTGTGATGTTTGGTTAAGTTATGGCAAATCCTGTTAGATATTAAATTTCTTTACGTCGTTTTTTCTTCTTTTTTCTTTTTCTTCTTCTTCATCCCAGACTTTGTAATCTCGCTGATAGACTTCTCGCTATTGTCCTCGTACGCGCCAACATAGCTTTAAGATTTTGACGAACATAAAATGAAAGATTAGCAGAAGGCAAAGGAAATAAGAATATTTTGTCGAAAGATGCAAAACTCGCCTAAGATTTGGGCGTGGTATCAAGAGTCATCAATGAATGCGTAAATTACCGATTCTGACTAATACATTATGCTGATAAAATAACTCTTCACCTAGTATCTTAACAAAAGGTCTTATTATTTGCATGTCACGATAGGTGACGCGGTCAATCAGCATTTAGCTTGGTTTGTTGGATTTTACGGCGTGTCAACCCTTGTTGGGTTATTTTATGCTAAAGTGGTTTTGTTTTATTCAAGCTTGATGGGTATTCTATTTTTTTTTAAACTGAATTCTTTAAACATTTTTGCTCATTTTTAGTAACTTATTGTTACTATTTAACACTTAGATTGGATCCTAATAGGTACTACTACTCCGGGTCAAGATGGAACAAATAGTAATGTTGATGAAGGGTTTCTCTACACTCCCAAGAATTTCAGAATTGGATCTTCACTATTAGATACAGTTTAATGTCATACCCAAAACACTAAGACCGCTTCTAGCACATGTGATACAAAGGGTCGAGGGATTCCATAAGGGCATTAGTCGGGGCAATTATATTAGTGCAAAAGCTTTACGTGACTAGACCATTGACCGGAGAGGACCTCTCCGACCGCCCGTCTAGCCTACGTAAGGGCAAAAGTGGGGTGTTGCATGACATGGACTGCTCAGCCGCCAGGATTCCATCCTTAAGCATCACGGGTCGCGACTCACGGCCAACAGATAGTTCCATTGGAGAGATTTTACTTCTCTGTAGGGGCGCAGTCGGTGTATTCTGCTTCCCCAGCCAACAGCTCAGTGAGCATTTGGACACTTTACTATCCTATCATTAGTTTTTATGATTAGATAATGTCAGCAGAGAGCAACAACTATCGTACACAACGTTGACAAAGCGCGCCTAGCATAACGGTTATTGTCGTAAACAATAAAATCAGTGACCTCAAATTGTGAACTTTATTAATAAATTGGCTCATTAAATGTCTGCGTTTCTCTTTGCGCTAATGGTCTTGTGAAAGGCATGAATCTTCCGCATTCTCCCCCTGCTATGGGTACATAGGATAAATAACCTTGTCTTTCTTACTAAGTTAGGCAACCAGTCTAGAAGAATGAAAACTCTTACTTCGAACCATCTTTACTCCGCTTGACATTGTTTCACAACCTGTCCGTTGCAAATTGGTTGCTTAACTACATATACACCCTTTATGAAAGGTAATTAATATATATATATATATATATATATATATATATATATATATATATATGTGTGTGTGTGTGTGTGTGGTTGTGTATGTTTGCGTAACGCAATTTCTGAGTCTATTTTACTATACATATGCAGTTAAAGAGGGTTGAATGCATTGATAGTCTATAAAGATAAAAACTTATGAATTCTTCCTGCGCCTTGTCGGTAGAGGCTTAGAATATTCTGTACCCTCTGCAGCGAAATAAGTCCCCCCCCAAAAAAAAAATTGTATCATGATTGACACTAAACTACTTCTAAACATGAGGCTCCAATTCTGGAGACCTACGGAATATGGATTACCCCTTCATTGCCACTACAACCAGGTCCACTCTGACCTAAAATGCTAGTACCTGTTAGGGTCCCATATATAGGTAAAAAAGATATGTTTTAAAAGTATTAATATTCGATAGGACCATGTGCAAAATAAAACTCTTAAGAAACAACTACACATAAGAAAGTAAATATGAATGTACAATCAACGCGATTTTTTAACATCTAGGCGAAAAATAACTCCAGACGGGTTGATATGCCGATAAAAACAATAGATGAAGATGTTATAATATACAGAGTTTCTTCAAAAGAAATAGATAAAGTTATTGAAAATATTTAACATATTCGCACTTTCGATGTACAACTTATAGAGAATCACTTAAGTTTACATTGGTGGTGTTTGTTGTGTCCTGATTATCGTCGTAGTAAATGGACACGGTAAACAGTTCAAATACTGGACGAGGCTGTTTGCATTTCATATTGGACTAATACCCTTGGAAAAGCTATGAATCCAATTGTTATCCATCCAGCTGTGGGTATATTAAAACTGTTAGCAACTGTAGGATTTTCATTGTCAGTTAGGATTTCTAAAATCTATATCGGTTGGGAAGAAATTCTGTTATTATTGGGCAACAACACATAAGGACGCATTTCGGGAAATCAACGCCTACTGGATAATCCGCCTCTGACAGGTACAAGAAATCTGAAAATGAAAATGACCACCAGTATATTAAAAAAAACAATAGGTCCTGTTTGTGCTAGTTACCTATACACCCCACTGAAATATCCAAAGAACGCAGTTCAGGAGTTTCAAATTCCGAGTCAGATAATTTAGAACAATCCACAGTTACTGACCGGTTGAACAGCACAAGAGGCGCCGCGTCGTGGTTTCTGTACAGAGATGCTGAAACATTGTAAAATTGAAAATGGATTAATATTTTCAGGGATAAATAGACCCTAAACTTCAGTTCTAAAATTTAAGTGGCTCTTTACGAAATTATATATATTGAACACCAATCTCGAATAATCAATGTGAATATTAGAGTGTCACATGTTTAAACTTTACTACTAGAAACCATAGCCCAATATATCATTCTATTTTGGTATCAAGCCGACTCTATGAGAAAATTAAAAAAATATTCTGCGTCAAAGCTGGATACGCAATCCTGAAATATTGGATCTCCATGTTTTAATTACTGCGATTGTTTTCGGGGATTTTTACGTGATTTTTTTTTTTTTTTTTGTGATAATCATTTTTCTTTTTTTTTTTTCTTTTTTTTTGTACAATGCATGAAGTGTCATTGTTGTGTTTAAGGCTCAATTAAGAGCGCTCCATAGATACTTGCTTAATGACTGCTTAAGGTGGCTTTTAAGCAAGTATCTTTTATTTCTAAATTTTTAAATTGTTTATTTCTGTTTGAAGACACCATGTATTTTTAATGTTAAAATTGTGTATTCCGAAACTGAAGAAAGACATAAGTAATAAAAGAGAATTGTTCTTATGTGAAATATTGTTTATCATCAAATTATAAATGAGTAAAATATTATTTTCACTCGTTTCGTTTGTTTAATGTTCTCAGTTTATTGTACTCTCTCAATCTGTCTGTCTCTCGATCCTTTTGTGAACAGACAATTCTGAAAACACTCACAGTTCATCTTTTTTAGGCAAGGTTTGATTTAGTTCTACACATGAATCCACATAAAACATCTATACCCCAATATATGTATTGATTTACCGATTATATTATAGGGAGTCCCCGTAGCGTAGTGGCTAACGTGTTGGACAGTGATATCGTAGTAAGCAATTTCGAACTCCAGTCATCCTATTACCTTCACTTTCATCATCCCCCTAGCTATGGGTTAAATAGTAACTTTACTGTTCTTCTATTAGAAAGGTTTTGGCATTAAACGAAGGTTTATATGCAATTAAACAAAGAAACCAACCCAAATTAATTATAGTATGTAAATATATTGGGTTATCACGTGTTGATGCAAACCATGATTATAAAGTCTTGTATTAAAGCAATGAAAAAGGTATGTAGTCATTTCTTTCAATGAATCTATTAGCATTGCAGGGATACAATAAATATATTCCTTATATAATAATTTGCATGTTAGGGCAACTGTATAGGGTCACATGACTTCCAAAATATTCTAG
>CM042140.1:77296911-77309411 GCA_023376005.1 Doryteuthis pealeii | reverse complement strand
AAAGACCCTCTTCCGTTTTAGATTAGAAAGAGAGATTTTAGTTAGATCGGCAAAACCCACGACGGTGGTAAGTCGTGTTATGCCGACTCAATCTGCGCAGGTAGTCTGGTGGGGATTTCAGAATAAAATATGATCTAAGTTAAATCGAAGTCTTGTGTTATTATCTAAAAACTACCAATGACACAGGGCTTCTGATAAAGAGAAATCCCCAATGGAAGACCAGACACAAAGTCCCCAAGACGAAGTCCAGACGCTAGAAGAGACGCTAGAAGAGATGACCAGGATAATAGAAGTAAGAAAGTAAGGAAAGAGAGTATACAACATTACCCCCACTCTCTCTCTCTCTCTCTCTCTCTCTCTCTCTCTCTCTCTCTCTCTCTCTCTCTCTCTCTCATTTCACCTCTGCCTTCTTTTTCATTCCTTTTTAAGCTCTATGTTTTTTCACCACTATTCTTCTGCTTTTCTCCTCTTTATATTCACATTTCCGCTTCATTTCCTCCTTTCCTACGCTCTCCTTCTTTCCTATGCTCTCTTCTTCTACACTACTCGTTCTGTGAAGTGTGAAATAGCCCTTCATGGCCATTACTCCAGTTTAACTCTGACCCGGAGTGATAGTACCTTTTAGGGTTCTATCTATGGGTCAAATAGATTCATAGTGTCCTGAGTATGACGCCAAACTGCATCTCGGTGTGCGGTTCCAATTTGAGAGCTTTGTGGAATGCGGAGTACTCATTCATTGCCATTACTTTCCGATCCCCTCAGACCCGGAGTGGTAGTGCCTGTTAATGTCCCATCTATGGGCCAACAAGATCTGTTAGCAATTAATGAAAATTATTTCTATCAATTTAATAATACACATGAAGTTAATGAAAAATCTAACATAAAAATATTTCTACCAATATATTGATGCACATTCAGTTAATAAGAATTATTTCTATTTTTTAAAACCAAACCAAACAAAAATATTTACCATCAGTTTATTGATACACATGAAGGTAATGAAAATTATGTCTCCCAATGTATGGATACATATGAAGTTAATGACAATTATTTCTATCAATTTATTAATACACATGAAGTTAATGAAAATCTAGCATAAAAATATCTCTACCCATATATTGATACACATTGAGTTAATAAAAACAATTTCTATTAGTTTATAACACCAAACCAAATATTTACCTACAAACTATTCGCTTACAAATCATATACACAAAAAAATTTCTGTGGAGGCGCGTGGTCGTTAGGAAATGGACTCGTCGACCCGAGTTCAAATCCTGACGAAGCTACAGTTCACATAACGCTAATACCGTTGGGAAAGGTATGAATCCAATTCTCCTTCAGCTATGGGTAAATAGCACGGCAGACTGGGCTCTTTAGCCATGGCTATGTAATCAGTCTAGGAGAAGGAAAACTCTGAATTAAAACCTGTTAAACTCCGCTTATGAAATTTACAATGTGTCGCATCCTGCTCGTGCGGAGGGGTTGGTAAATACATATATACAAAAAAATTGGCAGTAAATATGTAAGCCATAAAACAAAATAACCAATCAACTAATAATTATTTCTAACAATTAATATATGTGAAAGGTAATGAAAGATCAAACAAACGTTATTTGACTACTTTATTAATACGCATGACATTAAACAAATCATATATATGAAACAAGATTTGGCATTAAATAACTCACAAAGTTTGATATGCCATCAAACAACTACCAACAGTCTTTACTATATATATTTTTTTACTTTTCTGTTTCATGATTTACAATCCCATTTTTTATTCTGATACCCTTTTTCCTCCCTTGTCTTTCTTTCCTACTTTAATCGTTTGTTGCTCTACTTTCTTTCTTTTCTTTTTTTTTTGTTTGTTTTTTGTTTTGATTTTTTAATACTGTATTCTCGTGCAAATCCTTATTTTCCTATGATCTCTCCTCGTCTATGAATATTTTTATCATTTCAATAATCCGTCTCTTTTCTTTAAGTATATCTTTTTATTCCGTCATATCAATATGATTATGCTTCTTTCTTTTGCAGACCCCCTCGCTTTTAACTTCTATTTTTTTATCTACTGATATTTTTTTAATATTTTCCTCTTCCTTTTCGCCCTCTTTTCTCTTCCTTCTTCCTCTTCCCTATCAGTTCTCCCTCTCTTTTCCTCTCTCTCTCTCTCTCTCTCTCTTTTCCCCCTTCTCTCTCTCTCTCTCTCCTCCTATCCCTTTTTCATTTCACCTCTTCCTTCTTTTTTTATTACTTTTTAAGCTCTATGCTTTTCTACCATTATTCTTCTGCTTTCCTCCTCTTTATTTCCTCTTCATTCCTTTCCTACACTCTCTTATTCTACACTACTCGTTCTCCTGTTCCTCTCATTTCCTCCTTCCTTCGTATTCTCTCTTCTTCCTTTATATTTCCCTTTGCTACACCCTCTTCTTTTCCACTCTACCTCTTCCACTCCTTCTTCCTTATCCTTCTCTCCATGCTTCTCTCTCTCTTTTCTCCCCTTTGTCTTCTTCCTCTGTTTTTGTCGCTTAAAGGTCTTACCTATTCCCCCAGTCTAAATAGTCATTAAATCCACTAAGGTCATGAGGTACAAGTAACCACAGCACTTTTATCTCATTCCTCGCCGGACGGACGAGCGCGGAACTATCATAGACTGGATTGTCTACAAATCACGGGCGTCAAATACAAACAAAGCGGACGGCTTTATCTAAAAGTAATACCAAAAGTCTTACACACTAATGAAATCACAACAAAGTACTGTGTGTATGTGTCGATACCATACGTTTTAGAGAATATTGTATCAAACATGTAAAAAAAAGGGGTGGCTGTAATATAGTATAATAGAAACACAAAAAAGCGATAAACGCCTATTAATCCGTGACAATCAAAAAGAAAGAAAAAAAAGATGAATATTAAATCTACACGTGGTTTCAAACTTGTGATAGGTGGTGGGAGAGAGAAATGCGCGATGGGCCAGGTGAGTAAGAAGGAATGAAGAAATGACGGAGGTAAAAGGTGGATGGATGGAAAAAATAGAATAGAAGGAAGAATTGCAAAAATATAAGCAGTTAATATCCAAAAGAAAACGGCGATGGAAGGAAAGATGAGTATGGGGGAAAAAGGGGAAGAAAAGGAATGGAATTAAATAGAAAAGACAAAGTAAAATATATTAAAAGAATTCCAAAGAAAAATAGTGAACGAATGGTTAAAGAAACAATAAAAAACTAAAGACAAAGCATAACTTGTAGGTCAAAATGTAAACTATTATTTTTATTATAGAATATAAACATGGATAGACTAAACTAAATAGAAAGGTATACAGAGAGTAAAATAGAAAGTATACAGAGAGTAAAATAGAAAGGTATACAGAGAGCAAAATAGAAAGATATACAGAGAGTAAAATAGAAAGGTATACACGGAGTAAAGTAGAAAGATACACTGAGAGTAAGATCGATCGATAGATGGATAGATATACTGAGAGAAAGATAGATATACAGAGAGTTAAATAGATAGATAGATATACAGAGAGCTAAATAGATAGATAGATATACAGAGAGCTAAATAGATAGATAGATATACAGAGAGCTAAATAGATAGATGGATTGATATGCAGAGAGTTAAATAGATAGATGGATAGATATACAGGGAGTTAAATAGATAGATCGATAGATATACAGAGAGTAAGATGGATAGATGGATAGAGAATAATATAAATAAATATATATATATGTGTGTCTACACTATATACATATATATATAGAAGAGAGAGAGAGTATAGATATTATAGTATATAGATATCGAGAGAGAGTAAAATAGATAGAATATAATATAGATAAATAGATACGAGAGAGAGAGTAAAATAGATAGAATTATAGTTATATAGATATACAAAGCTAGATAATTGATATACAGAGACTAGAATAGATAGAAGAAAACATAATAGATAATGACAATTTTCCTTAAATTATCATTATTACAAATTTCGATAATTTTCTTTCATGTTTAATTCTCAAAGAGATTCCAACTGGTATCTCCTTTAAGAAAGTGAAAATCCCAATGACCCACCAGAGGATTTGCCCAGAGCGATGTCTGTGTGTGTATGAGAAAGAGAGAGGGAGAGAGAGAGAGAGAGAGATCCGAAATGCCGTGACACCATGATGTTCATGATGATGATTGACTCGTACAAGCCTAGCTTTCAAACCATTACACTACGGTAGGCACCCGACAAGCGAGTTGCGATTTATAAAAAGACAAAAATCGCTATGAAAGATGAAACTGAACATCAATTAGAATCGTGAGGAACTAAAAATGATTAATTTGAAAATAAATTTTTAAAGTGAAAGTCTTTAAGAAAGATATATACAAAAAATAAAAATATTAAAAGAAAAAAATGTATAAATTTTAGGTACCACCAAAATATGTCATGTGATTAGTTTAGGCCATATTGAAGGAAGAAACGTATATATTTTAAACTTTTATTTAATCTCGCAAAAAAAGAAATAACGAACATAAAGAGTTGTTACAAAGAAAAACAGTTAATTCAAAGATCAAATCATCCGATTGGGGGAAAAATATTCGCCGTTATCTTGAAAAATAAGTAAAACATGGTCAGTTTCTTTATTGATATTTTATTAGCAGAATTATGTATTCATAGTTATTTTACTAAATAACTATGGCATTGAAATTTATAAGAATATTCTGATATAATTATTCACACTCTTATCTTTATAGAAAAAAGTAAAAATCATTTTTTGTCGGTTCATTTTTTCAGATTTCATAAAGTAAAATAGAGGGTGGTAGACCTAGTAAAACAATATTCCCCCTAATATATTTTAGGAAAAACTATTTCAGACCTATTCTCATTAAAAGGTAAGTAATTATGGACATTTTCGTGAAAATCAGACGATTAATTGATTTTGCATAGAATTTTTTTAAAAGCCTCTAAATCATAACTTGTTTTGGCTACATTAAATTTGAATTGATTTAACGGTGCTAAAATGTAAATATTTGTTTTTGTTTATAATTTTCCTTATTTCCGTAAGCTATCTTTTTTTTCTAATCATCATGAGTTTGTTTAATGTTTCTTCTTTAGAATAAACAAAAAATTCTCAAGATAATATTAAGATTCATGCAAATTTTATTGTATTAAATATAGGAGGTAAATTTCACAGGGAGAATTGGTGGTACCTAATACATTTAAAAGAATATTATGTAACACTTATCATTACATTCTTTAAGTTCCTCTATTTTAAATTAAACTGGCAATCATTCGAAATATACAATTGTACTTATGACCCGCTTGTTGGCGAAAGTAGTTGTATAATTCACATCGATATGTTTTCATATACTCTCCTTCGAAATAATGTTCTCGTTTACACATTTTATATTTCGTTTTTTAAAATAAACATGGTATTTTCTGTAGGTACCGATACTACACTGATCTTCATCAGTAGAGCCTAGGAGTGCAACTTTGAACGTACGCTAAAGTGATGCGTAAATAATAGCGTTTTTTTCTGTTTTTGTGGGGGTCAGGGTTTTACAGGAATTGACAAACTGTGTATATATATATATATATATATATATATATATATATATATATATATACAAATAGGTAGATGAGCACATGTGTTTATCGATGTATATCCATATATAAATAGATAAAAACACACATACATACATACATACATACAGAGAGAGATATACACACACATATATATATTGATTGATTGAGAGAGACAGAGCGAGATAATATATCCAAATAGATAAATACATACACAGATAAACCCATATATATATATATATATATATATATATATATATATATTATATTACACGGATAGAAAAACCCTCTCATAAATAGAAAGGTGGCTGATAAGCGGGCATATAAGGAGAGATAACAAGCCCACATATATATACACACACTTATATGTTTATGTATAGATGAACACACACACACACACACACACATTCATATATATATATATATATATATATATATATAGAGAGAGAGATTTGAGCACATACACACACACACACACACACATGAACACGCACACATAAATACACAAATTTATATATATAGAGAGATATGAACACACACACACATATACACACACACATATATACATATATATATATATATATATATATATATATATATATATATATGTATATATATGCGCTTTGATACAGCGACATGTATAGATGAAAACATACACACATATATTATACACACACATAAATTCATATATACATATATAGATGAAAACATACATATATATATATATATACACACACACACACACACACATATGTATATATATATATACACACATAAAACACAAATTATATATAGAGAGAGATATGAACACACACACACACACATATACACATATATATATATATGCGCTTTGATACAGCGACATGTATAGATGAAAACATACACACATATATTTATACACACACACACATAAATTCATATATACATATATAGATGAAAACATACATATATATATATACACACACACACACATATGTATATATATATATATATATCATATATAGATTAATACAACACACACATATATACAAACACGCACACTAATACACACATACATGTATACAATAATTTCCACGAATAATTTCTGTAATAATTCAATGCGAAAGAAAAAAAGAAGCTAGCAGACCCGCAGGGTGCACAATTATTTACTTGTGCCGATTAAGCATGCATTATTTTCACGTGTTCTCTTGTCAGAGGAAAATCAGATACAATCTGTCGTGCTAAAGCTTTTCTTTTTCTTCTTGTTCACAATTATTCGAAATGCTTATGGGTCTTCGATCTAATCTCAATTTCCCATACAATGACTTGATATATTCGTTACACATTTCACATCATCGTCGCTGGCGGCCGATGTTCGAATCTACGACAAAGTCATCATTTTGCATTTAAACTGGTAGACATTTCACACACGGGCGGGAAACTTACGCGACGTAATCTTCCCACAGCACTTAAAGATTCCGATGGACGACTTGGTAAGGCGTAATAAGTATCAGTTATCATTAGCACAGTTACAGCTCCCAACAATCACTTGAATAAGAACATTTGTTTTGATCCAGAGTCTCTGTCGCTGCTACTACCGCTACGACTACAGCTGTATCGCGTAAACTGCAAGTATAAAAACAAAACGAAAGATAGCTGTATCACATAAAAATCTATCATACCCTTTTTCTGTCCCCTTGATATAAACGTTATCTTATCCTTTCATCTCTCAATATGAATACATTCACACCCACACCCTTAACCTTCAAAATATAATTGAACGCGTCTCGAATAACGTAACACTAAAGGAAGGAATGAAAAAATAGACGAATTAAAGCCGGCTATAAGTATTTTGGTTCTCGTAGTCCGTTTCTGCTCGTGATTGATTCTTTAAATAGTCATATCGCTTGCTGGTAAGTCAAAACAATCAGTTGGTATCTAAAACATGTATTTAATTTTTCGTTCTAATAGTTGGTACAAAAAGAACCACGCTAAGTATATACGAGGGTTATTCAATAAATAAGGTATATGTTGCCTTAGGAGTTGGCAATAGTAACACTGTTTACAGTTGCACCTTTTTCAAGGAAATCAATAGTGATGGGTGCTTTCGTGTCCCAGATGTCTGTCGCCATGACCTTCTTTACTCACAGTTGCGCCCGGAACTTTTTTCTTTACTGGAGAGCCGATGTGTTTACACTCCATGGACTGTCGTTTCGACCCAGGCTTTTAGTGCCAAACCCATATTTAGCCCGATTTCAAACATTTTTTTAATATATCATGCTGTAACTTTCACTAGGTTCGCACTTCTCAGCCACCCATAATTTTTTAACAGACTTCTGTTCAAGACTGGAGCCCTGTTTGTTTTTCCGCCATTCTGAATTGTCTCAAAACAAATATTTTTGTGAGATTAAAATAATTTTCATGATAAAACAATTCCAATGATGCATAGTTTACATTTGTGGAAAAATATCTATTTTTCTTTTTCAAAAGAATGACTTAGTGTAACAGCTATCGTTGTATGTTAAGCGCACCTCCAAGATGTTCACAGTAATCTCTTAAAGAGGTGCAAAAGTGAACAACTAATTTTGTGGCATCTAAAAAAAACTT
This sequence comes from Doryteuthis pealeii, assembly GCA_023376005.1. NCBI lineage: Eukaryota > Metazoa > Mollusca > Cephalopoda > Myopsida > Loliginidae > Doryteuthis > Doryteuthis pealeii. The sequence continues at coordinate 77,301,265 of CM042140.1, read as the reverse complement.
TGCTTAGTCTTTCCTTAGTACAGAGAATTCAATTCAATATTAGCCGTTCCTAAGTGATAACTTATCTAAGCACTAAATAGGCTCATCACTGCCTACATTTGGTTTGGTTAGATTTTACGGCATGTCAACCTTTGTTGGGTTGTTTATAAATATATATCTATATAAAAGGTTATATAAAAACCTTTGTTTTATAAACAAATTGGTAAAAACAATGTTTATTAACTTAATATATGTCAGTAGATTAAAAGTAATAACTTCATGTATATCAATAAACTGGTTGAAATGATTTTCATTAATTTGATGTATATCGATAAATTAGAAGAAACCACTTCATATGTACTAATAAACAGATCGTTGCCATAAAATCAATTTAAATAAAACGCTCGGGACAATCATATAGGAGCTAGACGATTGATCAGCTAGGGCCTCTCCGACCGCCCTTCTAGCCAAAGTAAGGCCGAAGTGGATTGTTACATATCATGGGACTTCTTAGTACCCGGGTCACAGACCGCTCAGTCATTACAATCCTGCCCTCAGGCAATTAACGGGTGCTGCCCATGGCCAAAAGGTAATACCATTGGCGAGGAAGGGGTCTTCCACCTCTGTTGGGGTGTATTCTACAGCCCCAATAGACAGAGTAGCGTACATTTGCTGAAATTTCAGAAATTGGCGCTTTAAGCGTAACTTGGCGATTAGTGTGCTTTGTCGCCAATTAAAACGCGCGGCCTAGAGATTCCATTTTACTTTCATGCTAATAACAAAACTATATTTTTTTTTATTTTACATTTCGTCTTCGTGGTGTAAAAACACCTATCACAGTTCAATTATTCAATCTATCTGATTTTTTTTCTATTGACAAATAATGTATTTACGGCATTATTTGCGAATGTTTTCTTTTTAGTCCGCTCCATAACGATAGCTCGATTAAAAGGAAACTAACTGAAGATATATAGAATACTTATATAACATTTATATCACAAAGCTGGAGGCGCGTGGCATAATGGTTAGAGTCGTGGGAAATTGACCAGAGTTCAAATCCTGGACAAGGCTGTTTGCATTTTCCATAGCACATACCCTTGGGAAAGGTATGAATCTAACTATACTCCTTCCAGCTATGGGTAAATAGTAGACTGCAACCTTGGTTAGGCAATCAGTCTAGGAGGAGGAAAACTCTGAATACAAACCTGTTATTGACCTTGTGTCGCATACTACTCGTGTGAAGGGATTGGTGATTCCCTCAAACGCTCGCTGTACTATGTATAGTAGTGGCGTGTTTATCGTAGAGAGGGTAAATTCGGCATGTATCGTGTGATACGGGCCGGTGGCCCAGAGGTAGAGTTTCTGACACTGCGTGCTGGGTTCCCGGTTTCGATCTCTATCGGTGGAGATCGTAGGTATACACCGCTGATGAGACTTAACAAAGTTGAAACAACTGTACGGTGTTCCAAGTGGAGCACATTATTCGCCGGGTTTGCTTGTCATAATTATTTTCAATAATTATCGAATTTTATACGATATACGCATTGTAATTGCCTTCAAAAATATAAATAATAATATACTTTTCATAATGTTTCAAAAGCAAATTACCAAATTCCATTTATATATATATATATATATATATATATATATATATATATATATATAATATCACAGTTATATATAAAGAAAAAATTCATTTATAATAAACGGAAACAAAATTTGGGTAACTGATTTCATTTCCTACGACGATAACTTTAACGCGAAGCCTGTCACTTATATAGAAGGATAGTTGTCATGAAAACTGATTAGATTATTTATGTATAAATCGGCGCTTCTGTTTAAAATCAGAGTACAAAATCTGGGTTCTCAGTCTAGAATTAAAGAATCACTTCCTGATATCTTACAAGAATCAAAGAGTATATCACTGATATTCTTACCAAGAATCAAAGAGTATATCACTGATATTCTTACCAAGAACATCAAAGAGTATATCACTGATATTCTTACCAAGAATAAAGAGTATATCACTGATATTACTTACCAAGAATCAAAGAGTATATCACTGATATTCTACCAAGAATCAAAGAGTATATCACTGATATTCTTTACCAAGAATCAAAGAGTATATCACTGATATTCTTACAAGAATCAAAGAGTATATCACTGATATTTCTACCAAAATCAAAGAGTTATTCTCTGGCACTTCTACCTAGAATCAAAGACTCTACCGCTGATATTTCTGCATAGAATAAGATTCGTTCCCGGCACTTCTACCAAGAATGAAAGAGTCGGTCCCTAATAATTCTTCACAGATTCAAAGTCTCAATTCTTTACCCATACAAATATCACGGTCAATTTGTTTTAGTCTCCATAGGCGTTCAGATGAAAGCAATCATTATTTTTAATAGTATATGTAATACATTATCAAATATAAATAGATACTGATAAAAATAAAGAAATGTATAAATACGAAATTATGGTTATTTCTAAGAAAGACACACATTTCGGTACGAAAGCTCTTTCTCCTTGCTGTAAATTTTATTCAAAAAATTAAAATTGCTAATTGTCACTTATTTTAATATTTTCTTTAATAACATAATCCTATGAAATTCTTAATCATAACAAAGAAATAAATCAATTTTACATATGGCACATCATCAAGAGAGAGAAAAAACTGGCAAACATATGCCATTTTGAGAGTTACAAAATTTAATTTATATAATTATTCGTTTTAAAGATGGTAAAACAAGTGATTTTTACATGCTATTTTTTACCCTTCTTCTTCATAATACAACAAATTTACAAAGGTTTCATTTTTTTTCTAGTTTCGTTGAATTTTAATATACATATTCGCTGATTTAGAACGATTCAGGTTTGGGATTATAATATCTTAATAACCAATTAAGACAAAACTTTGGTACACATTAATCCTCGGCAGTTTTAATTCTTATTCTGTTTCGACTGTTGAGCTATCTTATATGAATAGTCCTCGTTTGTTTACAAAAGGGTTTAGATTAATGCGATCTATGCTAAATTGACTTCCCGATTAACAAATTTATAAAATCCATGTACCAACGATTATGTGCTTATTTCTTCGTTCATACTATATATAGGGGCCAATTTACCCAATCGGTAGAGCGTCCAACTAGGAACCAAAAGGTTCCGGGTTCGATACCGTCCCTCGACAACTGAGTGTATGAGTAACACAGGAATTTGTGCGGTAAAGTGAGGAGCGCCCTGCCTCAGACGCCCAAAACAATCTCCTTGGTCTAGTACTAGTGAAAAGGGGATAGACTCCTTCGCTGTCTGGCTGATACCGACTTTAGGCAACACAGACGACTTTATATATATATATATATATATATATATATATATATATATATAGGGTCGCATCATCAGTAATATTCCTGGTTCATCAGGGGTATTTTGTCTTTCTCAGATAACTCATTTCCGAACAGTAACTATATATATATATATATATATATATATATATATATATATATCAGATGGTAGACGATCCACCCCGGAATTACAAGTCAATTGAGTGCATGGGTAGCACAGCTTGGATCTGTGGGGTAAAATAGTGGAGCTGGTCGTAGTATGGCGCTCCACATCAGACGCAAAAGCAATCTCCCTGGTCTAACGCTAGTGAAGAGGGGATAGACTCTCCCGCTGCCCGGCTGATACTGACATTACTTACTATCTATCTTACTGTACCTCTCTCTCTCTCTCTCTCTCTCTCTCTCTCTCTCTATCTCATTATGATAAAGTAAGTAGGCTGATTGGCTAGTTGTTAATATCAACTGGACTGCGAGTGAGCCTTTCCCCTTTTCGCTAGTGCTAGTCCAGGGAGGCTGTTTTTGCTTCTGAGGTGGAACGCACCACCTACTATCAGTTCTCCACTTTACCGCACAGATTAAAGGTGTGCTACTCTATCCGCTGAGTTAGCGAGAGCCGGTATCGAACCCGGAGCCCTTATTATTATCATTTATCTCACTCTCTCTATTCTATTCGTATATGTCAGCCTATCCCTATCTGGTTCCCGCTATATCCCTGAACTTAAGCAGCAATGAGCCTGTTCAATACTTAATTGGGTTAGCATTTAAGCAATGGCAGGTAATCTAATCAGTCTAAATCTTAGTTTAGTATGACACAAGGACAGAAGAATGGGGCGCTTTAACAATGGTCTGCTAGACCTAGCTAGCAAACAATTATACGACCCAGAACGCCTAACAACTACCGTATTTCCCCGAAAATAGGACCTACCTTCAAAAGTATCATGCTAGGTCTTTAAATAAGCCCTAGCTGTGAGCAATACCATTCCAGAGTTTGATGATATGATTATTTTTATAAATGAATTGATTCGACATTAAAT
>CM042140.1:77281911-77289411 GCA_023376005.1 Doryteuthis pealeii | reverse complement strand
CTGGATATTGTGCGCTTCCAACGATCGTTCTTATACCCACCGGTAAGTTAATACTTATACATACAAATATATATATATATATATATATATATATATATTACAGAATTACGTACGTACACACGCATATATTTGCATATACTTACTTACACACACTCACACACATACATGAATATACTTATATACTCACACACACACATGAATATACTTATATATACACACACACACATACATGAATATATTTATATTCATACAGATCCATATATATGTGTGTGTGTGTGTGTGTGTATGTGCATACTCTTATGCACACACATATATATATATACGTACATATGTATACATTTAGACACACACACCCATATATATATATGTGTGTGTGTGTGTGTGTGTATATGTATGTGTATATGTAATCTCACAGACAAGTTAAAGAGACAATTCTTCCAGGCCGTTGTCGTGTCAGTACTGCTGTATGGCTGCACCACCTGGGCCCTAACGAAGCGACTAGAGAATAAACTAGATGGGAGCTGCACCAGAATGCTGCGTGTGATCCTGAACAAGACGTGGAAAGAAAACCCCACAAGAAAACAGCTGTACAGCCATCTGCCACATATCACCCAAACCCTCCGAGTATGACAGACAAAACACGCAGGACACTGCTAGAGAAACAAGGACGAACTCATAAGTGACGTCCTCCAGTGGAAACCAGCACATGGGCACGCCAGTGTGGGCCGACCAATAAAGACGTACATGGACCAGCTCTGTGCGGATACAGGTTGCTGCATAGAGGAACTCCCGAGAATGATGAGCGATAGGGACGGATGGACAAGGATTTGAACTCCGATTCCATTTCCAACGACAAATGTTATGCTAAGCGCATCTTCTGGTGCGTGTATATGTAATTTAAGGTATATAATTGAAGGCTTGGATAGAAAGTTCGTTCTCTTTGTATGTTCTTATAAGCATCTATCCAGGAATTGTAAAATCCATTATGCTTATAAATATAGTATCTGAGATTTTATGGGGGGGGTGTCACCTGGTTAAAATTGATTCAAGGTTACGTTTCCCCTTGGTCAGTTGCTTTACAATGGTTAAAGACCGGAGTCTGCCATACTATTTACCCATACATGGAAGACAAATAACTGGAGGAATACCTTTCCCAAGAGTATGAGTGCTATGTGAAATGCAAATAACCTCGTCCAGGATTGGAACTCGGGTCACCGTGTCCAGTCCCGACAACTATAGCCTCAAAACAAGAGACGTCTGATTTCATTCCAGATTGATATGTGTGTATCAACAGTTCTGGATGATTCAAATCTTTTTTAATTCAGTATAGATAGACACAATTGTAACCTCCCTGAGTAGAGATTTACTTAAGATAGTTTAATTTAGTCCAGTGCTAAATGTATGAGGTACCCAGTGAGAATGGTCTGAATACTGATTTTGTGGGCATGGAGATTATGTTCATTTGAAAGAATTGTATTACAGGATCGTTAAAACTCGTCATTATTTTTAATTTGGACTTGTATGGTGCGAAGAATTACGTAGATATACGTTTTTAAGTATTCCTATAAAAGACCAATGGTTTCTAGCAGATCTAATTAACCCATTGACGGTACACCTGGGGACAATGACAATGAAGGATTGACTCCGCGCTCCCAGGGGCTCCAGAACTCAGGCCTCACCATGGGATGCAGACTAGGACACAAAGTATGCATTTATCAACCCTCTGCGCGAGCAGGATGTGGGACAAGGTCAATTTTAAAGCGCTGTTTAAAAGGTTTGAAATCATTTTACTTCATCCTAGACTGGCTGCTAAAAAAGGCTTAAAGAACTCAATATGTCATACTGTTTACTCATAGCTAGAAGGAGAATAAATGAAGGCATACCTTTCAAAAAGGTATAAGCGCTACGAAATTCGTTCAGGATTTGAACTCGGATCTCTCCAACGATGGTGACTATTACACAACGAACGCATCCAGAACACAAAGTAAAACCGAATATCGAATTTTGTGATAGTCAGTACGTTGACTGGTTGGTTGGATTTTACAGCATATAAAAACTTGGGGTATTTTATGCCGAATATGTTTTTTATTCATTCTTATGGGTATTCAAATTGTTTTTAAAACCCATTTCTAAATACATTTCTAAACTCATGTTTCATCTATACATCCCCTAGAGGGAACCCTAACAGGTACTACCACACCGGATCAGAGTGGATCTGAGTAATGGCATATATATATATTTACCAACCTCTCCGTACGAGCAGGATGCGACACAAGGTCAATTTCTTAAGCGGAGTTTAACAGGTTTGAATTCAGAGTTTTCCTTCTCCTAGACTGGTTACCTAGCCATGGTTAAAGAGCCCAGTCTGCCCTACTATTTACCCATAGCTGGAGGGAGAGTAGGATTCATACCTTTCCCAATGGTATTAGCGCTAAGTGAAATGCAATTACCACGTCCAGAATTTGAACTCGGGGCGACGAGTCCATTTCCCATGACTTTAACCATTACACCACACGCTTTCTTGAGTAATGGCATATAAGGGGTAATCTTCAATCTTCTGAGCTCCCGAATTGGAATCTCACCACTAGAGGCAGTTTAGCGTCATACCCAGGACACTAAGACCCTTGGCTATCGCCTTATAGCACATATATGATAAAATGGGTTGGGGGTCCATAAGAGCAATATGGTCGAGACTATTATATAGATTGATCGAAGGGGTACCTCTCCAACCGCACGTCTCCACTAAGTAAGGATCAACGTGGAGTGTTGTTTGTCATTGACTGATAAGCCTCGAAGAGTTCGTTGTATCACGTGTCAACACCCATGGCGAACAAGAGACCCCATTTGGGAGAGGGCTTACCCCTCTGCAGAGGTGCAGTTGGCGTATTATTTTATAATTCATAGTCATCCATGTAAGTATTTTCCTGACCTTCCATCGGGCCGGATTCACTCAAGGACTTTTTAACGTGAGGAGCCACGCACAAACCAAAGCTCATGCGGTGGCCAGTGCAGAAAGTCCGAATGTAGTCATTGATGTATGTGACGAAAATGAAATAATATCCACTACTAAAGTTTAAATTGTTTGAACTGTTTCCAAACAGCTTGCACGACTGCTACCCACTGGATTAACAACAATAATGACTACTACCGTTACTTTTTCAATCAATACTTTGATTTCAACCTGAGGGTCCCCCTACACTCCTACACCCTAACCAAAAACTTTACTTTCCTAGGTAAATCGCTGCCATGTTGTATGATCAGTACTAATTACCAGCTTCTTAGAACCAGGCATTCTAAACTTCTAGCATCCTATGCTGTCTTTTTTTGGTCAACTTCTGTGTTTACTTATCTCCAGGTATTAGTAGTAACTCGACGACCTGTGAATCCGTTTGGTTCCCGTTGTAACAGCGGTCCAGGACGATACCGAAGCTTCTATTCAAAAAGGGACCAAAGAATCCAAATAGTGTCCCATAGTTATCTCCGTTACATCGAGACTTTGGGTGATTTTTAATTTAGAAAATCAGTGTGGATATAGACCCCAACAAGAAATTATCATTCACCTGCAAACTGAACTGGAATTTACTTTATTTTTAAAAGTATTTTACGCGCACATCTCTAATAATAATAATAATAATAATAATACTCATATATATATATATACATCGCTATATGTCATTTCCCTGGGTTTCACTCACATACAAACATGAGGAAGAAGAATTTAGTAGTATTTTATATATTCATTGTTCAAATATATTGTTCTGTTCACGGGTATATCATTTGATAAACTATTGCTCTGTTGTTTAGTTCAACAGCCCATTTGAGCCAAAAAAGTCTTACGGAGAGCTCACATCGGCTCTAACTCGAATGACAGCAAAGCACTCGAACAGTCAGAAAAATTCGTTCCTCCCACTGACTATCTCGAAACCACCGGAGAGTTGGCAGCGGGCGAAGCAGGAGTGATAATAGTTGCCTAACTATTATTGATACTGCTACTGCTATAGTTGGAACTTTCATTCAATATTTCGCGTACGACTAAACACACCATTTTTTATCAGTGTGCGCCGCTCATAATGAAATGACAATTTAACATCACAATCGTTTTTCAAAGTTATGTAATTACAATTATAAACGTTTGATATTGGAGTTTACAACAGTGATTGATACTTTTAAAAAAGATACCCAACGGATAAAATATACCTGTTAACTAAAAGAAAAAGAAAAAAGAAAATAAATATATATATATATGTACATATATAAATATATATATATATATATATATGTATATATATTTATGAAGAAGCTTTGTAAAAATCATCACTTCTACCAAAACAGATGGTAGTTATTACTGTTTACAACTATAGGAATCAGCGCACTTTTTTGATTTGAAAAAAAAATCCCTAATGATACGCATTATCTACAAAAGATACACTGCTAATACTATTTCACCAAAGGCTACATATAGTAATAAAAAAAAGCACACCAAATATAACCAATGTAATCAATACAAGTTGGATTATTATAAGTTTTGATTTTACGAATTAGTAAAATTTACTTAAATCAGAATTCGATATACCATATATTTTAGTTAATGAGAAAAGATTTATAAAAAGTTATAAAATTGAAAAGAGGGTAAAAAACAAAAAAGAATACGGTTATAATTTGAAAATCTCTGCCCTTTCATCTTTTCCTGCAATCACCGAACAAATTAACTCGATTATTAAAACAATTACGATTGCTACAAGTGTTACCATTAGATCACAGTAATACAGCATATCGATAACTATTGCTAATCAGTTCGGTTACTACTTCGATCGGAGCACCTGTTTAGCACTTTTCTCTTCTTTTTTGATTTGTCTTTCTTATTGGTGTTGTTGTTTTGTTTTGTTTTATCTTAATTAAAATACTTAATTACTAGTACCAATACTTTTGCAATGGTTATAACTGCAACGATAACCCTATCTACAAGTTAACTACCACCACAACTACTAGCAACTCTACTAAAAATACTTCTGCCGCCGCCGTCGTCACTACCACATCTACCGCTACAAGGACTTCGTGGAAAACACTCTCCTCTTCCCAGTTCCGTCACAACCAACGAGCGTACAGTCATTGCTCCCCTCCAGACCTACCTACACCAACACCTCCACCACCACCAACACTATTACAAGGAAAATTACAACCACCGACTAATACTAATACCACTACCACCACCACTACTAACAACATTGTTATTACTGCGACTACTACTACGACAGTTATCATAAGGGTTAGCGGCTTTTTTCGCATCGGTTATTCTTGCTCTAACGCTGTCGACAGTTTTCACGCACGAGGAAGAAAAAAGGAAACATAAATAACATTACGTACCAAAAAAAAAAAAAAAAAAATAACAACTGCTGAACCGTTGTATTTTTTAATAATTTTTATCGTCCCTTCTCGTCTGTCACCGTCATCTGTAAACGTCTCCTTTACTTGTTTTATCCCTCCCCTAACATCGTCGTCATCGTCGTCTACTTCGTCCGCTCTGTGTCCTTTCTAACTAAATATACTTACTTACTTGCGAAAAAACTACCAGTTTGTGCACACAAGTTATGTTTTGGAAAGTATGGTCACTCCTTCCCGGGATATTATTCGGTGAGTGCTCTACAACCAACATATATGTATATATATGTTTATATATATATATATATATATATATATATATATATATATATATATATAATGTATATGTATGTATGTTTTCTTTTTTCTACTTGCAATACAGCATAATCATCAATATTATTTGTATGTATATATTTACCGCTGAGGGTTTTAAACCCAAATATTGATATAGAAAAAAAAATAATGACCAGAAGTTTGTACCTATAATGTTCATCCCCGTGGACTGACTATATACACATATTTACGCTTATAAACACACACACACACACATACATATATATATATATATATATTGCAAGCAAATAACCACACAGATACATCCTATCTATCTACGCACGTGCTAAAACGTACAGACACACAAGTATATATACATATACACACACAGATAAACGCATATATTTCAACACCACACAAATAATCACATATATACACATACACACAGAGAAACAGACGTATATATTTACATACATTTCATATACACATACACACACAACCAACACACACATATATATATATATAATATATATATATATATATATATATATATGGGGGGTTAAATACAGGTAGTTGCAACACAAATGTTTTTGGGAATTTAGTTTACCAAATGGACCCAAAGAAAGTAAAGTGTTGGATTTTTTTTTGTTTTTGTTTTTTTAGTAAATTCTTTTCTCTTTTTTTCTGTGCTCTATGAATTCAATAATATGGGCCAAATGTCCGGCGAGACAGGGAAAACTCTGGATGATTTGGCTTATGAAAAATCGAATTCATGGAAAAAAATTAGTGGCTCTTCTTTTCAGATCTTTGAAATGGTAAACTTATGAACACTCTTATATACACACAGACAGAGAGACAGACATTCACACACACACACACACACACAGACACACACACACACATATATATATATATATATATATATATATATATATTCAATGATGTATACAAACATATTTCTCTCCGAAGAAGCATAACTACTGCTAGACAAAAACAATATTTTTTTTAAATTTAAAGACAAAGATTTTATATATATATATATATATATATATATATATATATATATATATATATATATAATGTGTGTGTATATACCTTAACGAATTAAAAGTAAATCAGTTAATACGCGACTGTATGAATTCAACTTTACGTCCCTTTTCTGGAATTTACAGTCTTAAAAACTTAATTCAATACCTGTCGATACTTTTCTCCCCACACCCCTTTCTAACTGTCAACCATTCTCTTTCGCGATCAATGACTAACATATACTCATCGATCTATTCTCTGTTTATTTATTATTTCTATGCTTTAATGAAAGTGTTTATAAGTAAGCATATACAGGTTTATGGTTTATATTTTCAATTTCTTATCACGCGCTATCACATGTCGCGCTTCTAGACAGGTTTCTTTAAAAAGATACCCTTCACCTTTTTTTTACTTCTAAATGCCAATTCCACCAAGAAATATTGTTTTCTAAAATGTTGTTCTATGTATGGGACACACAGACATTTGGTATCAAACTGAACTTTTATTTCCTTTTGGGGTTAATGAAGATCAACACTTTCCTATTTACAGATACACAGTGACGACCACAAAAGAGAAATTATATATATATTATATATATATATATATATATATATATATATATATATATATATATAAGACCCGATGCGTGTTTGAAGATTTGTATAGATAGATAAGTTTTGCCCGCATATCAATTTGTGCCTGTGTTTGTATTTTGTTCAAGTTATTATAATCTGAAAATCTAAGATGCGTTTCATAGTAGATGCACGCACGTGTCTGCTGGAGATTGTGTATGGGAGTCAATACAAACCAGCACCATAAAAA